>CM065591.1:243767796-244231681 GCA_033119425.1 Bufotes viridis | reverse complement strand
AGTTTTACATGCTTTGGGTCAATCATTTACAAAAACATAAGGTGAAAAGTCTCCTGGTGCCTGTCATATTGTGTTTTCTTATGTGAGGCAGAAATCTGTCATGTCATACTACAGACATTTAAAAGTGAAGAAGGTGCCCACTAAGCACTCCAGCAACATGGCCAGGTTCTTTTTACCCCCTTCTAGTATATCATGGGTCTGGTTCCCAATAGTAGGCACTTATGGTATCTGCCTCCTCCACCTCCATGGACACAGTCCCATTCCTAACAGCAGGAGGGCACAGAGTCACTCACATTTCCCATCCATCCTATCACATGTGTCAGGTCGGGCGTTGCCACGCTGTGTTGGAGCTGATCGGCCTGGGAGAGAGTAGCCACAGCGGCAAGCAGTTGCTCAAGTATATCAAGCAGCAAAGATTCCTCTGGCTGTCACCTCGCCGACTCCAACTGGGCAAGGTGGTCAGCGACAATGGGCAAAAAAACCAAGCCACCCTGAACCTGGGGGAAATAACACATACTCCCTGCATGGCCTTTTAAAAAAAATGCACTGGCTTGCACATGGTGCTGGTGATGTCCAGGAGACTGTCCCTCTTTTCAGCCATTCTCACGTGGTGAGGAACGCTCTCCTGGACTTGCGGTGTCAGAATGGTATGCAGCTACACCACTTAATCTATGACTAGTGTTGAGCGAACAGTTCGAGAATCGTTCGGGTCCGTACCGAATTTTGGGGTGTCCGTGACACGGACCCGAACCCGGACATTTTCAAAAAAGTTCGGGTTCGGGTCCGGTGTTCGTCGATTACTTCCCGCTTTCTGAAGGGCTGCACAGCAGCCAATCAGCTAGCGTTTTACTTCTTGCCCTAGAGCCCATCACAGCCATGCCTACTAATGGCATGGCTGTGATTGGCCAAGTGCAGCATGTGACCCAGCCTCTATTTAAGCTGGAGTCACGTAGCGCCGCACGTCACACTGCTCTGACTAGTGTAGGGAGAGGATGCAGCTTCTGTGAGGGCGAGATAGGCAGGGATAAAGAAGTGATCTACCTTTCTACACCTGTGCATCAGAACAACTCAGCTGAGCTGTTCACTGAAAGTCACTATTTTGTTGAGACTGGCCAGAGCGATTTTTACTGGCACATGTAACTGGGCTGACCGGCGGTGGCCATTTTGGGACTTGTGGTGCGCCAGCACTTGCTGCCACAGAGTGTAAACCAAAGCTCCAGAAGTTAAAAATCTACACCTGTGAATCAGAACAACAGCGATTCAGCTGCTCAGTCAAAGTCAATTTTTTTTCTGGCTGGGCAGACTGTTTTCTGGCACATGTTACTTGGCTGATAGGCGGAGGCCATTTTGGGACTTGTGGTGCTACAGCAAAAGCTGCCACAACGTCCATTAATCTAATGTAATAGTCGATTTTTTCATAGATATAATACATCAGGGGTTTGGCTGTGCTTGTGTCACCCATACTAACTGCAAAGATATTTAATATATCAGTGGTGAAACTGAAAGTAACCCACTTGGATAGCAAATCCCATGAATGTGCTGTTCCAGCTAGGCTAGCCAGTGCCACTACTTTGTCCAATACTGTCAGCCAGAATTATTTTTTTTTCTATGTGCCAGAAATATAAATTAGAAAAAGCTTTCACCGTAATAATAAAATTATTCTGGTGTTAGACCAGAAGAAGCACTCCTGTTGTAATTAATACTGTAAAAGGCTTAGGCAATATTTCTCCCAGTGTGGGAAGTTTATCTAGCAAAACTAGCATTTTAACAATTCCGGTGTTCTGAAATACCAGCAGTCCTCTTGTAATTAATACCGCCAAAAGGCATTATATCGTCCAGTGTTGTAATTTTGGTGAAAAAAAGGCCAATTTAATCAATCTGGTGTTTGTTAGACCAGAAAAACTAGGCCTCACGTTTTCACTCCTCTAAAAGGAATTATATTTACCCGTGTGGGGATCTATGTACCAAAACTAGCATTATAAAAATCTGGTGTCCAATTAGCAGCAGTGTTCTTGTAATTAATACCGCCAAAAGGCATTATTGTCCAGTGTTGTAATTTTGCTGAAAAAAGGCCAATTTAATCAATCTGGTGTTTGTTAGACCAGAAAAACTAGGCCTCACGTTTTCACTCCTGTAAAAGAAATTATATCTCCCCGTGTGGAATCTATGTACCAAAACTAGCAATTATAAAAATCTGGTGTCCAATTAGCAGCAGTGTTCTTGTAATTAATACCGCCAAAGGCATTATTGTCCAGTGTTGTAATTTTGCTGAAAAAAAGGCCAATTTAATCAATCTGGTGTTTGTTAGACCAGAAAAACTAGGCCTCACGTTTTCACTCCTCTAAAAGCAATTATATTTCCCCGTGTGGGGATCTATGTACCAAAACTAGCATTATAAAAAATCTGGTGTCCAATTAGCAGCAGTGTTCTTGTAATTAATACCGCCAAAAGGCATTATTGTCCAGTGTTGTAATTTTGCTGAAAAAAAGGCCAATTTAATCAATCTGGTGTTTGGTAGACCAGAAAAACTAGGCCTCACGTTTTTACTCCTGTAAAAGGAATTATATCTCCCGTGTGGAATCTATGTACCAAAACTAGCATTATAAAAAATCTGGTGTCCAATTAGCAGCAGTGTTCTTGTAATTAATACCGGAAAAGGAATTATATCTTCCAGTGTGGGAATTTTGGGGCTAAAAAATAATATATTTTATTGTGGTGCGAGTTGAATCGCAACAATGAGGAAACATTCTATTAAGGGACGAGGACGCGGTCGTGGTGGTGTCCGTGGAGCCTCTGTTGCTGGCAGAGGACGTGGCCGTTCGGCCTCAGGCGCACAAAGTAGTGAAACAACTCCCTCAAGTAGCCGGCAGAATTTACAGCGATATTTGGTGGGGCCCAATGCCGTTATGAGGATGGTAAGGCCTGAGCAGGTACAGGCATTAGTCGATTGGGTGGCCGACAGTGCTTCCAGCACGTTCACCACATTGTCTTCCGCCCAGTCTTCTGCCGGAAGCGCACAGGTGGCACCTGAAAACCAAGCCCATCAGTCTGTCACATCACCCCCATGCATATCAGGGAAACTGGCTGAGCCTCAAGTTATGCAGCAGTCTCTTCTTCTGTTTGAAGACTCTGCTCCCACGGTTTTCCAGGGCGTCCACCTATCCCTTCCCCAGCGGTGGAAGACATTCCATGCACTGGCGCACAACCACTTATGTATCCAGATGATGAGGACATGGGAATACCACCACAGCAGAGTGACCGAGTGTCTGATGATGACGAAACACAGGTGCCCACTGCCGCGTCTTATTGCAGTGTGCAGACTGAACAGGAGGAGGTCAGGGAGGAAGACTGGGTGGAAGACGATGCAGAGGACGATGAGGTCTTAGACCCCACATGGACTGAAGGTCGTGCCGCTGACTTAAATAGTTCAGAGGAAGAGGCAGTGGTGAGACCGAGACAACAGCGAAGCCAAAGAGGGAGCAGGGGGCAAAAGCAGAACAGCCGCCGTCCAGAGAGTTCGCCTGCTATTGGCCAGCGCCAACAGGGACCCAGCACCCCAAAGGCATCTTCAAGGAGTTCCCTGGCATGGCACTTCTTCAAACAATGTGCTGAGGACAAGACCAGAGTGGTTTGCACGCTGTGCCATCAGACCCTGAGGCGAGGCATTAACGTTCTTAACCTGAGCACCACCTGCATGATCAGGCATCTACATGCAAAGCATGAACTGCAGTGGAGTACACACCTTAAAAACAAGGAACCCGCTCAGGCTCCCCTGCTCCCTTTAGCGCTGCTGCCTCGGCTTCCGCCTCGAGAGGAATGTTGCCACCTGCCGAGCAGCAAACAGAGGATGTGCCACCGACACCACCACCGCCACCGTCACCTAGCGTCTCCACTATTTCACACAGCAGCGTTCAGCTCTCCATCTCTCAAACCTTTGAGAGGAAGCGCAAATTCCCACCTAGTCACCCTCGAGCCCTTGGCCTGAATGCCAGCATTTCTAAACTACTGGCCTTTGAAATGCTGTCATTCCGGCTGAGTGGACACAGACAGCTTCAAACAGCTGATGGCCATGGCTGTCCCCCAGTATGTGGTTCCCAGCCGCCACTACTTCTCCAAGACAGCCGTGCCTTCCCTGCACATGCAAGTGTCCGATAAAATCAAGTGTGCACTGCGCAACGCCATTTGTGGCAAGGTCCACCTAACCACAGATACGTGGACCAGTAAGCACGGCCAGGGACGCTATATCTCCCTAACTGCACACTGGGTAAATGTAGTGGCGGCTGGGCCCCAGGCGGAGAGTTCCTTGGCGCACGTCCTTCCGCCGCCAAGGATCACAGGGCATCATTCTTTGCCTCCTGTAGCCTCCTCCTCCTACTCGGCTTCCTCCTCCTCCTCCTCTGCTTCCACCAGCTCATCCAGTCAGCCACACACCTTCACCACCAACTTCAGCACAGCCCGGGGTAAACGTCAGCAGGCCATTCTGAAACTCATATGTTTGGGGGACAGGCCCCACACCGCGCAGGAGTTGTGGCGGGGTATTGAACAACAGACCGACCAGTGGTTGCTGCCGGTGGGCCTCAAGCCCGGCCTGGTGGTGTGCGATAATGGGCGAAATCTCGTGGCAGCTCTGGGACTAGCCGGTTTGGCGCACATCCCTTGCCTGGCGCATGTGCTGAATTTGGTGGTGCAAAAGTTCATTCACAACTACCCAGACATGTCAGAGCTGCTGCATAAAGTGCGGGCCGTCTGTGCGCGCTTCCGGCGTTCACATCCTGCCGCTGCTCGCCTGTCAGCGCTACAGCGGAACTCGGCCTTCCCGCTCACCGCCTAATATGCGACGTGCCCACCCGGTGGAACTCCACCTTGCACATGCTGGAGAGACTGTGCGAGCAGCAGCAGGCCATAGTGGAGTTTCAGCTGCAGCACGCACGAGTCAGTCGCACTGCGGAACAGCACCACTTCACCACCAATGATTGGGCCTCCATGCGAGACCTGTGTGCCCTGTTGCGCTGTTTAGAGTACGCCACCAACATGGCCAGTGGCGATGCCACAGTTATCAGCGTGACGATACCAATTCTATGTCTCCTAGAGAAAACGCTTAGGGCGATGATGGAAGAGGAGGTGGGCCAGGGCCAGGAGGAGGAGGAGGAGGATGACAGGTCGTTTTTAGCACTTTCAGGCCAGTCTGTTAGAAGTGGCTCAGAGGGAGGTTTTTGCAACAGCAGAGGGCAGGTACAAATGTGGCCAGCCAGGGACCACTACTGGAGGATGAGGAGGATGAGGAGGAGGTGGAGGATGAGGATGAAGCAGGTTCACAGCGGGGTGGCACCCAGCACAGCGCAGGCACATCCCTGGTGCGTGGCTGGGGGATACAGAGGATGATGACGATACGCCTCCCACAGAGGACAGCTTGTCCTTACCTCTGGGGAGCCTGGCACACATGAGCGATTACATGCTGCAGTGCCTGCGCAACGACAGCAGAGTTGCCCACATTTTAACGTGTGCTGACTACTGGGTGGCCACCCTGCTGGATCCACGGTACAAAGACAATGTGCCCACTTTACTTCCTGCACTGGAGCGTGATAGGAAGATGCGCGAGTACAAGCGCACACTGGTAGACGCGCTCCTGAGAGCATTCCCAACTGTCACAGGGGAACAGGTGGAAGGCCAAGGCCAAGGCAGAGGAGGAGCTAGAGGTCGCCCACGCAGCAGTGTCACGGCCAGCTCCTCTGAGGGCAGGGTTAGCATGGCAGAAATGTGGAAAAGTTTTGTCTCCACGCCACAGCTAACTGCCCCACCACCTGATACGGAACGTGTTAGCAGGAGGCAACATTTCACTAACATGGTTGAACAGTACATCTGCACACAACTCCACATACTGACGGATGGTTCGGCCCCATTCAACTTCTGGGTTTCCAAATTGTCCACGTGGCCAGAATTAGCATGTTATGCCTTGGAGGTGCTGGCCTGCCCGGCGGCCAGCGTTTTATCTGAACGTGTATTCAGCACGGCAGGGGCGTCATTACTGACAAACGCGGCCGCCTGTCCGCAGCCAACGTGGACAAGCTGGCGTTTATAAAAATGAACCAGGCATGGATCCCACAAGACCTGACCCTCCCTTGTGCAGAGTAGTCCTTAATAACTGCCTTAAACCATGTTGTCTTGTACTCCTGGCCACTTCTTCATTGAAAAATCAATTTTTGAAATTAAGTAGGATCTTGGGGTGCAACCCAGAGTTGAATGAACCTTCCCTCTGTCTGGGTGCCGGGGCCAAAGTACATGAAAGTGTCCTTCTCCTGTGCTGGGTGATATGAATGTTATACTTGTGCTGTCTGACATGTCTCCTTTGTGTGGGTGCAGGGGCCAAAGTCACTGAAAGCGGCCTTCTCCTGTGGTGGCTGATATAAATGCCTGATTCACTGCTGTGGGACCTCTCTCCTCTTTCTGGGTGCAGGGGTCAAAGAAACAAAAGGTGGCCTACTCCTGTGGTGGTTGACATGATGCCTGATTCTCTGCTGTGGGACCTCTCTCCTCTTTCTGGGTGCAGGGGTCAAAGTCTCTAAAAGTGCCCTTCTCCTGTGGTGGTTGATGTGAAACTGATGCTTGTGCTATCTGACCTGTCTCCTCTGTGTCGGTGCTAAGGCCTAAGTCACTGAAAGCGGCCTTCTCCTGTGCTGGCTGATATAAATGCCTGATTCTCTGCTGTGGGACCTCTCTCCTCCTTCTGGGTGCAGGGTCAAAGTCTCTGAAAGTGCCCTTCTCCTGTGGTGGTTGATGTGAAACTGATGCTTGTGCTATCTGACCTGTCTCCTCTGTGTCGGTGCTAAGGCCTAAGTCACTGAAAGCGGCCTTCTCCTGTGCTGGCTGATATAAATGCCTGAATCTCTGCTGTGGGACCTCTCTCCTCCGTCTGGGTGCAGGGGTCAAAGTCTCTAAAAGTGCCCTTCTCCTGTGGTGGTTGATGTGAAACTGATGCTTGTGCTATCTGACCTGTCTCCTCTGTGTCGGTGCTAAGGCCTAAGTCACTGAAAGCGGCCTTCTCCTGTTCTGGCTGATATAAATGCCTGATTCTCTGCTGTGGGACCTCTCTCCTCCGTGTGGCTGCAGGGGTCAAAGTCTCTGAAAGTGCCATTCTCCTGTGGTGGTTGATGTGAAACTGATGCTTGTGCTATCTGACCTGTCTCCTCTGTGTCGGTGCTAAGGCCTAAGTCACTGAAAGCGGCCTTCTCCTGTTCTGGCTGATATAAATGCCTGATTCTCTGCTGTGGGACCTCTCTCCTCCGTGTGGCTGCAGGGGTCAAAGTCTCTGAAAGTGCCATTCTCCTGTGGTGGTTGATGTGAAACTGATGCTTGTGCTATCTGACCTGTCTCCTCTGTGTCGGTGCTAAGGCCTAAGTCACTGAAAGCGGCCTTCTCCTGTTCTGGCTGATATAAATGCCTGATTCTCTGCTGTGGGACCTCTCCACACGCAATAGCCGATCCTCATAAGACCTCCTTCTCTCCTCTTATAACCTCTTCCCACAATCGCCTCTAAGATTTCTCCTATGCATCCCCCACACTCTGGAACTCACTATCCCAACATATCAGACTCTCACCTACAGAATCCTTCAAAAGAAATCTAAAAACCCACATATTCAGACAAGCCTACAACCAGTGACCCTGCTGCCTCTTAACTGCCGTGACCAACTTTACACTCTCCTACTGTGTCCTTCTCCCATACCATGTAGATTGTAAGCCCTCACGGGCAGAGCCCTCTCTCCTTCTGTACCAGTTTCTAACTCCTCTTGTTCATGTGGAATTGTTTGTATTATGTATGTATACCCTTTTTTAAAAAGTACAGCGCTATGGAATGAAAGGGGCTTTAATAATAAATAATAATAATAATAATGTTAAACAATTGGGTGTCCTCCTCCATTGATCTTACTTGAATGAGGAGAAAGAAGAATGCTACAGTGCTACCTGGGGTGCTATTTTAAGATTATACAATAGAAAAGTGGAACATTAGGGTTTTCCAGGAGTGTGCATTAGGGTTTTCAAGCTCCTGGAGTGTGCAGTACAAGTTGAAAAACTCATACTCACCTGCTCCCTACAACTTTGGTGCCCTGATGAGTCACACGCTGCTCGATGACAGATCACTGCCAAGGCCAGTCATTCTGTGGTGCACACAACCCCATCCATACCCTGGTCAGAAGTAAATAGACCAGGGGCTGGAATATCCTGGAAGCTTTAAGAGCTTATGATAATATAGTAAATTAATCAATTGTTCTAATAGAGCCATAGAGTAGGTCAGATAGAAAAGCACTTGGTTGTAATTTTTGATCAGACAATTTGATTCTGTTACTGAGTTACTATTTTTCAGTGACTTCATGGCAGATTTATTGTTAGTGTGAAATCTGTCATTGACCTACCGTATAGACTATAAATGGAATTATTACCATCATATGTCAAAATGATCATGTTGCATTGTATTTAAACATTCCTTATTCAAAGCTATTGATAAGTAATTCAGACACAACCTTTCTTGTAGCTACACAAAAACATGATGCCAGTATATGAGAATACATACATAAAATGAATATTATGCACTTGTATCCTCACTTATTTACTGACTAGTGGTTCATTAGACTGTACTTTATATTTCTCTAGCCCTTCTTAATAGAAATAAACCCTTCATGTACTGACTTACAGGTAGGGCTGTAATGGACATGTTTTTATATACAGAAGTCAATCCGATGAGACAGGGCTACAAACCAGATTTATAATGCCGCACCCTGAACCAATGATGAAACAGTCTTTGACGACTTTTGACAGGTCTTGTAGGTAATCTGTAGTCATGGATCACAGTACTGCCCTAATTTATTATTATTTATTATATTCATTAATATAGAGCTACTATATTCCACAGCGCTTTACAGATATTAGAATCATGCTTTTCCCAATGGGGCTCACAATCTAAGTTCCCTATCAGTATGTCTTTGGAGTGTGAGGGAAACCGGAGTACCTGGAGGAAACACCCGTAAAACAAAGGGAGAACATACAAACTACATGCAGATGTTGTCGTCGGTCAGATTCGAACCTAGGACCCTAGTGCTGCAATGCACCAGTGCTAGCCACCGTGCTACCCACGCTAATAAAACCAATTTGCAAGCACTGAGGAAGATAAATATCAGGTAATTATCACCACTGGGTATTGGCTTATAAATCATCTTTGTGATTATAACCGAATAATCAATTTAAATAGTAAAATTCTTTCTGCTTCAGTAGGTGGAGTGTGCTAGACACTACATATGAATTTATAGTAGAGGTCATTGAGAGCTGAATAAATAGCCATGTTGTGAGTTCTTCAGGTCATGCCTGCAGGCCAAATTTCATTATGTAACTCTATGACTATGTGAAGGGAAAGAGGAAGCCCCTATACACATTAGATTTTCTTGTATTCAGCCAAAACACAATATTATTATTATTATTATTATTATTATTATTTATTATTATTAAAGCGCCATTCATTCGATAGCGCTGTACATATGAAAAGGGGTATACGTGACGGCTTACAATCTACATGGTATGGGAGAAGGACACAGTAGGAGAGGGTAAAGCCAGTCATAGGGGTATATAGCAGCAGTAGAATCACTGTAGGTTGTAGGCTTGTCTGAAGAGGTGGGTTTTTAGGTTTCTTTTAAAGGATTACACTGTAGGTGAGAGTCTGATATGTTGGGGTAGCGTACAGCCATCTTTTTTCACAGGTGGGATTACAATGAAAGTTACCATATCTATTATAAAGCAGGAGGCAGATGACACAGGTTCCACTGTTAACACTGGCTGATGGTTATCTAACATATACTGTACTCATATCTTTGCACTGTGACCTCTGCTCATGTAAAAGAGACACCAGCTTCCTATGCCTCTGTGGATGCGGTATTACATATCTATGACTGCTCTTCAAAGAGATTAGCAGCCCAGGCAATATGGTTGCCTCCATAATCATGCATAAAAATTGAATTTAAAAATGTACAATCTGAAACAACTCATAAAAAGAAATATGTGCCAGTAGCTGATTTTATTTGCTGAAACAATCTTAATGAGATCCATTGGAATACATTAAGCATTCACTGTGATCTGTTAAAGGGGTTCCCGATACCCCTTCTGATCAGCTGTTTGAAGGAACCTTGTCGCTCACTGGAGCTCCGATGAGTGCTGCAGCCTCACAAATTACTAAGTACAGCTCTGTACATTGTGTAGTGGCTGTGCTTGGTATATTCACTTGAATAGTACTGAGCTTTGCATAGGCCATGTGACCAATGAACATGAAGTCACAAGGTCTAGGTAGAGTCTTACGTGATCTCGTTCCATGACCTCTTCATACAGCTGATTGGTGGTTAGGGATGAGCGAACCCGAACTAGATAGTTAGGTATCGTACTGAATTTTGGGGTGTTCGGGACCCGGACCCGAACATTTTCAAAAGAGTTCGGGTCCTTTGTTCGGCGATTTCTTCCCGCTTTCTGAAAGGCTACACAACAGCCAATCAGCTAGCGTTTTACTTCTTGCCCTAAGAAGACATCACAGCCATGCCTACTAATGGCATGGCTGTGATTGGCCAAGTGCACATGTGACCCAGCCTCTATTTAAGCTGGAGTCACATAGCGCCGCACATCACACTGCTCTGATTAGTGTAGGGAGAGGATGTAGCTTCTGTCAGGGCGAGATTAGGCAGGGAAAAGTCAGCAAAAACACCTAATGAAGTGATCGATATACAGCTGTGAATCATTCAACTTCTGCTAGTTAATTGCTCAATGGTTTTTAGGCTGCACAGAGTGGCCATTTTGTGTCTTGCATAGCACCTGCACAAGCTGCCAACAAGTCCATCAATCCATCAATAGTTTTTTTTTTTTTGCTATATCCTATATCAGGGGATTGGCTGTGCTTATTGTCACACCTAGAAACTCAGGATAGGAATTTCTATATTTTATTAAGGGGTTCAATTCAATTGCCATAATAGCAATCCCCTAAATCTGATGTTCCAGCTGTGGCTAGCCAAGTGTAATACTGTCTGCTGTCTGGCAAAGGATAGATTTTTATCTGTGGTGAAATTCAATAGCCAAAATAGCAATACCGTAAATCTGGTGTCCCAGCAGTGGCTGGCCAAGTTTAATAGTGTCCGGCAAAGGATATATTTTGTTCTGGGGTGAAATTCAATAGCCAAAATAGCAATACCGTAAATCTGGTGTCCCAGCAGTGGCTGGCCAAGTTTAATGGTATCCGGCAAAGGAAAGATAATTTTCTGGGGCGAAATTCAATTGCCAATATAGCAATACCGTAAATCTGGTGTTCCAGCTGTGACTGGGCAAGTTTAATAGTGTCCGTCATAGGATATATGATTTTCTGCGGTTAAATTCAGTTGCAAAAATAGAAGTACCGTAAATCTGGTGTTCCAGCTGTGGCTGAACAAGTTTAATAGTGTCCGGCAAAGGATATATTTTTTTCTGGGGGGAAATTCAATTGCGAAAATAGCAATACCATAAATCAGGGGTTTCAGCTGTGGCTGGCCAAGTTTAATAGTGTCCGTCACAGGATAGATTTTGTTCTGGGGTGAAATTTAATTGCCAAAATAGCAATACCCTGAATCTGGTGTTCCAGCTGTGACTGGACAATTTCCCCAGTGTCCGTCAAAGGATATATTATTTTCTGGGGTGAAAGTCAGTAGCAAAAATAGAAATACAGTAAATCTGGTGTCCCAGCTGTTGCAGGCCTAGTTTAAATCTGTCCGTAAAGGGTATATTTTTTCTGGGGTGAAATGTAATTGCCAAAATAGTAATACCCTGAATCTGGTGTTCCAGCTGTTGACTGGACTAATTTACAAGTGTCCATCAAAGGATATATTATTTTCTGGGAGACAGTAAGTAGCTAAAATAGAAATACAGTGAATCTGCTGTTCCAGCTGATGCAGGCCTAGTTTAAATCTGTCTGTAAAAAGGGTATATTTTTGTCTGGGGTGAAATTTAATTGCCAAAATAGCAATATCCTGAATCTGGTGTTCCAGCTGTTGCAGGCCTAGTTTAAATCTGTCCGTAAAGGGTATATTTTTTCTAGGGTGAAATTTAATTGCCAAAATAGCAATACTCTGAATCTGTTGATCCAGCTGTGACTGGACAATTTCCTAGTGTGCGTACAAAGGATATATTATTTTCTGGGTTCAATGTCAGTAGCAAAAATAGAAATACAGTAAATCTGGTGTTCCAGCTGTTGCAGGCCTAGTTTAAATCTGTCCGTAAAAGGGTATATTTTGTTCTGGGGTGAAATTTAATTGCCAAAATAGCAATACCCTGAATCTGCTGTTGCAAGCCTAGTTTAATCTGTCTGTAAAAGGGTATATTTTTTTCTGGGGAGAAATTTAATTGACAAATTAGCAATACCCTGAATCTGGTGTTCCAGCTGTTGCAGGCCAAGTTTAAATCTGTCCGTTAAAGGGTATATTTTTTTCAGGGGTGAAATCTAATTGCCAAAATAGCAATACCCTGAATCTGCTGTTCCAGCTGTTGCAGGCCAAGTTTAATAGTGTCCGTCACAGGATAGATTTTGTTTTGGGGTGAAATTTAATTGCCAAAATAGCAATACCCTGAATCTGGTGTTTCAGCGGTGACTGGACAATTTCCCTAGTGTCCGCCAAAGGATATTTTATTTTCTGGGGTGAAAGTCAGTAGCAAAAATAGAAATACAGTAAATTTTGTGTTCCAGCTGTTGCAGGCCTAGTTTAAATCTGTCTGTAAAAGGGTATATTTTTTTCTGGGGTGAAATTTAATTGCCAAAATAGCAATACCCTGAATCTGGTGTTCCAGCTGTTGCAGAACTAGTTTAAATCTGTCCATAAAAGGGTATATTTTTTTCTGGGGTGAAAACTAATTGCCAAAATAGCAATACCCTGAATCTGCTGTTCCAGCTGTTGCAGGCCAAGTTTTATCGTGTCCGTCACAGGATAGATTTTGTTCTGGGGTGAAATTTAATTGCCAAAATAGCAATACCCTGAATCTGGTGTTCCAGCTGTGACTGGACAATTTCCCTAGTGTCCGTCAAAGGATATATTATTTTCTGGGGTGAAAGTCAGTAGCAAAAATAGAAATACAGCAAATCTGGTGTTCCAGCTGTTGCAGGTCTAGTTTAAATCTGTCCGTAAAAGGGTATATTTTTTTCTGGGGAGACATTTAATTGCCAAAATAGCAATACCCTGAATCTGGTGTTCAAGCTGTTGCAGGCCTAGTTTAATTTGTCCGTAAAAGGGTATATTTTTTCTCTGGGGAGAAATTTAATTGCCAAAATAGCAATACCCTGAATCTGGTGTTCCAGCATTGACTGGACAATTTCCCTAGTGTCCGTCAAAGGATATATTCTTTTCTGGGGTGAAATACAGTTGCAGAAATAGAAATACAGTAAACCTGGTGTTGCAGCTGTGGCTGGACAAGTTTAATAGTGTCCGGCAAAAGATATTTTTTTTTTTTAGTGGTGAAATTCAATTGCCAAAATAGCAATACCATAAATCAGTGGTTTCAGCTGTGGCTGGCCAAGTTTAATAGTGTCCGTCACAGGATAGATTTTGTTCTGGGATGAAATGTAATTGCCAAAATAGCAATACCCTGAATCTGGTGTTCCAGCTGTTGCAGGCCAAGTTTAATAGTGTCAGTCAAAGGATATATTTTTTTCTGGGGTGAAATTTAACTGCCAAAATAGCAATACCTAAATCTGGTGTAGCAAAATGAAATACAGTAATCTGAGTCCCAGCTGTTGCAGGCCTAGTTTAAATCTGTCCGTCAAAGGGTATATTTTTTCTGGGGTGAAATTTAATTGCCAAAATAGCAATACCCTGAATCTGGTGTTCCAGCTGTTGCAGGCCTAGTTTAAATCTGTCCGTAAAAGAGTATATTTTTTTCTGGGGAGACATTAAATTGCTAAAATAGCAATACAATGAATCTGCTGTTCCAGCTGATGCAGGCCTGGTTTAAATCTGTCCGTAAAAAAGGGTATATTTTTTTGTCTGGGCTGAAATTTAATGGCCAAAATAGCAATATCCTGAATCTGGTGTTTCAGCTGTTGCAGGCCTAGTTTAAATCTGTCCATAAAAGGGTATATTTTTTTCTGGGGTGAAAATTAATTGCCAAAATAGCAATACTCTGAATCTGGTGTTCCAGCTGTGACTGGACAATTTCCCTAGTGTCCTACAAAGGATATATTATTTTCTGGGGTGAAAGTCAGTAGCAAAAATAGAAATACAGTAAATCTGGTGTTCCAGCTGTTGCAGGCCTAGTTTAAATCTGTTTGTAAAGGGTATATTTTTTTCTGGGGTGAAATTCAATTGCCAAAATAGAAATACCCTGAATCTGGTGTTCCAGCTGTTGCAGGCCTATTTTAAATCTATCCGTAAAGGGTATATTTTTTCTGGGGAGAAATTTAATTGCCAAAATAGCAATACCCTGAATCTGCTGTTCTAGCTGTTGCAGGCCAAGTTTAAATCTGTCCGTAAAGGGTATATTTTTTCAGGGGTGAAAACTAATTGCCAAAATAGCAATACCCTGAATCTGATGTTCCAGCTGTTGAAGAACTAGTTTAAATCTATCCGTAAAGGGTATATTTTTTTCTGGGGTGAAAACTAATTGCCAAAATAACAATACCCTAAATCTGGTGTTTCAGCTGTGACTGGACAATTTCCCTAGTGTCCGTCAAAGGATATATTATTTTCTGGGGTGAATGTCAGTAGCAAAAATAGAAATACAGTAAATTTTGTGTTCCAGCTGTTGCAGGCCAAGTTTAAATCTGTCTGTAAAGGGTATATTTTTTTCTGGGGTGAAATTTAATTGCCAAAATAGCAATACCCTGAATCTGGTGTTCCAGCTGTTGCAGGCCTAGTTTAAATATGTCCGTAAAGGGTATATTTTTTCTGGGGAGACATCAAATTGCCAAAATAGCAATACCCTGAATCTGCTGTTCCAGCTGATGCAGGCCTAGTTTAAATCTGTCTGTAAAGGGTATATTTTTCTGGGTTGAAATTTAACCCTTTCATGACCAAGGTTCATTGATGCCCCATTGTCCAGGTCAAAATTTCCAAATCTGACATGTTTCACTTTATGTGGCAATAACTTTGGAACACTTTTACTGATCCAAGCCGTTCTGAGATTGTTTTCACGTGACACATTGTACTTCATTATAATCATAAATTTTAGCTAATATATTTCACCTTTAGTTATGAAAAAATCCCATATTTACCAAAAATTTAGAAGAATTAGCAATTTTCAAAATTTCAATTTCTCTGCGTTTAAAACAGAAAGTGATAACTCATAAAATATTTATTACGTAACATTCCCCATATGTCTACTTTTATATTGGCATCATTTTGTAAATGTCATTTTATTGTTTTAGGACGTTAGAAGGCTTAGAAGTTTAGAAGCAATTCTTAGAATTTTTAAGACAATTTCTAAAACCCACTTTTTAAGGACCAGTTCAGGTCTGAAGTCACTTTGTGGTGCCTACATAGTGGAAACCCCCATAAATGACCCCATTGTAGAAACTACACCCCTCAAGTTACTCAAAACTGATTTTACAAAATTTGTTAACCCTTTAGGTGTTTCACAAGAAATAAAGGAAAATGGAGATGAAATTTCTAAATTTAACTTTTTGGCAGATTTTCCATTTTAATCCATTTTTTCTTAAACACATTGAGGGTTAACAGCCAAACAAAACTCAATATTTATTGCCCTAATTCTGCAGTTTACAGGAACACCCCACATGTGGTCGTAAACTGATAAAAGGGCGGACGGCAAGGCACAGAAAGAAAGGAGCGCCATATGGTTTTTGGAAGGCAGATTTTTGCTGGACTGATTTTTAGATGCCATGTCCCATTTGAAGCCCCCGATGCACCTTACAGTAGAAACTCCCAAAATTAACCACATTTTGTAAACTAGGGGAAAAGGTGCCAGTTTTATTGGTACTGTTTTGGGGTACATATGATTTTTAATTTCGCTATATTACGGTTTTTGTGAGGCAAGGCAACCAAAAAAGAGCTGTTTTGGCACTGTTTTTATTTTTTATTTTTTACAAGATTCATCTGACAGGGTAGATCATGAGATATTTTTATAGAGCAGGTCCTTACGGACGTGGCGATACCTAATATGTTTACCTTTTTTTATTTATTTAGGTTTTACACAATAATATCATTTTTGAAACAAAAAAATTATGTTTTAGTGTCTCCATAGTCTGAGAGCCATAGTTTTTTCAGTTTTTAGGAGATTGACTCAGGTTGGGTATCATTTTTGTCGGACAAGGTGACGGTTAGATTGGCACTATTTTGGGGGTCATATGACTTTTTGATCGCTTGCGATTACACATTTTGTGATATAAGGTGACAAAAAAATGGGTTTTTGACAAAGTTTTTATTTAATTTTTTTTAAAGGGTTCACTTGAGGGGTTAGGTCATGTGGTATTTTTATAGAGCAGGTTCTTACGGACGCGGAGATACCTAATATGTTTACTTTTAAAAAAAAATGACATTTAACACAAAAAAGCATTTTTGAAACAAAAAAAATCATGTTTTAGTTTAAGAGCCATAGTTTTTTTATTTTATGGGCGATTGTTTAAGGTAGGGCCTCATTTTTTGCAAGATAAGGTGACGGTTTTATTGGTACTTTTTGGGGGTGTATGCCTTTTTGATCACTTTGTGTTGGAATTTTTGTGAAATGGCATTTTTAACATGGTTTTTATTTTTATTTTTGATAGTGTTTACCTAAGGGGTTGGGTCATGTGATATTTTAATAGAGCTGTTTTTACGGACGTGGCGATACCAATTATGTTTAGTTTTTATTTTATTTTTATTTTTATGACGATCGCACTGAGAGGGAGCTCTCTCCTCTTAACCCCATGGATGCCGCGGGCGGCTGCTGACCGCGGCATCTATGGGGTGAAATGCCCCAGATATTATTTTCTGGGGTGAAAGTCAGTAGCAAAAATAGAAATACAGTAAATCTGGTGTCCCAGCTGTTGCAGGCCTAGTTTAAATCTGTCCGTAAAAGGGTATATTTTTTTCTGGGGTGAAATTTAATTGCCAAAATAGCAATACCCTGAATCTGGTGTTCCAGCTGTTGCAGGCCTAGTTTAAATCTGTCCATAAAGGGTATATTTTTTCTGGGGTGAAAATTAATTGCCAAAATAGCAATACTCTGAATCTGGTGTTCCAGCTGTGACTGGACAATTTCCCTAGTGTCCGTCAAAGGATATATTATTTTCTGGGGTGAAAGTCAGTAGCAAAAATAGAAATACAGTAAATCTGGTGTTCCAGCTGTTGCAGGTCTAGTTTAAATTTGTTTGTAAAAGGGTATATTTTTTTCTGGGGTAAAAATTAATTGCCAAAATAGCAATACCCTGAATCTGCTGTTGCAGGCCTAGTTTAATCTGTCCCTAAAAGGGTATATTTTTTTCTGGGGTGAAATTTAATTGCCAAAATAGCAATACCCTGAATCTGGTGTTCCAGCTTTTGCAGACCTAGTTTAAATCTGTACGCAAAAGGGTATATTTTTTTCTGGGGTGAAATTTAATTGCCAAAATAGTAATACCCTAAATCTGGTTTTCCAGCTGTTGCAAGCCTAATTTAAATCTGTTCGTAAAAGGGTATATTTTTTTCTGGGGTGAAATTTAATTGCCAAAATACAGGGAGTGCAGAATTATTAGGCAAATGAGTATTTTGACCACATCATCCTCTTTATGCATGTTGTCTTACTCCAAGCTGTATAGGCTCGAAAGCCTACTACCAATTAAGCATATTAGGTGATGTGCATCTCTGTAATGAGAAGGGGTGTGGTCTAATGACATCAACACCCTATATCAGGTGTGCATAATTATTAGGCAACTTCCTTTCCTTTAGCAAAATGGGTCAAAAAGAAGGACTTGACAGGCTCAGAAAAGTCAAAAATAGTGAGATATCTTGCAGAGGGATGCAGCACTCTTAAAATTGCAAAGCTTCTGAAGCGTGATCATCGAACAATCAAGCGTTTCATTCAAAATAGTCAACAGGGTCGCAAGAAGCGTGTGGAAAAACCAAGGTGCAAAATAACTGCCCATGAACTGAGAAAAGTCAAGCGTGCAGCTGCCAAGATGCCACTTGCCACCAGTTTGGCCATATTTCAGAGCTGCAACATCACTGGAGTGCCCAAAAGCACAAGGTGTGCAATACTCAGAGACATGGCCAAGGTAAGAAAGGCTGAAAGACGACCACCACTGAACAAGACACACAAGCTGAAACGTCAAGACTGGGCCAAGAAATATCTCAAGACTGATTTTTCTAAGGTTTTATGGACTGATGAAATGAGAGTGAGTCTTGATGGGCCAGATGGATGGGCCCGTGGCTGGATTGGTAAAGGGCAGAGAGCTCCAGTCCGACTCAGACGCCAGCAAGGTGGAGGTGGAGTACTGGTTTGGGCTGGTATCATCAAAGATGAGCTTGTGGGGCCTTTTCGGTTGAGGATGGAGTCAAGCTCAACTCCCAGTCCTACTGCCAGTTTCTGGAAGACACCTTCTTCAAGCAGTGGTACAGGAAGAAGTCTGCATCCTTCAAGAAAAACATGATTTTCATGCAGGACAATGCTCCATCACACGCGTCCAAGTACTCCACAGCGTGGCTGGCAAGAAAGGGTATAAAAGAAGAAAATCTAATGACATGGCCTCCTTGTTCACCTGATCTGAACCCCATTGAGAACCTGTGGTCCATCATCAAATGTGAGATTTACAAGGAGGGAAAACAGTACACCTCTCTGAACAGTGTCTGGGAGGCTGTGGTTGCTGCTGCACGCAATGTTGATGGTGAACAGATCAAAACACTGACAGAATCCATGGATGGCAGGCTTTTGAGTGTCCTTGCAAAGAAAGGTGGCTATATTGGTCACTGATTTGTTTTTGTTTTGTTTTTGAATGTCAGAAATGTATATTTGTGAATGTTGAGATGTTATATTGGTTTCACTGGTAAAAATAAATAATTGAAATGGGTATATATTTGTTTTTGTTAAGTTGCCTAATAATTATGACAGTAATAGTCACCTGCACACACAGATATCCCCTAAAATAGCTAAAACTAAAAACAAACTAAAAACTACTTCCAAAAATATTCAGCTTTGATATTAATGAGTTTTTGGGTTCATTGAGAACATGGTTGTTGTTCAATAATAAAATTAATCCTCAAAAAATACAACTTGCCTAATAATTCTGCACTCCTGTAGCAATACCCTGAATCTGGTGTTGCAAGCCTAGTTTAAATCTGTCCGTAAAGGGTATATTTTTTTCTGGGGTGAAATTCAATTGTCAAAATAGTAATACCCTGAATCTGGTGTTCCATCTGTGACTGGATAATTTCCCTAGTGTCCGTCAAAGGATATATTATTTTCTGGGGTGAAAGTCAGTAGCAAAATAGAAATACAGTAAATCTGGTGTTCCAGCTGTTGCAGGCCTAGTTTAAATCTGTCCATAAAGGGTATATTTTTTCTGGTGAGAAATTTAATTGCCAAAATAGCAATACCCTGAATCTGGTGTTCCAGCTGTGACTGGACAATTTCCTAGTGTCCGTCAAAGGATATATTATTTTCTGGGGTGAAAGTTAGTAGCAAAAATAGAAATACAGTAAATCTGGTGTTCAAGCTGTTGCAGGCCTAGTTTAAATCTGTCCGTAAAGGGTATACTTTTTTTCTGGGGTGAAATTCAATTTCCAAAATAGCAATACCCTGAATCTGGTGTTCCAGCTGTTGCAGGCCTAGTTTAACTCCTTGCTCGGCGCGGTCGGTTTGTTCCTCCTAGACGCGCGGGCGCTCATTCATCGAGACGCGCGATTTCCTGTGAACGCGCCGCACGCGCACGTTCACAGGATCGCGTCAGGGAGAACTTTAACTACAGCCTGCCAGCGCTGATCAGTGCGCTGGCAGGCTGTAGAAGTTAAAAATGGCATATCAGACGCTGTTTTGTTAACAGCGTCTGATATGCTTGCTGTTCGTTCCTTTGGTGGTCCTTTTGCTTGGGACCACCAAAGGAACTTTGTAAGCGCACCAATCACCACACAGACCCCCCATCCACCCCCCGTCACTGATTAACCCCTGATTAACCCCCGATTAACCCCTGATCACCCCCTGATCACCCCCCTGTCACTAATCACCCCCCTGTAAGGCTCATTCAGACGTCCGTATGTGTTTTGCGGATCCGAGGATCTGCAAAACACGGACACCGGCAATGTGTTTTACGCATTTTGCGGATCCGCACTTTGCCAGAACTATATAGAAAATGCCTTTTCTTGTCCGTAATTGCGGACAAGAATAGGACATGCTCTATCTTTTGCGGAGCTGCGGCCGGATGTTTGGGGGCGAAACCCGGAAGTTTGCGGCCGCAGCTCCGCAAATGCTGATGCGGCGAGCACATAGTGTGCTCTCCGCATCACCGCCGGCCCCATTCACACTGAATGGGTCCGCATCTATTCCGCAGAATTGCGGAATAGATGCGGACATTTTTGAGGACGTGTGAATGGGGCCTTACTACTTTTTTTTTGCACATTTTTGGCAGAGATTTTTCATCCACATTGATCGATGCGAATGAAGAAATCTGTGCCGTTCATTTTTTTTCAGCCCAGAGGCTGAACGGAAAAAAATCTCATTACCTGTATGCTCAATATAAGGAGAATCGCAGAAACTCCTAATGCTGGCCATACGTGTAATGATTGCGGAGACCCTCAAATGCCAGGGCAGTACAAACACCCCACATGTGACCCCATTTTAGAAAGAAGACACCCCAAGGTATTCCGTGCTGGGTATGGTGAGTTCATGTAAAATTTTATTTTTGTCACTAGTTAGTGGAAATTTGAGACTTTGTAAAAATAAATATATATATATATATCAATTTCCGCTAACTTGTGCCAAAAAAAAAAATTCTGTGAACTTGCCATGCCCCTCACGGAATACCTTAGGGTGTCTTCTTTCCACAATGGGGTCACATGTGGGGTATTTATACTGCCCTGGCATTTTAGGGGCCCTAAAGCGTGAGAATCCATATGCGTAAAAATGCCCTGTGAAATCCTAAAGGTACTCATTGGAATTTGGGCCCCTTTGTGCATTTTGGCTGCAAAAAAGTGGCACACATGTGGTATTGCCGTACTCAGGAGAAGTAGGGCAATGAGTTTTAGGGTGTATTTTTATATATACCCATACTTTGTGTGAGAAATATCGCTGTAAACGACAACTTTTTAATTTTTTTATACAAAGTTGTCAGTTTACAGAGATATTTCTCTCACCCAACATGGGTATATGTAAAAATACACCCCAAAACACATTGCCCTACTTCTCCTGAGTACGGCGATACCACATGAGTGACACTTTTTGCAGCCTAGGTGCAAAGGGGCCTAAATTCCAACGAGTACCTTTAGGTTTTACAGGGTTGCTCACAATTTAGCCCCACCCAAAATGCCAGAACAGTACAAACACCCCACAAATGACCCCATTTTGGAAAGAAGACACCCCAAGGTATTCGCTGAGGGGCATAGTGAGTCCATGAAAAATTGAACTTTTTGTCAAAAGTTAGCAGAAAGGGAGACTTTGTGAGAAAAACAATAAAAAATCAATTTCCGCTAACTTGTGCCAAAAAAAATATCTTCTATGAACTCGCCATGCCCCTCACGGAATACCTTGGCGTGTCTTCTTTCCAAAATGGGGTCACATGTGGGGTATTTATACTGCCCTGGCATTTTAGGGGCCCTAAAGCGTGAGAAGAAAAATGCGTAAAAATGCCCTCCTAAAAGGTACTCATTGGAATTTGGGCCCCTTTGCACATCTTGGCTGCAAAAAAGTGTCACACGTGGTATCGCCGTACTCAGGAGAAGTAGGGCAATGTGTTTTGGGGTGTATTTTTACATATATCCATGCTGGGTGAGAGAAATATCTCTGTAAATTGACAACTTTGTATAAATTTTTTTAAAAAGTTGTCATTTACAGAGATATTTCTCACACCCAGCATGGGTATATGTAAAAATACACCCCAAACACATTGCCCTACTTAGAGTACCTTTAGCTTTTACATGGCTGCTCACAATTTAGCCCCACCCAAAATGCCAGAACAGTAAACACACCCCACAAATGACCCCATTTCATAAGGTAGACACCCCAAGGTATTCACTGAGGGGCATAGTAAGTCCGTGGGAGATTTTTTATTTTTTTGCCAGAAGTTTGCAGAAATGGAAACTTTCTTATTTTTATTTTTTTCCTCAGAAAGTGTCATTTTCCGCTCACTTGTGAAAAAAAATGAAATGATACATGAACTCACCATGCCCCTCCACGAATACTTTGGGGTGTCTTTCTAAAATGGTGTCATTTGGGAGGTATTTATACTTTCCTGGCATTCTAGCACCTGAAGAAACATGATAGGTGCTCAGAGAGTCAGAGCTGCTTCAAAATGCCGAAATTCACTTTTTTGCACCTTAGTTTGTAAACGCTATAACTTTTACCCAAACCAATAAATATACACTTATTGGATTTTTTTTTATCAAAGACATGTAGAACAATACATTTTGCAAAAAAATTTATATAGAAATGTAGTTTTTAAAAAAAAAAAACATTACAACAGAAAGTTAAAATGTCAGCAGCAATGAAATACCACCAAATGAAAGCTCTATTAGTGAGAAGAAAAGGAGGTAAAATTTATTTGGGTGGTAAGTTGTATGACGGAGCAATAAACGGTGAAAGTAGTGTAGTGCAGAATTGTAAAAAGTGGCCTGGTCATTAAGGGTGTTTAAGCTAGGGGGGCTGAAGTGGTTAAATCTGTCCGTAAAAGGGTATATTTTTTCTGGGAAGAAATTAAATTTCCAAAATAGCATTACCCTGAATCTGGTGTTCCAGCTGTTGCAGGCCAAGTTTAAATCAATCCGTAAAAGGGTATATTTTTTTCTGGGGTGAAATTTAATTGCCAAAATAGCAATACCCTGAATCTGGTGTTCCAGCTGTGACTGGACAATATCCCTAGTGTCCGTCAAAGGATATATTATATTCTGGGGTGAAATACAGTTGCAAAAATAGAACTACGGTAAATCTGGTGTTCCAGCTGTGAATGGACAAGTTTAATAGTATGCGTCATAGGATAGATTTTGTTCTGTGGTGAAATACAGTTGCAAAAATATAAATACAGTAAATCTGGTGTTCCAGCTGTGACTGGATAATTTTTATAGTGTCCGTCAAAGAATATATTTTCTTCTGGGGTGAAACACAGTTGCAAAAATAGAAATACAGTAAATCTGGTTTTCCAGCTGTGGCTGGCCAAGTTTAATAGTTTCCGGCCAAGGATATATTTTTTTCTGGAGAGAAATTTAATTGCCAAAATAGCAATACCCTGAATCTGGTGTTCCAGCATTGACTGGACAATTTCCCGAGTGTCCGTCAAAGGATATATTCTTTTCTGGGGTGAAATACAGTTGAAAAAATATAAATACAGTAAATCTGGTGTTTCAGCTGTGGCTGGCCAAGTTTAATAGTGTCCGGCAAAGGATAAATTTTGAGGAAAACATCTAGTAAGGGACGCGGACGCGGTCGTGGTGGTGTTAGTGGACCATCTAGTGCTGGGAGAGGAGGACGTGGCCATTCTACCACAGCCACACGTCGAAGTTAACCAACTACCTCAGGTTCCATTACCCACCAGAATTTACAGCGTTATTTGGTGGGGACTAATGCCATTCTAAGGATGGTAAGGCCTGAGCAAGTACAGGCGCTAGTCAATTGGGTGGCCGACAGTGGATCCAGCATGTTCACATTAACTCCCACCCAGTCTTTTGCAGAAAGCGCACACGTGGCACCTGAAAACCAAGCCCATCAGTCTGTCACATCACTCCCATGCATATCAGGGAAACTGTCAGAGCCTCAAATTATGCAGCAGTCTCTTATGCTGTTTGAAGATTCTGCTGGCAGGGTTTCCCAAGAGAATCCACCTAGCCCTTCCCGAGTGGTGGAAGACATAGAATGCACTGATGCACAACCACTTATGTTTCCTGATGAGGACATAAGAATACCTCCTCATCGGAGTCCTCACATCTCTGACGATGACGAAACACAGAACCAACTGCTGCATCTTTTTGCAGTGTGCAGACTGAACAGGAGGTCAGGGAGGAAGACTGTGTGGAGGACGATGCAGGGGACGATGAGGTCCTAGACCCCACATGGAATGAAGGTCGCACCACTGACTTTCATGGTTCAGAGGAAGAGGCAGTGCTGAGACCGAGCCAACAGCGTAGCAAAAGAGGGAGCAGGGGGCAAAAGTAGAACAGCCGCCGCCAAGAGAGTTCGCCTGCTACTGGCCACCACCACCAGGGACCTAGCACCCCAAAGGCAGCTTTAAGGAGTTCCCTGGCATGGCACTTCTTTAAACAATGTGCTGACGACAAGACCCAAGTGGTTTGCACGCTGTGCTATCAGAGCCTGAAGAGAGGCATTAACGTTCTGAACCTTAGCGCAACCTGCATGACCAGGCATCTACATGCAAACCATGAACTGCAGTGGAGTAAACACCTTAAAAACATGGAACTCACTCAGGCTCCCCCTGCTCCCTCTTCTGCTGCTGCCTCGGCCTCTTCCTCCGCCTCGGGAGGAATGTTGGCACCTGCTGCCCACCTAACAGAGGATGTGCCACCGACACCACCACCTGCGTCACCAAGCATCTACACCATGTCACACGGCAGCGTTCAGCTCTCCATCTCACAAACCTTGAAGAGAAAGCGTAAATTCCCACCTAGCCACCCTCGAGCCCTGGGCCTGAATGCCAGCATTTCTAAACTACTGGCCTTTGAAATGCTGTCATTCAGGCTGGTGGACACAGACAGCTTCAAACAGCTGATGGCGATGGTTGTCCCACAGTATGTTGTTCCCAGCCGCCACTACTTCTCCAAGACAGCCGTGCCTTCCCTGCACAACCAAGTATCCGATAAAATCAAGTGTGCACTGCGCAACGCCATCTGTGGCAAGGTCCACCTAACCACAGATACGTGGACCAGTAAGCACAGCCAGGGACGCTATATCTCCCTAACTGCACACTGGGTAAATGTAGTGGCGGCTAGGCACCAGGCGGAGAGTTCCTTGGCGCACGTCCTTCCGCCGCTAAGGATCGCAGGGCATCATTCTTTGCCTCCTGTAGCCTCCTCCTCCTACTCGGCTTCCTCCTCCTCTGCTTCCACCAGCTCATCCAGTCAGCCACACACCTTCACCACCAACGTCAGCAGGCCGTTCTGAAATTCATATGTTTAGGGGACAGGTCCCACACCGCACAGAAGTTGTGGCGGGGTATTGAACAACAGGCCGACCAGTGGTTGCTGCCGATGGGCCTCAAGCCCGGCCTGGTGGTGTGCGATAATGGCAGAAATCTCGTTGCAGCTCTGGGACTAGCCGGTTTGACGCACATCCCTTGCCTGGCACATGTGCTGAATTTGGTGGTGCAGAAGTTCATTCACAACTACTCCGACATGTCAGAGCTGCTACATAAAGTTGCGGGCCGTCTGTGCGCGCTTCTGGCATTCACATCCTGCCGCTTCTCGCCTGTCTGTGCTACAGCGGAACTTCGGCCTTCCCGCTCAACACCTCATATGCAACGTGCCCACCAGGTGGAACTCCACCTTGCACATGCTGGAGAGACTGTGCGAGCAGCAGCAGGCCATAGTGGAGTTTCAGCTGCAGCACGCACGGGTCAGTCGCACTGCGGAACAGCACCACTTCATCACCAATGACTGGGCCTCCATGCGAGACCTGTTGCGCTGTTTCGAGTACTCCACCTACATGGCCAGTGGCGATGACGCCGTTATCAGCGTTACAATACCACTTCCATGTCTCCTTGAGAAAACACTTATGATGGAAGAGGAGGTGGCCCAGGAGGAGGAGTAGGATGGGGGGTCATTTTTAGCACTTTCAGGCCAGTCTGTTAGAAGTGGCTCAGAGGGAGGTTTTTTGCAACAGCAGAGGCCAGGTACAAATGTGGCCAGCCAGGGCCCACTACTGGAGGACGAGGAGGATGAGAAGGAGGTGGAGGAGGATGAGGATGAAGCAGGTTCACAGCGGGGTGGCACCCAACACAGCTCAGGCCCATCACTGTTGCGTGGCTGGGGGGATACGGAGGACGATGACGATACACCTCCCACAGAGGACAGCTTGTCCTTACCCCTGGGCAGCCTGGCACACATGAGCAACTACATGCTGCAGTGCCTGCGCAATGACAGCAGAGTTGCCCACATTTTAACGTGTGCAGACTACTGGGTTGCCACCCTGCTGGATCCCTGGTACAAAGACAATGTTCCCACCTTACTTCCTGCACTGGATCATGATAGGAAGATGCGCGAGTACAAGCGGTACACACACTGGTAGATGCGCTCCTGAGAGCATTCCCAATTGTCACAGGGGAACAAGTGGAAGCCCAAGGCGAAGGTAGAGGAGGAGCAAGAGGTCGCCAACGCAGCTGTGTCACGGCCAGCTCCTCTGAGGGCAGGGTTAGCATGGCAGAAATGTGGAAAAGTTTTGTCACCACGCCACAGCTAACTGCACCACCACCTGATACGGAACGTGTTTGCAGGAGGCAGCATTTCACTAACATGGTTGAACAGTACGTGTGCACACCCTCCACATGTACTGACTGATGGTTCGGCCCCATTCAACTTCTGGGTCTCCAAATTGTCCACGTGGCCAGAGCTAGCCTTTTATGCCTTGGAGGTGCTGGCCTGCCCGGCGGCCAGCATTTTGTCTGAATATGTATTCAGCACGGCAGGGGGGCGTCATTACTGACAGCCAACGTGGACAAGCTGACGTTCATAAAAATGAACCAGGCATGGATCCCACAGGACCTGTCCATCCCTTGTGCAAAATAGACATTTATAACTGTCTCCCCCTCAACCATATATTCATATTTACTCCGGGGCACTTCTTTATTGAATCCTCTTTTTTTTATTTTACCATTATATTGCGGTGCAACCAAAAGTTGAATGAACCTCTCCTCCTTCTAGGTGCTAGGGGCCAAATTATCTGAAAGTGGCCTGTTCCAGTGGTGGGTGACATGAAGCCTGATTCTCTGCTATGCGACCTCTCTCCTCCGTCTGGTGCCAGGTGCCTAATTATCTAAAAGTGGCCTTCTCCATTGGTGGGTGACATGACGCCTGATTCTCTGCTATGCGACCTCTCTCCTGCGTCTGGGTGCCAGGGGCCTAATTATCTAAAAGTGGCCTTCTCTATTGGTGGGTGACATGACGCCTGATTTTCTGCTATGCTACCTCTATCCTCTGTCTGGGTGCTGGGGCCTAAATAAATGAAAGTGGCCTTCTCCATTGGTGGGTGACTTGAAGCCTGATTCTCTGCTATGGGACCTCTCTCCAATTGATATTGCTTAATTTTTATTTATTTTATTTTAATTAATTTCCCTATCCACATTTATTTTTATGGGATTTACCCACATTTTGCTGCCTTTTGCAGCCCTCTAGCCCTTTCCTTGACAATTTTACAGCCTTTTTAGTGCCCAAAAGTTTAGGTCCCCATTGACTTCAATGTGGGTTCGGGTTCGGAATGAAGTTCGGGTCGAGTTCGGATCCCGAACCAGAACATTTTTGGGAAGTTGGGAAGGTGTTCGCTCAACTCTAGTGGTGGTGCCAGGAGTTGGACACCTGCCAATCTGATACTGATGACGTAACTTGAGGAAAGGCCATCAATATCAAAATTCTTGAAAACCCCTTTAAAAATTGATTGAATGTATGATGATATAATGAATAAGAAGAAGAAGAAGGACATAATTATAAAGTGATACTTATCCAATAGGTTAACTGTTAGTAAATTGTTCCACAAAAATAAAGGAATACTAACATTAAGTAATCCATGAAATCTATATTTATTCATTGGTATGTTTTTCTCTGAAGCACTACTGTAGACTATCTTGTGATATAATTTCTATAAACCATCTGTCATTCTGCGTGTATCATGCATTTCAGGCACAGAAGTGTGAAATTGGCTTGCGTGCATTTAACATGTTCCTCTTTTCACCTGCAAAACCAGGTCACAGAATTTCCAAAGTCAAAAAACAATGCAAATATAGCTGATCCTTTTGCATTGTAGAAATACTTGTTTGCAGTAGCAAACCTGGAGTGTAATACTGATAGTATCTAAAGCATGCAATATTCATAATTTCTAACCCGCTCACTTTTGTGCCTTAAGCTGAAAATCTCCACACAGCACTTTTATTGTATTGTGGCATCAGGGAACATTGAGACCTCGATGAAATCCCAAACAGAAGACCTGAAAAAGGAAGGTCTCATCGGTTTATAGCTGACAGGTTTTAACAAAGGCTTAACTTCCCAAAGAGACGGCACGGGATACAATTTAACAGAAATAATGTTTATTATTTAACTTAGGAGACATAATCCTCTCTTTTCTGTAAAGATTGATCTACAGCCTGAGATCAGCACACAAAATATATTTTCTTTTAGAAAATTGGATGAGAGTTCACTATTTTCAAGGTCAGCGTCACCTTTTCTAGACAAATCCTTCTTAACTCACTGTGCGACCTATCATTTCTTATAAACCAATTGGTAGAAGAAATTGAAAGAGCTCAGTGTGTCAGCTATCTTGATATTCACTCAAAGTAGATCTTAATGGCTCCATAAGGACATGCAAAGAAGACTGCTAGAAATATAATAATTTTTGAACTTCAGTGCCTGACAATTCAGTTTAGTTTACTTAAGTGAAGAAACTTTTAAAATAAGCCCTACCATTTTATACTAAGAGCATCATGTGGCATTGACATATGTTGACATATAATGTAACTGTTTTAAAGGGAATCTGTCATCGGCTTTCTTGGGGATCCCATCATGTTACTGTTACTTTCTTTAGATTTCCATTGATCATAAGGCTAAGTTAAATACTAGCACATCATTTATGCAAACGTACTTAGAATATTATGGGCTGTGAAGAAGCCTTGCAGTATAATGGAGTCATCTCTGTAAGCATGCCGATTCTTCTCTGATTTCCACCCGCTTAGCTCTGATGCCAAAATTAGCAGCTAAGAAATCCAAGGCAAGGACTGATTATCCTTCACCTTATCGGAAGTACATTATATGTATTTCCAATGAAGTATTATACCGATGAGCAAAAGGGTAACAATGTTTTGAACTTTTGACTTTCAGGCTCCATATCTCACCATCACATATCACCATATCTCACAGCTTCAAATGTAAGACTGACATCATTTTATAGACAATCATCTTAGCTATCTTATACAAAAATTGGACTTCCAATTATTTAGCATATGATTAGTTATGCAGATTCATGTCCTGTAACTGCATTGTTACTGTTTTGCTCCTAAAATTCTAAATTTTAATTTTTATTATTTTGTTAGTATTTTGTAAATCCACCTTTGGCTTTTAACACTGCCTGAATCCTTCTGGGAATGCTCTCGATCAGACTCAAGCATGTCTCGACCGAAATCTGTTCCCAGGTCTCTTCTTCACATTCCCAATGTTGGTGCATACTCATTGACTAATTTGGGTATGAATACAGCTTTTCCTTCAACTCAACCCGCAAGTGTTCGATTGAGGTCTAGGCACCGTGGGGCCAATCCAGCACCTCTACTTCATTTTAATTAAACCATTTCTTCACCAATCTTTGGTTTGGATCATTGTCCTGCTGAAACACTAGGTTGCCTTTTTCATACCCATAGTACTCGAGTGTACGAAGTAACTCATCTTACAGCTCAGCATTGAGACCACCATCAATCCTGGTCGAGTATTCAATGCCTTTGGCTGTGAAACAACCCCATATCATCAAGCTTCCTCCACCGAACTTGACAGGTCCTTCAATTTCTCGATCCGTTATACCCCCTTTTGCCTTGATTCTTCTAGACTCATTTGCATCCATCTAATACCAATCTATTGACTTTCATCTCATCGCTCAAAATCACCAGTTTCCAATCTTCTACTGTCTACTGTTCGTACTTTTTTGCAAACCCAAGCCGACACTTCTTATGACCATATTAAAGTTGAGGCCTCTTCACCTTTTTCTGGGCCACCATTTCAGACTTATGTAATGCGCATCACACTGTACTTGCATGGACGTCTGTGCTCTCCCTATTACGAAGAATACGAGCCACCTCCACTGCCGTGTTTGTCGCACCAGAACTGAAAGACCTTGTGATAAGCTGACTTGTTGACTCTGATATTTTGCCTGGACATCCACCTCTTGGCTTTAGAATAGATGGACGAACTTGATTTTATGTTCTTCCAACTGTCACGGCATTCACATGATACAATTCGGCAATTTTCTTTGTAATGTGAGAACAGGTTGTAATTTGTAGTATAGAAGAAGAAAAACCTTGTTCCACCACCAGGAGCAAAACAGTAACAATGCAGTTACATGGCAAGAATCTGCATACCTAATCATATGCTAAATAGTTGCAAGTCCAATTTATGTATGAGATAGCCAAGATTATTGTCTATAAAAGGATGATAGTCTCACGGTCAAAGCTGTAGTGGATGGTGAGATATGAAGCCTGAAAGTCAAAAGTTCAAAACATTGTTACCCTTTTGCTCGTGAGTTGTAAGTGTCCTATGTAATACTGTTGTACTACTAATCATATGTCCTAATAGTATATAATACTATATCCTAATATGTCCTACTCCTTATCAATACCAAGTATATCTTTATAAAATATGTGGACTCAATAAACATACAGTACATACCTAAATGGGTACCAAACTACAATATATTTCTCAACAGCATTAAGGCCATAGCTCTGTCACAGCAAGTATACCATCTATAGTTCATAAAATGTGTATGTACTGCTTACTTACCTGGCTGCTTATATTATTATCCCTAGCACATTTTCTCTGTGCACAGTATGTCCTCTGTTACTCTGCATTGTGAAGTAGCTGATACTATGCTTGCATATTACTGGAAATGATTCCATATACAGAAATACCATAATACACTTGCATTGCTACAATAATTTCTATTGCAAGTAAGAGCATTTCTGTTAATGCAGAAGCTAGTCTCATAAAACAAGTAATGTTCATTATACTACTGTATATTCAATACCCAAATATACTAATGTAGTTCACTTTAAAGCTTTATTCACACATCATCAGCATTGTTATTTCCATCACTCTGCTCCATTATAAAAGCAGAACAAAGAAATTAACAGAAGCACCAGATCTATTCTGTGACGAACATGAACAATGCTTGGCAGACCCCATTGACTATAATTAGGTTTCCTAGGTTTCCATCATGGGACCTGGCATCTTACCAGACACAGTAGCACAGCATGCTGCTCTATATTATCTGGCTTTTTTAACGGAATCTGCAACGGACCCTGAATAAAAATTTGCTAATGTTAAAAGACCACATGGATATGGTTACACTGTATGTACTACATGAAATAGTGTATGGAACAGGGATTTAAAAATCAACCCTGTTTTTCTAGTTTTGTTCCTGTAATAGCTACACGTTAGTGTGCTATGGATGATGGGATCACTATTGGTTTTTTTCTGTTCTTATCACAAAAATTGGCGTGAAGACCGTGTACAAAGCTGCAGTGCAAAACAATGTCCATCCATCAATTATAACTGATCAAGGCAATACGCAGGTTAGCAGCAAGACTTCAATTATATTTCAGTGGTGAGCATGAAATCCCTACCCACGATTCATGAGGTGCACAAGGTCCTGTCTTTATTAAAAGTGTTCCCTGGAAATGATTTAAAATGGCTGCCAGCAACCTCTCCTAGAATGTGAGCAGTACTGGTTGCATCCACTTGTAGAGGCTGAGGTGCTTGGACTTCACTACACTCTGTGCCAGTGATGGCTAACCTTGGCACTCCAGCTGTGGTAAAACTACAACTCCCAAAATGCCCCCCTTGCTTGGCTGCTTTCAGAACTCTATAGAAATAAATTGAGCTTCCTGGGAGTCGGAGTTTCACCACAGCTGGAGTGCCGAGGCTAGCCATCACTGCTCTATGCTCTGCCACTTGCAGATACTACATATTGGTGAGTTTTCCTGTCAGGCTGCTCAGTCATGATGGCATATCATAGGCAGGATTGCAGAGGTGGCAACCAGTGCTGCTCACATTCTGGGATTGGTTGCTGGTGGCTATTTTAAAACATTCCCCTTTAATTCTTCATGCCCTTGCAGTATGTGGTATATAAGACAGACTAAAAGTGAGACCAAGCTTTGACTGAATAAACACAGCTCTAGCATTGAAAGATATAGGGTATTCTGATTAAAAAAGGAAGAGTCAGCAATGAGAATAAAGTGAAACAGTAAATATGGACAGACTATGCTAAATCATTGTTTTGACATGAGACACAAGTTGAGTGAACCTAGAGGGGTAGTTTTAGAATATGTAAATGTTTCAGGTACCCAGGAGGAGAATAAAGAAAGCCTTTTGGTAATGTGAAACATAATGGATTACTAAAATGGACACGGTAGTACATAAGGGGTTAAATTAGATGTGCAACTTTAGGGTATTTTTGTAATCAGTCTCTGTGGGTTATGTTTTTTAATTTTTGCACTATACTCAGCTGTGCATTAGATTTGATTATTATTTTGTATAAGTGTTTAGTAGCAGGACGTGATTTTTATTAACCTATTTTAAAGCATTACTGACTCCCATCAGTATGCATGAGTAAGGGGGTGCGTTCCCCGAAACATCTCGCGGGATGGCGAGCAGAAACTTATTGCTTTCTAAATGAATCTGTGCAAGTGTATAAATACGAGCTGTTTATGAAGACATTATTAAAGAAAAGACGGCAGCTTGTGTACTTCATGGATCGTCGGTAGTGATTTCATGCTCACAGCTTCGATATAATTGAAGTCTTGCCTTGATCAGTATTTGTGGCGTGAAGCGTGGTGAAGCTCCGTGGCAGGTAGTAATTGAAGTATCCCTGTGTGTGGACATTGTTCAATTTGAGTAACTATTCATCAATAATAAGGCATGCGATAGCTGTGCTGTATTGCTTTGTTGTTTCTTTACAAACACACATCGATGTACGTGGTTTCATGATAAACCCGTTAATTTCTTCTCATGCATTGCACTGCAAAGAAACCCTACAGCCAATAATGATCAAACAGACAACTTCTAAGAAAATATTAATGTAGTATTTCATCCTCCAGAAACCCCTTATGGAATAGACAGCCAGGGTTTTATTATTCCATTACTAAATTATTAATCAGAATGATACCAATTTTACTAATCAAATAAATTAGTTTTTCAATTTATCCATAATGTAATAGACTTAATCTTATTTCAATGATGTAGACATAAATGCCTGATTTCTTTAATGTAATGCACCTAATTTAGTCTGATTGCTTGCTTCATTTTCTTTGTTGCAACAAGACCAACCTTTATTTTATGTAAGTTTAACCAGCAATGTTTAAAATTCTGCAAATCATGGCCCACACATACTAATGAGTGCACCTACATTTTGGTGTAAATTGTGAAAATGTGATGCAATTTGGAGCATCTAGGTTTAAAGAAGTTATATGTGCCTAGTTTAAAAAGGGGCATAGCTTATATCAGAAAGGGAACATGGCATCATGAGAAAGGAGCAGGGCCTAAGATGGGATATTTTGTGGCAAAATTCTGGTTTAAAATGATTTTGCAAAGTAAGCCAAGCAATAGTTGGCAAAAAGTTAGAGAAGAGAGTCTAGTCATGCGCCAAATTTATCATCTAACCTGAGCCACAGTGATAAATTTGGCACGTCTAAGGCTACTTTCACATTAGCATTTTTTTCAGATCTGTCGTGCAAAAATGCTTTCAGTTACAATAATACAACCGCATGCATCCGTCATGAACGGATCCAGTTGTATTATGTCTTCTATAGTCATGACAGATCCGTCATGACCATCATTGAAAGTCAATAGGGGACGTATCCATTTTCGATTGAGCCAGAGAAAGCGGATCCGTCCCCATTGACTTACATTGTGTGTCAGTATCCGTCTTGCTCCGCACTACATGGCGGACAGAAAAAAATGCTGCAGGCAGCGTTTTGGTGTCTGCCTCCAGAGCAGAATGGAGACTGAACGGAGGCAAACTGATGCATTCTGAGCGGATCCTTTTCCATTCAGAATGCATTAGAGCAAAACTGATCCGTTTTGGACCGCTTCTGAGAGCCCATGACTGATCCCAGAAACGGAAAGCCAAAACGCTAGTGTGAAAGTAGCCTTAGATTATACCATCTGCGGATTTAGTACATCTGCCCCAATATGTCTATACATATTGCATTCAAAGAAATCACAGAAAAAACTATATATAAACCATCCTGCATGATATGGTATTAAATGTGCGGATGTATATGGCTACATAAGGTGGTACCTATAGGTGTGTGTGTCTCTCCTCCCACCGGTTGCTGATGCACATGGAGGTAACTAGGGGCAGCACACCATATGTGCGGGGACTGTGCTCCTGAAAAATGCGCCTCAGCATAAATAGGTTAGTATAGTAACCCGCCTGAACCGAGACCACCTTGTCACATGGTAGGTGGGCTTAGATGTATTTTGATCAAAATGTATTGACCAAGTGTCTCAGATTTTATCTAGTGAGAGCTTAGTCCATATGTTATGCTTGCATCCATTTGTAGAGTGCATTATTTTCAGTGATTTTGTATTATGTAGCTATATACATCCGCACATTTAATATCACATCGTGCAGAATGGTTTATATATAGTTTTTTCTGTGATTTCTTTGATTTGTCTTAAAGGAGTGGCACCTTCATATGTGAATTTGCTCCTATACTGGGAGTGATATTCAAGTGCACTTTTGCCTCACCTATCTAACAGGTGACCTTGATTAAGGTGGTACATATAGGTGTGTGTGTCTCTCCTCCCACTGGTTGCTGATGCACATGGAGGTAACTAGGGGCAGCACACCATATGTGCGGGGACTGTGCTCCTGAAAAATGCGCCACAGCATAAATAGGTTAGTATAGTAACCCGTCTGAACTGAGACCACCTTGTCGCCGGTGGGTGGGCTTAGATGTATTTTGATCAAAATGTATTGACCAAGTGTCTCAGATTTTATCAAGCGTGAGGGCTTAGTCCATAGGTTATGCTTGCATCCATTTGTAGAGTGCATTATTTTCTGTGATTTTATACATATTGCATTCTAACAAATACAAGTAACACTCAGGATTAATTTTTGAACAGATAATGCTAACTCTGTGTTAGTTTCATACCAGCTCTGTTTCATCTATACATTATAAACATTTTCATTATGTGCCGTCTGGTCTTGTGACCCCAATCTGACCACCAGTACTGATAGCTTGCACTCCTGTGTATGCAGGATGTCATTCTACCCTGTATGGCTGACTTCTTGTTAATTACAGGATTATAGCATGCTGATATATCTACCAGCATGTTAGATCAGACCACTAAATGTGGACCTTGTTTCTCTTTATGTCCTCTACAAGTGCCGATGAAGATATCATTTCTGCTTTATCTAAGGGGCCAGGAGTGCAGTGATATAATAGTTGAGTCCATATAATGAGATTTATAAAACTCCCTGACTTACATTAACTGTTTATACTATTTATGAGTGATATGTGCAAAAATGCCTCCTGATTGCAAGATCTGACTAGGAGAAAGCTATCACGGGCAGTAAGCAGCGGAAACAGACTGAATCTGCATCATATAAGAACACACTGCATTGTGAGTTAGGGGACAGCAATTATGTTTTACTGCTCTATAACCTTCTGCCTCTACAGAAAACTTAGAGCAGAGAAAGTGCATTGTGAGGAGACTCAGCTGATGGGAAATGTAGGATAAATAAGGGGAACAACAAAAGTGAAGAAGAAACCAAGAGGGCAGACAACTCATTTATGGCAACTATACACAAGGTATACACAACAGCCTCTACATTATTCTTTAATAATAATCTATGTGTCATTATATAAGGAAAAATAGCTGGAGGAATTACTTAATGTGCAGATTCTAATAACAAAAAGCATAAGTGTTTACAGGGCTCGCTTTAGTCAAGTTGTTGCTGTTTACAGTACTATATGTTCTATTGACCTGTCACCCACATTTGCATTATCAAATTAGGGAATGTAGCTGCCTTTCTATAGGTTATGGCACAAGATGAGGGATCTGGTGGGTAAGCTCCAGTTGTCCAGGCTATAAATGCCAGTTGTGCCCCTTCAGTGTTGACTGGCGATGCACCCTATGGAACTGCAGAAGTTGCACACCCTAAGGCTATTTTATATCATAAAATTGTAAATTAAATAGCGTGATACAGCATATAACAGAAGGTGAGCAGTCCATCTCAACATTTCCTATGCATTTCTTATTGAGAAATATTAAAAGGGGTTGTCCACTTTTTATATTTAAAAAGGATCCCCAGGATAGGTCATCAATATCAGATTGGCAGACTCCGGGCACCCCCACCGAACAGCTCTCTGAAGAGAGAGCAGTGCTGATATTGAGCACTGCCTTCTCTTTGCTGTTTACCTGCTTGCCAAAACAATCTAACTAGAAGGCCTTATGGACAGTACCTCACTGGCCTAGGAGCCCTATATCCAGCCCTGACCCAGATGGTACCAGTTCTGCTGTTCAGAGATAAAAAATAGAGATGTCCGGAACTATTCCCGGCGAACAGTTTCCGGCAAACATAGCTTGTTAGCGTTCGCGCGGCGGGCGAACATATGCGATGTTCGGTTCGCCCCTATACATCATCATTGAGGAAACTTTGACCCTGTACCTCACAGTGAGCAGACACATTCCAACCAATCAGAACCCTCCCTCCCACACCTTACCACCTCCTATAAAAAAGGCAGCCATTTTAGATTCAGTCTTAAGCTGCATGTTAGTGAGAGCAGGGAGACTGCAGCTGCTGCTGCGCTGATGATTCTGAATTCATAGGAAAGCGTTAGCTAGGCCAGTGTTCTGTGTCCACAGACTCATCTGCTGTAAGGACAGCGTCACAGCACCCCAAAAAGCCCTTTTAGGGCTTCTACATTAGTCTGCTTTTATTTATTTTCTCCATATATATATTGCAGTTGCCTGGCCTGCCCATGTGTGAGAAGCTGCAAGCCCACAGACTGTAGTGTGCCCACTACCAGTGCCCACCACTCATACCGTGTGGCACACGACTTTGCATCAAGAAAAGGCATTTCATTTTTACCCTTTAATCTAAGGTTAGTTGCCTGCCAATGTGTGTCAGGCCCACTTCCACTGACTGTAGTGTGCCCACTGCCAGTGCCCACCACTCATACTGTGTGGCACAGTAGCTTGCCGATAAATAAGGCATTTCATTTTTACACTTTAATCTAATTTCAGTTGCCTGCCTGCTGCCAGTGTGTGTCAGGCCCACTTCCGCGAGACTGTAGTGTGCCCACTGCCAGTGCCCACCACTCATACCGGGTGGCACAGGACTTTGCATATAAAAAGGCATTTAATGTTTACGCTTTAATCTAAGGTTAGTTGCCTGCCAGTGTGTGTCAGGCCCACAGACTGTAGTGTGCCATCTGCCAGTGCTGCCCATAAATCATACCGTGCGGCACATGACTTTGCCTAAAATAAGGCACTTTATCTGTACACTTTAATCTAATTTCAATTGCCTGCCGGCCAGTGTGTGTGTGTCAGGCCCACAGACTGTAGTGTGCCCTCTGCCAGTGCTGCCCATCAATCATATCGTGCGGCACGGGACATCGCCTAAAATAAGGCATTTGATTTTTACACTTTAATCTAATTTGAGTTGCCTGCCTGTTGCCAGTGTGTGTCACAGGTCCACTTCCACTGACTGTAGTGTGCCCACTGCCAGTGCCCACCACTCATACCGGGTGGCACAGGACTTTGCATAAAAAAGGCATTTTATTTTTACCCTTTAATCTAAGGTTAGTTGCCTGCCAGTGTGTGTCAGGCCCTCTTCCACTGACTGTAGTGTGCCCACTGCCAGTGCCCACCACTCATACCGTGTGGCACAGTAGCTTGCCAATAAATAAGGCATTTAATTTTTACACTTTAATCTAATTTCAGTTGCCTGCCTGCTGCCAGTGTGTGTCAGGCCCACTTCCGCAGACTGTAGTGTGCCCACTGCCAGTGCCCATCATTCATACCGGGAGGCACAGTAGCTTGCCAATAAATAAGGCATTTCATTTTTACCCTTTAATCTAAGGTTAGTTGCCTGCCAGTGTGTGTCAGGCCCACTTCCACTGACTGTAGTGTGCCCACTGCTAGTGCCCATCATTCATACCGGGAGGCACAGTAGCTTGCCAATAAATAAGGCATTTCATTTTTACCCCTTAATCTAAGGTTAGTTGCCTGCCAGTGTGTGTCAGGCCCACAGACTGTAGTGTGCCCTCTGCCAGTGTTGCCCAATGCTCCTATATCAACTTCTATCACGTGTTCCGGCCAGTCAATCAGTGTATGGCTTACAGCTAAGATGGCTATGGCCTTACACTGAAGGGAATTACTTACCTGGATCTTGATTGGCTGCTTAGGAGGCGCCAAACGTACGGGAAGGAGACTCAAGCAATGCGGCGAACACACGTGGTGCTCGGCCGAGTTAAGCCAGCGTCGAGCATCTCTAGTCAACACAAACTTACTCCTGACACCCTATTCACTGTGTCAGGGGGCTCTACTTTTATAAGCGTTTAATAGAACAGGTTCTGTTTACATATATGTGGAATCAGCTGACGACCGTGTGAAAGGTGTGCGCTTCTTCTTGACACTAACATCGACATTTAAGGCTGAGTTCATACTTGAGTTATTTGGTCAGTTTTGGCCCGCGACTGCCCAAATAAGTGAAGTGGGCAGTGATTCTTAGAGCGACACCTGTCATCTGCATGCCATACAGACTCACAGTATTATTTCACTGCCAAAGCAGACTCCCTATGCGTGTTACTGCAAGGCACAGTGTTCTACCCCACTATAAAGGCTCTTAGCAGCCAGGAAATAGACGTTTTTAACAAAATTTGCCACAAATATATTTGGATCGAACAAAATTTTTTAAAAAATCTGTGAATCAATTTTTTTAAATTTGCTCATCTCTAGTGAATAACTATTTACTTTTGCAGAATATTTAATGTGGTGCTGCAGGGCTATACACACTGTGCACTTTTTTCCCTCGTTCTTCTGCAAGCATTTTGAGGTCTGATACTAGGATACCTCCCTGCCCACCAGTGTTTCTATTTCCTCTGAAGAACAGCCTATGTTCCAGTCCTACTATATCTCCATAGTATTACTATTTCTGTTGTATAACTCTCTTTTTATTTGTCTGCTTAATGAAAATACTATCTATGAAGCCGATCATGTGATCGACATGTGGAGGATGGCTCGTTTACATGCGCGGTGCGTCTCCACACATGCCGAATAGCCATGCTAGTTGACCGTTATGCTGAGCTTTCCACAGGTGGGCTAGTTGTATTCTCCAGGCAACCACCCCTTACACTTTTAGAATATTCACATTAATTATCAATTATGGATTACAAGATGTTTTGATATGAATTCACCTGGGTATATTTATGTGATGAATAGCACATAGAACTTTATACTTAACAGAATATGTAATCCATGTTTATAATGGGTTTTATACTTGATGAGATATGATATTTTTGTTTAATTATTAATTGATTATTTTTAAGTATGTAAAAATTGTGGTACCCTTTATATATGCACTAAGACTCTGTATTCAAAACTTTGCACGGGTGAATAAAGGACTACACATTTTTTCACCAGTCGGAAGTGCTGCTGTCTTTTTCTTTTTAGATAGATAGACTACAAAAATATAAATTCTAATTAAGCTACTACTGCATTTGTGATTCTTTATAGAGACAGACTTTATATGATTGGTATATCTTAAAACAAGCCAATTACTAGTTAAACCCTCACAGAGAAAAGTTCCCTATTCCAGAGTTCCTCCACTCCATTCCTCAGGGCCCAACTTCCGGTCATGTTTTCAGGTTTTACTTAGTATTGAGCAGGTGATATAATTAGTGTCCGTGCATCAGGACTTACCATAGGTATTTATTCTGTGGGATATGTAATACCCTGGAGTGATATTACTTTTCCTATACCCTGCTACTGTCTCTAATGGTTAACAAAAATGTCATCTTTGTATTTATTTCCAGGTCCGTCACCATTGTGCATTTATACCACTGTTATGCAACTGTTATTACATGTATTTGCCTGGTTCACCGGCATATGGCAGTGTAAATGGCAGAGCTATACTTAGGGAGAATGGAACTTACCATTCCATTCTCCCTCTATGGACAGAACTGGGAGAGTCCTGCTAGGATTACGGTGTGGCACGCTCACAGCCTGACGTGCCTATAACTGCCAGTGCAGGTTAAACTATGCTTGCCATGGAATCAGATGTACGGAATATATAGCAACCAGAGGAAAGTGTTCTTCGGTTGCCAGAAGATATTGTAGACATAGGAAATTGTTCTTCAGCTGGAGCAGGAGCCACAAAAGTGAAGTAGCTTGTAAACTTTACTGAGTGTCAGGATGGGAAAACAGCCCAAGGCACACATGTCGAACCAAAACAAACCAAAAGTCCAGTAACCAGACCCAAGCAGAGTTTAGCACAGCAGAGAGAAGGAAAGCAAAGTAATTAAGCTTGCCTGACAGCCCAGCAGAGAAAGAAAGAAAGTACAGCTATTAAGTTTGCCTGCCAGTTTATGCTAAAGTTTGCTGGAACCAAGACAAATCCTGAAAATCGTTTGGATAAACGTTTACCCAAGTAAAGCTGCTGTTGAACTTTATATCAAGATCTGTACTCAAGTTATTTATTCTCCAACCCTCAACTATTCCCCTTTTTAATGCTTTGGAGGCTAAACCTGGGGTCCCGCTGTATCCAGGTACTCCAACTCAACTTGGGACGCGATAGGGCCCTGGGGGTGGCGCGTTGCAGATATTCTCAAACCATGACATGGAGGAGGAGGAGAAGCAGCAGTAGGATGAGTCGCTTGTGCAGGGGGATCATGATCACACCGGCCATGAGGACCAATCATACTCAGTGGGGGACTGAGCCATAAAGAATCTTGATCCTGGAACCTTAGGCATGCTGGCCAGAATAGCAAGCTGTATGCTTTTTGCTTACATAATGACAAACTATCTTATGATTACTGGCCATGTTTTTAGACACTCACTATTAAAGCAAAATGGGGGAATGTTTTCTTTTGCAGAAAGGAAAGCCACATTTCTTTATAACCAGGATACACACTGTGTACATAGGTTGCCTCAGTTTTTGGTGAGCAGATGCCTGCTACCTCTTTCCACCCCGTGCAAAGTTACCCACCTCCCAATGTCTTGGATACCAGGAGCAGTAGAAACTACAGCAGCAGAAGCAAGTTTAGTAGCATCAAGATGCAGAAAAACTATATATAAACTATTCTGCACTATATGGCATTAAATACGCGGATGTATATGGCTACAACCCGCCTGAACTGAGACCACATTGTCGCCTGGTAGGTGGGCTTAGATGTATTTTGATCAAAATGTATTGACCAAGTGTCTCAGATTTTATCAAGCGTGAGGGCTTAGTCCATATGTTATGCTTGCATCTATTATTATAGTGCATTATTTTCTGTGATTTTGTAAATGTAGCCATATACATCCGCGCATTTAATACCATATCGTGCAGGATAGTTTATAAAAAAAATTCTGTGATTTGTTTGATTTGTCTTGAAGGAGTGGCACCTTCATGTGTGAATACGCACCTATACTGGGAGTGATATTCAAGTGCACTTTTGCCCCGCCTATCTAATAGGTGACCTTGATTAAGGTGGTACATATAGGTGTGTGTCTCTCCTCCCACCGGTTGCTGATGCACATGGAGGTAACAAAGGGCAGCACACCATATGAGCGGGGACTGTGCTCCTGAAAAATGCGCAACAGCATGAATAGGTTAGCATAGAAACCCTCCTTAACTGAGACCACCTTGTCGCCTGGCAGGTGGGCTTAGATGTATTTTGATCAAAATGTATTGACCAAGTGTCTCAGATTTTATCAAGAGTGAGGGCTTAGTCTATATGTTATGCTTGCATCTATTATTAAAGTGCATTATTTTCTGTGATTTTGCATCAACAAGATGGAGCCATTTTTTTCATGTGCTGATTAGTGTTGAGCGAGCATGCTCGGCCGAACACTTTTTCGGCTCGAGCATCTCGATTAGTTATGAGCGAGCACCAAAGTATTCTGGTGTTCAGCCCGAACACATTGGTATATTCGTGTGCTCGGCCGAGCACCCGAGTATAATGGAAGTCAATAGGAGACAACCAGGCACCCCCTGCTCTGAAGAGGGAGGGTGCCTGGTCCATTGGAAAAGGTAATAAAGTGACAGAAACACCACTAAAATGGATCGGGAACAGCATGGGGATGATGTCTGGATGCATCTTGGACTCCCAGGTCACTGCTGGTAACCATGTTGTCCGAGTTGTATGCCACTTTTACAGACTGGCAAAAATACACACAAAACCTCCTCCCAAAAATCAGCTTCACAGGAAAAAGTGTTAAGAAACATTCTTTCCTGTATATTCAATTGTATATAAAGTGCAAGTGCTGCCAAAATTTACAAGCAAGAGGCACCCTGAAACAGCCTGTATATCACATAAAGGAGGGCCTCATTCACATTGTGGTACAATTATTCAGGTAGTGGGACTCCTACATTCATAAAGCCTATGCACTAAGTGAAAGGGCTGTCAATAATTACAAGGAATCGGCACTCTAATACACCCTTTATTACACATAAAGGAGGGCATCATACACACCCTTGAAAAATTATTATTGGTGGCCTGCTGGTGACCCTCAAAACATTTGGAGCAAGGGCCTGCTGTTGACCCTCTAAAACATTAGGGAAGACGGCCTGCTGCTGAGCTGACCCTCTAAAAAATTATATGCGAGTGCATGCTGTTTAGCTGATGCTCTAAAACATTATATGCGAGTGCATGCTGTTTAGCTGACGCTCTAAAACATTATATGCGAGTGCCTGCTGTTCAGCTGATGCTCAAAAACATTATATATGAGTGCATGCTGTTCAAATGACGCTCTAAAACATTATATGCGAGTGCATGCTGTTCAAATGAAGCTCTAAAACATTAAATGCAAGTGCATGCCGTACAGCTGATGCTCTAAAACATTATATGCGAGTGCATGCTGTTCAGCTGACCCTATAAAAAATTGAGTTGAGGGCCTGCAGTTTAGCTGACCCTATAAAAATTTAGAGTGAAGGTGACATATGCAATATGGATGAGGAGGAGGAGGATGAGAAAACAAGATTCAACCATATACTCTTTTTTGTGATGGAAAAAAATGCATGGGAATACACTACAGTAGATTGAGTACATTATAAATGATAGATTGAAATTGCCTTGATGTTCATCATTAGCTCAGCTCTCCTCTGGTGGAGTTGAGAAGTCAGGGGCAATCCAGACCTTGTTCATTTTTATCTGAGTCAACCTGTCAGCATTGCCAGTGGACAAGCGGATACGCTTATCTGTTATATTGGCACCATATACCAACCTGGGTATCTCCTGTATATAATTATACATGTACAGCTGGTATAAGTTAAATATCTCCTTGTGTACAACCTGAGAGTCCAAAATGCATCCAGACATCGTCCCCATGCTGTTCCCAAACCATTTCAGTGGTGTTTCCATCAATTTCTGTCCTTTTCCTGTGAACCAGACACCCTCCCTCTTCAGAGCAGGGGTGCCTGGTTTAATGCTCTGGTTCTCCCATTGACTTCCATTGTGCTTGGGTGCTCTGTAGAGCACCCGAGCATCCTGATGTGATTGGCCCGAGCACCCGAGCACTTTGGTGCTCGATTAAAACTAGTGCTGATGCAAATCAGCAAATGGAGACACTGCCAGAACAACAAGGTTTTTTCCTACCTGGACTCTGACCTTTCCCACATACCAGAATCCCTGATCACATAGACTTCTTGGAGGCAGACTAGAAGAATAGACCGAACTACCCCACTATGCTCTCTCTGATCTTTCTTGTCCAGCCTCTAGTGTTGTCCCAGAGAGTTTTCAGTGCAGCACATGGCAGCACCACACCAAAATGGACAAAGCTACCCTCCATCAGTGTACAAAACATCATGAAAAAGGCAATAAACCACCCCATCATGCCACTGCTGCTGTATTCCTGATTACCGCTATGTTCTGTACCGTGTGGTTGCTGCTGATGCCGCCATTATCCAGCTGCTGTAGGTGGCCTGCCTAATATCATGTTCTGTACCATATGGCTGCTCACTCTGACACTTATTCCACTGCTGTTGTCTTCCTGCCTACCATCATGTCCTGTGACGTATGGCTGCTACTTCCATCATGCCACTTTCACTGTCTGCCTACAATAATGTTCCATATCCTATGGCTTTTGCTGCTGCCACATGCCACTGCCGCTTTCTGCCTGCTACCATCTATATGTTGTACTGATACTGTTGTCCTTACTGTATGGCTACTGCTGCCACAATCATGCCACTGGTGCTGTCAGTTTGCCTACCATCATGTTTTGTACCTTATGGCTGTTGTTGCTGTCAACTATGCCACTGCCATTGTCTGCCTGCATCAAGTTTCCCCAAGCCTGTGGGCACGCCCTTTTAACAGATAATGTAGTAGATCACTTGCAGTCCTATGTAACTCCACAGATAACACAGTGATAACTCTCTGAGTACAGATAATGTGGTAGATGGGTGTGAGGACCCAGAATTCTGAACACACACAGTCTCACCTGAAGTCTGTGGCCAGTCTGCAGCAGTGTAAACCAAATTCTCAATCTCCTGCCCCCAACCCTACCATGAAACAGATATTTGGATGGACATTACATACATCACTATTAAATATACAGTAGAATACAGCACCATACCTGTTACATCCCGTGACGTCTCCTGGGATGTAGACTTTTTCTCTACGTCTTCATTCAGAGATAAGACCGCCATGATACCTTCTTTCAGCTGCTTCTCGTCTCTGCAGAGTTTTACAAAAAAACTTAGATTCCTCACTTTACTATCATCCTCTCCTTCCTGGTGTCTCAACACTGCCCCCAATACTGTGCTAGAGCTATACAGATAGTCCCCCATTCCCCATAATATTATTCCCTTTGTATTATTATAATGGCCCCTCTGTATTATTATTATTATTATTATTATTATTATTATTAGCCCCTCTATAATAATATTATGGCCCCTATGTATCATTATGATAATGCCCCCTCTGTATTATTATTATTATTATTATTATTATTATTATAATGGACCCTCTGTATTATTATCATTATTATGATGACCCCTTTTAATATTATTATTACTATTATTATGGCCCTCTCTGTATTATTAGTATAATGGCCCCCTGTTTATTATTATTATAATGGCCTCTCTGTATCATTATTATTATTATTATTATTATTATTATTATCATTAGCCCCTCTATATTATAATTATAATGACCTCTCTTTATTATTATTATAATGGCCTCCTCTTTATTATTAGTATAATGGTCCCCTCTTTATTATTAATATAATGGCCCGCTCTTTATTATTAATATAATGGCCCCATCTTTGTTTTTAGTATAATGGACCCCTCTTTGTTTTTAGTATAGTGACCACTCTCTTATCAGTATAATGTCCTCGGTCCTCTTTTCTCTGCTCCTCCCCCACCCCCATAGTGTCCCCAGTACCTCCCCAATTATGTTAGGGTGCATACATTAAAAAATCTCACGAGACCCGACGCAGGAGGTCAGAGTGAGGTAATCGTGACCTCCCGTGTCACTCTACTGCCTCATAGGCTTCAAGCCTAGTGGCGTAAAACCTATGAGGCATAACGGATGGGACGGGAGCGCCCGTGGCCCTCATTGAAATGCTTGCTGGCTGGCGCCCCCTGCAATTTGGCACTCCCAGGGCAACAGTGAGGACCAGTGAGAGTCAGTCTAGTTTACCCCCTACATGGGGAAGGTGTGCAGGGCATGTCTTTACTGGATGTGCCCAAGCCAGCCAGAGCACCCTCAACTCTGCTGACCATGGAGGCCAAAGCTTAGAGCCTCAGGAGCCAGGAGGAAAGTTTCCTGGCCTAATCTAGAGACAGACCATACAAAGAGAAGTGCAGCATACAAGAAGCAAATTCATACAGTCAGCCTGTCAGTACAGCAGAGCCAGAGAGAAAGAGATGTAGCAGAGCCGAGTTTTCCTGCCAGTTTTAATGCTTAAGCCTGCTGGGACCAAGACAAAGTCTGTAAACCGTTTTGGACAGTGTTTATGCGAAGTAAAGCTGCCATTCAATTACATACAAGGTCTGGACTTATTTATCTTCAAAATTCCTCAATTATTCCCCATTTATTGCTTCGGAGCCAACTCCTGGTGTCCAGCTGTTTCCAGGTAGGAGCACCGTGATACATATAAAGGGACATTTTAGGCATTATACCACTCTGCATTCCTTCACCTGGGTCGCATTACATAGAGGGCCCTAGGGGAGGTGCCCATTGTATATGATTGCTGATGATGATGCAAATTGCCACTGTCACAGCTGCTACCTCTTTGCTATTAATCCTCCTATTGTCATATCAGTTACACCTACTGCCACTACCATTACTACTACATAGCCGCCACTACTACTACCCTAACACAGCCGCTGCTCTGAAATAAAAGTGAGAATTTTTCCAAGCTTGTTCAACTTTAGAACAGGCCACTGATTCTTCTGACAATTAGCACTTGGTGTGTATAAAAATGGGCAGGCATTCTACCTCTTTTAACGCATAATTGTTGTACACTTATGGAGGACAAGCCACTGTTCCTTAAGGCATTAACATGTGTGTGTGTATAAATAGGGAAGCACTGGATGGTTGTTACATGCTGCACACTTGTGCATAGTAGCAGAGTGTGTTCCAAATCCGCCTAAAATGGAGCCCACAAGGTGCCATGTTGCTGCATCCACACTCATGAGCAGAAAAGTGGAGTAAAGGTGTGTGTATATAAATATGGGCAGGCTTTCTATCTCTTTTAATGCATAATAGTTGTACACTTATGGAGGACAAGCCACTGTAGGGCAGCATAATTTTGGAACTGCCATATACACAAACCTCTGATAGGCTTCAGGCCTAGTGGTCTGTAGCCTATGAGAGCGAATGGCAGTGCAGGTAGCCATGTCCCTAATGCTCCGCCGCAGCAATCAACTGTAGGGGATAAACACTGGATGGTTGTCACATGCTGGACACTTGTGCATAGTAGCAGAGTGTTTTCTAAATCCGCCTAAGATGGAGCCTTCTCGGTGCCATGCTGCTGCATCCACACAGATGAGCAGATTAGTGGAGCAAAGGTGTGTATTAATATGGGCAGGCTTTCTACTCTTTTAACACATAATTGCTGTACACTTATGGAGGACAAGCCCACTAGGCTTGCCATGTGTGTACACATAATTGCTGTACACTTATGGAGGACAAGCCACTGTTCCTTATGGCATTCATGTGTGTGTGTGTATAAATAGGGGCAGCATAATTTTGGAACTCTTGGTCCCAACGGGCTTCTGTTTTTCTCTGATAACACCATGTATTTTTAAACACCAATAGTCCCTAAAAGAGACAATTTTTTAAATGTTTCTAATATGAAAAACATAACACATGTGACGCGCAGTGTGGTTTTGAATGCACATTTGTTAACATTTTCTGTGATCAGCATTAAATGGTGGGTTAAGTGACATCCCCATCATTGCACCCACTTCATACAATGGAAGGCAATTCGTGACAAAGTAGTTTGAAAAAAATCTAGTTTCTTGACCTAGTTCGGTGAAGCTGCCGAATTTAAATTTTTCAAAACTTGGCTTGTCAACCATACTATACATTTACCCACAGCTATATATGTCAGTGTCGACCTGACATTATTTACTATAGCTGTCATTGCATTTAAGAGGGTAGGGGGAGAAAGAGAAAACATTTTTTTTAAATGAGACAACAAAAAGTTATTTAAGGAGACCTCAGAGTGTCATATACCAATTTTCAGACCAATTCGAGCAAATTTGGTTTGTATAGAATCAATTTGGACACAAATCTAATTTGATTAAAAATGTTGGGAAATCAGGCATAAAACAAATTTCAAGAAATTTGCTCATCTCTAGTTTTCTATTATCCTTGCACCTTCTCAACACCCCTATCCTGCCATCCCCAATACTGTGCTTACTGTGCTCATCTATGCTATACTGCAGACACATGTAGCCTCCCTGAAAACACTAGTACCAGATAGTGCCTCCTTCAATAATTATTGCCACACAGTGCCATCAAAAATAAATGCACCCAGCAAATAGTGCCCCAGACCGAAAAATTGTTGTAAACATAGTGTCCCCCAAAATAATGTTGCTAAGCTGATTTTCTGCCAGAGTGTCCACAGAAATAGTGATCCCAAAAGTTTAACTTAGGCCTTGCACACGACCGTATGTGTTTTGTGGTCCGCAAACTGCGGATCTGCAAAACACGGAAGCTGCTCCGCGTTCCGTTCCACAATTTGCCCATTGTAGAAATGCCTATTCTTGTACAAAAAACGGACAAGAATAGGACATGCTTTATTTTTTTGCGGGGCCACGGAACGGAGCAACGGATGCGGACAGAACACGGAGTGCTGTCCGCATATTTTGCGGCCCCATTGAAGTGAATGGGTCCACCCCCGAGCTGAAAAATATGCGGATTTTTTTTCAATTTTTACACTACACAAGGCTTATGAACAGATAAATGCAATGATGAATGGGGAATATGATTTTTTTTCTTCCACTAATACATGACAAACTGGGCTTCCAATTATATATCACTGCACCGCTGAACGGCAATTAGGCCCTAATTTTTCCCCACTTTTACACAAAACGCTTTTCAACAGAAAAGTACAACGATGGACGGCGAATATATTTTTATTTTGCCACTAATACACGGCAACAAATATATTGCACTGCAGAACATAAATTAGGCCCAAATTTTGTTCTACTTTTACACAACTGGCTTCTCAACAGAGAAGTACAACGCTGGACGGCTAATATATTTTTATTTCGCCACTAATACACTGAAAACAGGGCTTCAGAATATATCACTGCACCGCAGAACGGCAATTAGGCCCAAATTTTGTTCTACTTTTACACAACAGGCTTTTCAACAGATATATGCAACGCTGGACGGCGAATATATTTTTATTTTGCCAATAATACACTGAAAACAGGGCTTCACAATAAATCACAGCACCGCAGAAAGTCAATTAGGCCCAAATTTTATTCTACTTTTACACAACAGGCTTTTTAACAGAGAAGTGCAACGCTGGACGGCGAATATATTTTTATTTCGCTACTAATACACAGCAAACTGGGCTTCACAATATATCACTGCATCGCAGAATGTCAATTAGGCCCAAATTTTGTTCTACTTTTACACAACAGGCTTTTCAACAGATATATGCAATGCTGGACGGCGAATATATTTTTATTTCGCCAGTAATACACTGAAAACAGGGCTTCACAATAAATCACAGCACCGCAGAAAGTCAATTAGGCCCAAATTTTATTCTACTTTTATACAACAGGCTTTTTAACAGAGAAGTGCAACGCTGGACGCGAATATATTTTTATTTCGCTACTAATACACAGCAAACTGGGCTTCATAATATATCACTGCATCGCAGAATTTCAATTAGGCCCAAATTTAGTTCTACTTTTACACAACAGGCTTTTCAACAGAGAAGTACAACGCTGGATGGCGAATATATTTTTATTTCGCCAGTAATACACTGAAAACAGGGCTTTAGAATATATCACTGCACCGCAGAACGGCAGTTAGGCCCAAATTTTGTTCTACTTTTACATAACAGGCTTTTCAACTAAATAGGCCACTAATTGCTTTCACCACAAATACCTGCAACAGGGAAGTGCGTATATATTTTTCTTTTTGTACTGAAATAGGCCACTAAATGCTTTCAACACATAACTGCAGAAGTGAACTGAGAATATATTTTTATTTTTCTACTGAAATAGGCCACTAAACGCTTTCACCACAAATAACTGCAACAGTGAAGTGCGTATATATTTTTCTTTTTGTACTAAAATAGGCCACTAAAGGCTTTTCAACATAGCACTAACAAGAAAAAATTGCTGGAATGACAGAGCTGTATATATTTTGGATCCCAAAATATTTTTTCCCTACACTTGCAAGTCGCTTTTCTAGCACTGTCCATAGCGCCTTCTGACGTCTCTCCCTGCACTAAGATGCTGTGAAATGATTCCTCCCTATCCTTTCCCTGCACTTATAAATAATTTTTTCATATTTTTTTTTCACAATGAGCTTTTTGCTATTCCTATCCTTAGAGCCTTCTCACGTCTGTCCCTGCACTCAGAACACTGGGAAGTATATGAATCCAAGATAGCAGCTGTATTTATAAGGCTGTGACATCACAGGGCTGGCTGGCTGCTGATTGGCTGCATGCATAGTATTATAGGTCTTCCCGCCTTCCCAGAGTTCCTTGGCCCATGCAGGGCCAGCTTTAATATTGATTGGACCCTGTGAAAGAATTTACTTGGGCTCCCTGGATCCCGCCTTCCCACACCCTAGCATGCAATCACACCCCCACATTGTGCAACACTGCACATTGTGCAACACTGGACTAGGAAGCACCTCTAATGGCCGTCTGATGAGTGGCTACTGGAGGTGTTCCTTGGCAGTAATGTAAATACTGCCTTTTTTTCTGAAAGGGCAGTGTTTACATTAAAAAGCTTGCAGAGACATGCTATAGACACCAGAACTACTATGTTTAGCTGTTGTGGTTCTGGTGACTATAGTGTCCCTTAATATAGAGAAAAAAAAAGAATTAGCACAAAAGAATCAAATAAAATGGCTGTATCATTATTCTAAAAATTAAAAAAGCACAACTTCTGACACAAATATATAGTATTTTGCAGATTACTTCTTTTTTTTACAATGTGCAGATAGTACTGTACTACTAACCCCTCCATCCACCCCTCCCCCTTCTCCAACCACCCAGCACCCTTACTCACATAAAACAAGTAATATTATATATATATACAGTCATGTGAAAAAATTAGGACACCCTTTGAAAGCATGTGGTTTTTTGTAACATTTTTAATAAATGGTTATTTCATCTCCGTTTCAACAATACAGAGAGATTAAAGTAATCCAACTAAACAAAGAAAACTGAAGAAAAGTCTTTTCAAGATCTTCTGTAAATGTCATTCTACAAAAATGCCTATTCTAACTGAGGAAAAAGATAGGACACCCTCACATGTATTCCCTCTTAAATTGGCTCAGAACTCACACAGGTATATCACACCAGGTGCACATAATTAGTAGATTGTTACTCTGCATGTTGAATGAGGCTTGCCCTATTTAAACCTCAGACATTTAGTTTGGTGTGCTCCTGACTGTTGAAGTGAGAGTGAGCACCATGGTGAGAGCAAAAGAGCTGTCAGAGGACTTCAGAAAAAGATTGTAGCAGCCTATGAGTCTGGGAAGGGATTTAAAAAGATCTCCAAAGATTTTGAAATCAGCCATTCCACTGTCCGGAAGATAGTCTACAAGTGGAGGGCTTTCAAAACAACTGCCAACATGCCCAGGACTGGTCGCCCCAGCAAGTTCACCCCAAGAGCAGACCGCAAGATGCTAAAAGAGGTCTCCAAAACCCTAAAGTGTCATCTCGAGAACTACAGCAGGCTCTGGCTACTGTTGATGTAGAAGTACATGCCTCTACAATCAGAAAGAGACTGTACAAGTTTAACTTGCATGGGAGGTGTGCAAGGAGGAAACCTTTGCTTTCCAAGAGAAACATCGAGGCCAGACTGACATTTGCCAGAGATAAAGTTGACAAAGACCAGGACTTCTGGAATAATGTTCTTTGGACAGATGAGTCCAAAATTGAATTATTTGGACACAACAGCAGAGGACATGTTTGGCGTAAACCAAACACAGCATTCCAAGAAAAGAACCTCATACCAACTGTGAAGCATGGAGGTGGAAGTGTCATGGTTTGGGGCTGCTTTGCTGCAGCAGGACCTGGTCAGCTCACCATCATAGAATCCACGATGAATTCTACTGTGTATCAGAAGGTGCTTGAAGAACATGTGAGACCATCAGTTAGAAAATTAAAGCTGAAGCGGAACTGGACCATGCAACATGACAATGACCCAAAACATACTAGTAAATCAACCAAAGATTGGCTGAAAAAGAAGAAATGGAGAGTCCTGGAATGGCCAAGTCAAAGTCCAGATTTGAATCCCATTGAGATGCTGTGGGTGACTTGAAAAGGGCTGTACGTGCAAGAAACCCTCAAACATCTCACAGCTGAAAAAGTTCTGCATTGAGGAGTGGGGTAAAATTTCCTCAGACCGATGTCGAAGACTGGTAGATGGCTACAAGAACCGTCTCACTGCAGTTATTTCAGCCAAAGGAGGTAACACTCGCTATTAGGGGCAAGGGTGTCCTATCTTTTTCCTCAGTTAGAATAGGCATTTTTGTAGAATGACATTTACAGAAGATCTTGAAAAGACTTTTCTTCAGTTTTCTTTGTTTAGTCGGATTACTTTAATCTCTCTGTATTGTTGAAACGGAGATGAAATAACCATTTATTAAAAATGTTACAAAAAACCACATGCTTTCAAAGGGTGTCCTAATTTTTTCACATGACTGTATATATATATATATATATATGTAAAGCGAAAGGAAAACAGAGGCAGCTTCACTCCCACACCATCCCCCTCTGGGAGCAAGGACAGGACTTCTTGGTAAGTCGAGGTATATCCAAAATAAAAACGAAAAAGTCCAGCTCACCATTCAGGCGTGATTCTTTAATGTAGACAAAATATAAGAACTTCCATATCACCAGGACACCAGTACAATGCATGCGTTTCAGACCTTTACAAATCCAGGTCCTTCATCATGACATATGATATGTCATGATGAAGGACCTGGATTTGTAAAGGTCTGAAACGCGTAACATTGTACTGGTGTCCTGGTGATATGGAAGTTCTTATATTTTGTCTACATTAAAGAATCACGCCTGAATGGTGAGCTGGACTTTTTCGTTTTTATTTTGGATATATATATATATATATCACAAAGTGAATTACTGTAAATACTTACAGTTCTGAAGACTCCAGCAGGCTCAGGATCAGCGCTCTGGGCAGCTGGGCTCAGGGCTGGAAGTGGGCACCATTCTGCAGTTCAGGAAGGAGACTGGGGCTCGGCGCACCCTAGTGTTGCAGTGTCTCCCTGTGACGTCACGGCACGCGGTATACGCAAAGGGCAGGGGAGGTCAGGAGGAGGAGCAAGCAAGTAAGTCCTTCACTATGCGAGCTATGCTGCTCGCATAGTGAAGGGTAGGATCAGGACATGGAGCGGACGGAGCAGAGGCAAAATATTTTACGACAATGTCATTGAATTTCTGGGCAGTGGCCAGCAACAGTGGCGTAGCGTGGGGTGCCAGCACCCGGGGCAAGCCAAGTATTGCGCCCGCCCAACCTCTGGCCATGCACCTTTTTGCAGATAATGTAGTATATATCACTTGCAGTCATACGTAACACCACAGATAACAGTGATAACTCTCTGAGCACAGATAATATAGTAGATGGGTGTGACCCCCCAGAATTTAGAACACGCACGGTGTGACCTGAAGTCTGGGGACAGGCTGTTACAGTGTGGGCCAACCCCCTCCCCCATCACTACAGAACATACAGGGTAATACAGCCCCCAATACCTCTTACATTTAGTGATTTAGCCTCCTTAGATGTTCTCTTTCGTCATCTTCTCCTTTCAGACAAGACCACCATTTTTCAGCCATTTCTCATCTCTGCAGTTTGACAAAAAAAATCTTAGTTTACTACTTTTCCATCATCCTCCCATCACTGGCGGATCCAGAGCCTGGTCTCGGAAGGGGCACTTTGGGCGATTGATACGCCCCAGCTCCCATCCCCCTATCATGTGCAGGCTCCTTTCCCCACCCATCCCCCTTCCCCCAAAATTATTTGCAGGCTCCTTTCCCCAGCCCTCCCAAATCATGTGCAGGCTCCTCCCCAAAATCATGTGCAGGCTCCTCCCCCTCCCCCTCCCCCAAAATCATGTGCAGGCTCTTCCCCCAAAATCATGTGCAGGCTCCTCCCCAAAATCATGTGCAGGCTCCTCCCCTCCCCTCCACCCAAAATCATGTGCAGGCTCTTCCCCCCTCCCCCAAAATCATGTGCAGGCTCCTTCCCTCCCCCAAAATCATGTGCAGGCTCCCCCAAAATCATGTGCAGGCTCCTCCCCCCTCCTCCCCCAAAATCATGTGCAGGCTCTTCCCCCAAAATCATGTGCAGGCTCCTTCCCCTCCCCCAAAATCATGTGCAGGCTCCTCCCCCTCCCCCAAAATCATGTGCAGGCTCTTCCCCCTCCCCCAAAATCATGTGCAGGCTCCTTCCCTCCCCCAAAATCATGTGCAGGCTCCCCAAAATCATGTGCAGGCTCCTTCCCTCCCCCTCCCCCAAAATCATGTGCAGGCTCCTTCCCCCCAAATCATGTGCAGGCTTCTTTTCCCCTCCCTACTTACCTCCTTGCAGCGCTGGATGCAGGCCTCTTCCGGCCTGTGTCCCGTTCTGTCCTCTGCTCAGGCGGCGCGATGACGTCATCGCGCCGCCTGAATCAGCTCTGATAGGCTGTCGGCACGAGGCCGGCAGCCTATCAGAGGAGCAGGGAGGGAGACGCCTCCTCCCCTGCCGCACTGCACAGCGATCTGTATCGCTGTCCAGAGGACGGCGAAACAGATCGCTATGGAGATGAACGCTTCCACAGTGGAAGCGTTCATCTCCTGTCACTGCCGCCGGTGCTGCCAGCCTGCCACAATATCGGGGGCACTGCCCGCTGCCCCCCTGGATCCGCCACTGCCTCCCATCTTCTGGACAAATCATCCTACCACCCCCAATACTGTGCCGCTGTGCTCCCCATTATTATACTGCAGAAACCGATAAGACCCCTGATAATACTAGTACCTCACAGATAATGTCCCCTTAAATAATTATTGACACACAGTGCCCTAAAATAACTGTGCCCAGCAAAATGATTTATTTGCTATAATGGCCGGAGGTTGTTTCGGATAAGATTGTAAAAGAAGTACAGGCGGCCCATTTAGGGAGTGTCCTTTGCTAGATTTGAGGGTTTCACCATTGGGTCTGGTGCCAAAGAAGGAGCCGAGCGAATTTTGGCTCATTCATCACCTTTTGTTTCCGGCGGGAAGTTCAGAGAATGATGGTATAGAGAGGGATTTATGTTCCGTTTCGTATACGTCGTTCTACGCAGCGATTAGGTGGGTGCGCCGTTTTGGATGCGGGGCTCTGTTGGCGAAGCGGCGTTTCGTTTGTTGCCGATTCATCCAGAGAGTTTCCACGTTGGGTTTTAAATGGGAACGTCAGTTTTACATTGATTGTTGTTTGCCGATGGGTTGTGCGATCTCGTGTTCTTTGTTCGAGACTTATAGCTCTTTTATTGGATGGGTAATTAAACAGGAGGCTGGATTGACTTCAGTGCTGCATTACCTTGAGAACTTGTTGTTTCTGGGACCGGTGGGGTCTCGTGTATGCTCTGTTCTGCTGAATACAATGGAACGGGTGGCAGCGAAACTCTGAGTTCCTTTGGCCCCGGAAAATACTGAGGGTCTGCAACGTCCGTTAAGTTTTTGGGGAGAGTGATAGACCGTGTGGCTATGGAATGGAGACTGCTGGAGGATAAGGTGGCAGATTTGCGTTCGGAGGTGGCTTTTCTGCATTTTGCCGATGGGGCATGTTTTTTGTCGTCGCCTGGCCATACAGTGGGGTGATTGTCCTATTACATTTTTTGCGATTGTCGTGAGAAGTGCGGTCGGATTTGGAAATTTGGGATCGGTTTTTACAGGAATTCAATGGTCAGTCGGCTGACCTGTTACATGTACACTTGGCAGCTGAAAGAAATTGATTTAGTCCCATGTTCATATGTTCCTGCATTGCTGAGGAAAATGAAGTTTTAATATAAGCCTCTAGGAGCAACAGGGGAGTTGTTCTTACTCCTAGAGACTCTGCTCTCTCTGCAACTGCCGCACCCTCTGCACTTTGATTTACAGGGACAGTCATGATTACGTTTACACTGCCTGGCCCTGTCAAATAAAGCACAGAGGGTGCAGCAGTTTAGAGAGATCAGAGCCTCTAGATGTAATGCCGATTCCACCATTGCTCCAAGAGCCTTATTTGCATATATTAAAACATAATTTTTCTCAGCAATTAGGGCACATATGAACATGGGACCAACCCAGATGCCTTCAGCTGCCAAGCGCACATGTAACAGGTCAGCAAGTGTCATAGGTACAAATCTGCTGACAGATGCCCTTTAACAATTAACTTTATTAACAACATAAGTGTAACGGGATTAGCTTCCGGGATCGCCGTCTCCTGGGATAGACGGGCGCTATAGGCACATAAATCACAGTCCAGTCCACTCAAGTTTGATGCAACTGGCCTCAGCCAGTTTTATTGATGTTTGCAGGTCAAAATATAAAACAAAACAGTTCAAGAATAAATGAAATACCTGGCCGTCTGGCCGCTACGTCTAAACAAGAAGTAGTTCCTCACTACATGAGACTGAGCCTTGTGCCCAGCTCCATCAACAAAACACACAGTTTGTTTTACTCACACCAGAGTTGTTCCTAGGAGCAGAGACCACAGCTAGTGAGCTGTCTGCCCTTTTATAGCACACCCAGGTTCCAGGTGATTAGCCACAGTTACCCTGAATACCTGGAGTGGCTAATTGGAGCAGGGACCCACCCAACTCTCCCTGCTCCAAGCAGCCAGGCCCTTCTAACCAGGTTTTTTAACAAAACCCTTGCAATGGGAAAACCTAGTTTTTCTTTCTGTCAATTCCCTGGCTGCTTTTAGAACGTATAAGACAGGAACCTAGGTGAAATGTAGACTCCTTCTATCACTTTCCCCATGGTCCTGTCACATATCCTCCCCCCCTGTTTCGACCTTGGGGTAGGAATACACTGTGCCCTTAAACAGTACACCCTGGACATGGCATCGGCGTTTCCAAGCTGACGCCCGGGTCTATGTTCAACTGTAAAACTATAATCCTGAAGAGACATGAACCATCGGGTCACTCGCCTGTTTTTCTCACGGTTTTGGCACATCCATTTAAGGGGGGCATGGTCAGTTACAAGTTTGAATGTTCTTCCTACCAAATAATACCTGAGAGCTTCTATGGCCCACTTAATTGCAAAACACTCCTTTTCTACAACTGAGTATTTCTTCTCATGTTCATTTAACTTTTTACTCAGGGAAACTACTGGATGCTCTTCCCCATCCCTCACTTGTGACAACACAGCCCCTATGCCAACATCAGAGGCATCTGTTTGCACGATGAACTCTTTTCTAAAGTCTGGTGTGACTAACACTGGCTGAGCACATAGAGCCTGCTTCAGGTTCTTAAAGGCTTGTTCCGCCTCTGGGGTCCATGTGACCATGGTTGAATCCTTCCCTTTTGTAAGGTCTGTTAAAGGGCTCGCAATGCTAGCAAAATGTTCAATAAAACGCCTATAATAACCAGTTAAACCTAGGAATGCTTTGACTTGCTTTTTGTTCAAAGGCCTTGGCCAGTTCTTAATGGCTTCCACTTTGTTTATTTGAGGCTTTATAGCCCCTCGCCCAATCGTGTACTCCAATTACTTTGCCTCTTCTTGCCCAATGGCACATTTCTTTGGGTTTGCTGTCAAACCCACTTCCCTAATAGAATTCAGGACGGCTTGAACCCTGGGTAGGTGACTTTCCCAATCTGTGCTATGGACTATCACATCGTCTAAATAGGCAGCTGCATATTTACGATGTGGTCTTAAAATTTTGTCCATCATTCTCTGGAATGTGGCCGGGGCCCCATGCAAACCAAAGGGAAGGACTACATACTGAAAATGGCCATCAGGGACACTAAAGGCTGTTTTTTCTTTGGCCTCATCAGTCAACGGTACTTGCCAGTAACCTTTTGTGAGATCTAATGTGGTAAAGAACCTCGCATTACCAAGCCTGTCAATCAGCTCATCTACTTGCGGCATTGGGTAAGCATCAAACTTTGAGACCATGTTCAGTTTCCTGAAGTCATTACAGAAACGTATGGTGCCATCAGGTTTGGGAACCAAGACTATAGGACTAGACCAGACACTATTGGACTCCTCTATAACCCCTAACTGAAGCATTGTTTGGACTTCTTGGGAGACAGCTTTACGTCTAGCCTCAGGTATTCTATAGGGCTTTTGGTTGACTCTGGCCCCTGGTTCGGTTACAATGTCATGTTTAATTATATCTGTTCGACCAGGTAGCTCAGAAAAGACATCTCCATTGTTCTGAACAAACTCCTTTGCTTCTTGAGTTTGAGATCCCGACAAGGTGTCTGCAATTTTTACCTCTGGTATCTCAACACCATTTCCCTTTTTGCCAATGCTGTTAGCTGCTAACAACACCTCTCGGTCCTTCCAGGGTTTGATTAGCTTCACATGATAAATTTGGTAGGGCTTACGTCTACCTAGTTGGTGAACCCGGTAATTCACTTCTCCGACCTTCTCAACTATTTCGTAAGGTCCTTGCCATTTGACCAAAAATTTACTTTCTACTGTGGGGACAAGGACTAGTACCCTATCTCCAGGGTTGAAGTTTCTTACTCTAGCCGACCTGTTGTAAACCCGGGTCTGACTCTCCTGGGCCTGCAGCAGGTGTTCTTTTACAATGGGCATTACTTTTTCAATCCTTTCCTGCATATGTGCCATGTGTTCAATCACACTTTTGTAGGGTGTAGCCTCACTCTCCCAGGTCTCTTTGGCAATATCCAGAAGACCCCGAGGGTGCCGACCATACACTAGCTCGAAGGGAGAAAATCCGGTAGATGCTTGAGGCACCTCCCGGACAGAAAACATAAGATATGGTAAAAGACAATCCCAGTCTTTACCATCCTATGCCACCACTTTTCTGAGCATCCCTTTTAAGGTTTTATTGAACCTTTCGACTAGTCCATCCATTTGGGGATGATAGACTGAGGTACGCAAGTGAGTTACCTTCAACAGTTTTCACAACTCTTTTGTAACCTTTGACATAAAGGGCGTCCCCTGGTCAGTAAGTATTTCTTTAGGTATGCCCACTCTAGTAAACATCTGGAACAACTCCTTGGCTATCATCTTTGCAGAGGTTTTTCTTAGAGGTATTGCTTCTGGATAGCGGGTAGCATAATCAAGGACAACCAAAATGTATTGGTGACCTCTGGCAGACTTAAGAGATCCCACCAAATCCATTGCAATTCTCTCAAAGGGAGTTTCAATAATTGGGAGTGGCACTAACGGACTCCTAAAGGTCGCCACCGGGTTGCGTAACTGACACTCTGGGCATGAATCACAGTATTCTTTTACGTCTTTATGTACCTCGGGCCAATAAAACCTCTGCAAAATCCGGTCTTTGGTTTTTCATAGGCCAAGTGCCCCCCGAGCACATGTGAATGCGCTAGATCCATCACCTTTTGGCGATGTGATTTTGGGACCACAAGTTGCTCCACAACTTGTCCATTTTTCTTATTAACTCTATATAAGAGTTCATTCTCTAAAGCAAAATGGGGAAATATTTTCTCTACCCCAGGTTCTTGAGACACCCCATTGACTACTTTTACACCTTGCCATGCATGGGTTAGTGTAGGGTCCCTGAGTTGAGCTGTCCCAAAGTTGTCACTGGAGACTGGCAAATCAGGTAGTCCAACTTCTGGGACATCATCAGTATCACCTGCAAGCACTGCTAAGGGAAAACCCTCGGTTTCCCTCTGGGTCACCCCTACTGTTTGCACATTTACAGGTTCAGTCAGAGAAATAGGATCTACAGCAGACCCACTTAAACACTTATCAAGAATATTCCACATTTGCCAAAACAGAGGAAAATCACACCCCACAATGACAGTATGCATCAGACTATTTACAACCCCCACTTCATGGGTTACTTTCCCGCACGGGGTTTCAAAAGAGACTATAGCAGTGGGGTACTCTTTTGTATCACCATGTATGCAGATGACCCCCATCTCTCTCTTTTGCAGCTTCCTAGTGTCCACCAGGCTGCCATGCACAAGAGTCACTAGACTACCAGAGTACAACAAAGCTTGCACTGAGTGTCCTTCAATCACCAAGTTACAAGTTTGTCGCTCCGTATCTGGGGTTGGCAAAGCAGAGCAGGCAGGTCCCGCAAACAATGACCTCCTCCGCCCACTGTCACACTCCATAGGCTCATCAACCAATGGACAGTTGGCAGCCACGTGGCCCAGTCCTTGACACCGCCAGCAAACAATGTTTTTGACAGCCCCAGGCTGTTTAGGGCTAACTGGCTTACGAGGTCGGGCTAATAGGTCAGTCTCAGTTCCAAATTTACAGCTCTCCCTTACCCCCTTTAGATCAGGAACAGTCTTACCGCGATCAGCAGTCTTCTGGCTCCTTGGGGCCGGCCGAGCAGGAGAGAAGTCTTGTAGATACTCCTCAGTGTTCAGATACCGCTCCACTAGGGCGACAAGCTGATCTGCATCCCTGGGATCCGCTTGACCAACACAGCACTGTATCCGAACTGGCAGAGCACGAACAAACCGGTCCAAGATCACTCTTTCAACCACTTGAGCGGCTGTACATACCTCCGGCTGCAGCCATTTTTTAGCCAGGTGGAAAAGATCATACATTTGCGACCTCACTGGTTTATCCAGTTGGAAAGTCCAGTTGTGCACTCGCTGGGCTCTGACCGCAGACGTTACACCTAAGCGAGCAAGAATTTCTGCTTTCAGTTTGTAGTACTGTCTGGCATCCTGCTCACTCAAATCAAAGTAGGCTTTCTGCGGCTCCCCACTGAGAAATGGAGCAAGGGTGTCTGCCCACTGTTCCACTGGGAGTTTCTCTCTTTCAGCGGTTCTTTCAAACACGGTGAGGTATGTCTCCACATCATCTTCTGCGACCATTTTTTGAAGTGAAACTTGCACTCTCCTCCCCGCAGAGATGGATTCCTCCCGGACTTGGGGACTTTCAGACAGCACCTTTATCTTCTCCACCAGACTTTTATTAACTGATTGCTGTTCTCTGAGCCCAGCTTGTGTAGTCTCTATGAGCAACCGGTTAGTTTCTTGCTGGTTAGCATTCGCTTTCTGGAGCTGAATGTTAGCCTGGATCAGCTGTTTAACAACTTCCTCCATGTCTGCACTATTAGGATAGTCCATGGATAACTATTAGGATAGTCCATGGATATTATGTAACCCTGTTGCTAACTGGATCCCAGGGTCACATGATGTGTTTGTATATGGGAGGCTGTGACATGACAACCAATATGGCTGTCATTCCTGTTGTGAGTATTGCAAAAATTGCAGCCACAACTGACTTGGTCTGAGTAATTAATATTTAGTATATGTTTATATTTTAAGTGGAATGCCTTCCCACTACTGCAGCACAATTACTGTGATCCCTTAATTGCTGTGGTCAATATTTAGAGAATAATCAAAGGAGTTTTATCCTTCTGATTGGAAAAGCAGTTGGAGGGTCTTGTCAATATATTCAAACAGTGGTAGAGGGGCCCTTGAAAGGACCTCAGTGCTGTCTTTCCAGGTAGGTTATCCCCTATCAACCACCCGTGCCAGTAAGGAATAGAGTAGGGTATCCACAAGCGGTAGTTTTCTCTTTGTTCTTTGCCGCCATATGGTTTGGTGAAAATTCTGACAAAAATACAACAAAACCAGCATAGGTGAATGCCTAACGCACAATGCAAAGTAACAACATTTATGGGAGGCTTATGGAACCATAGCAATCCATCACAAAGTAACTGACATTTCATATTCTGTTCTTCAAAAGTGAAAGCTGTGCTGTGACATATTTGCACAATAGGTCTCATTTATCAAAACTAAATGAAAAAATGTATTGGTTGCAAATAGCAACCAATTAGGGCTCAACTTTAATTTCGTAAACTACTCTTGTAAAATGAAAGCTGCGCTACGATTGGTTGCTGTCAGCAAGAAAGACCGTTTTTCATTTAGACATATGAAAAATGCACAGACATGGGTCTACATGATATATTCTTCACAGTGTAATTAAAAATACCCTGTCCTTCATCCATTCAAGTGAATCAGTGCTGCAGTAACCAGGTAGAACTACGATGTGTACAGAGCTGTGCTGCAGTAACTGTGTGGGGGCACATAAAGGGGTATTATACTGCGTTGACACCTATCTGGGCATTATACTGTGGGCAGCACATAAGGTGGAATAATACTGAGTGGGGCGCACATAAGGTTGCATTATACTGTATCATGGCACATACAATAAGGTGGACTTATACTATGTGGGTGGCACATAAAAGACATTATACTATGTGGGGGCACATTAAGAAAATAACACTGTGTGGGGCAAATAAGGGGGCTTTATACGTTGTGAAGGCACATAAAGGAACATTATACTGTGAGGGACCATGCAGTATAATGTAAAAATGCTTCAAGGGGTGTTCCCATCTGGGCCATCGATGGCATATCGCTAGGATATGGTATAACTGTCAGATAAGTGCAAATACCAGATCTGTAACCTGCTCCCATTTCCAGAATGGGACCCCAGAAGTATACAGAGAGCAGCTGCTATGAGAGTTCTGAAAATAGCTGAGCATGGGCTCAGCTGTTTCCTCCAGTGCCATCCTGGCGAATAGAGAGGTGGCTATGCTTGCACAGCCTGCCTTTCATTCACTGCTAAGGAATTCCTGAAAATAGCCAAGTAAAGAACTCCCGCAACAATGAATGGAGTGGGTCAGAGGTGGGTCAGAAGTGGGACCCACACTTATCTAACATTGATGGCATCTTCTAGCGATATGCCAACAATGTCCCAGATACTCCAACCCCTTTAAGACACAGGAGAAAATAAAATATATTTCACATAACTTGTATTTCACTGTGTTAAGCCAGGCCCCCTTAGTGTATATTTTTTTTTATTAGGAATGGCAGAAACCCCATTGTCAAAGGCACTATGAGTAATTTAAGCTGCACAGTGATTGATTGTTATGGGCAAGATACAGACAATTCTTTTTTTGGTCATTTCCATAACTCGTCGCTTATGTATAGCTTATCTCTTCCATGGCCCTCAAAAATAGATGCAAACTGTTGGATTAATTGTAAGGGTAAGGGTATGGTATCTCCCACTCTGGAACGCAGTTTGCTAAGCCCTTATTGACCCTGCCTCACAAGGGGTTATCCCATGACTTATGTAAAAATTTAAAATCAGAGATCATATAGTACATGACAATCACTACCAGATTTGAGGTCTTATTATAGAGTAATCCAATTAAAAATAATGGCGGTTTTTACCCTCACATGGAAACAAACTCCCATGGAGTAACTGCGTGCCACGTGACATGCTGATACCCCAGACTCCGCACATCGTAGCTGCTGGTGCAGGAAACCAGGGACGCCGAGCCAGCATATACCGGCAAAAGACGCCGACCCACGCTGGGACTGGAATGTACCCTCACTGAAGCCTTTCAAGGTAAGACTCCTCTGCATCAATACCTGCAAAATATAATCGGGATAGTCTTTTCAGCGAGACACAATAAGTCATGACTACATGAAAAATTAAACAGCCAGTTCAACTAATGGGACTTTTTATGCTACTATAAGAATATAGTCAGTAACGTCTTGTTACAATATAGAGATTCTATCCAGTCTACTAAGGAGATTCATCACTATTATCAGCACAACTTTAAGTGGCAGAGGATTTTTTACTGACTCAATTTGAAATTATAACTATCCGGAATCCGCTACTATTTATTTTTATTTTCATCCATACACTGCAGAATATGATTGCTGTTGTATTTATCTCATGGAACTTGTTACACATTGTGATGGACTATTGTATTCATTTTTGCATATTTATATGTACAAGTTTTGAGGAACTATTTTTAGGAGGTGCCTTGGATTTTATATGGTACCATTCATTTTTAAGTTGATTTAATAAATATTGATACATTTTATTCAAATTGCTCGCTACTTATATGCATATGATACACACGTGGAGTGCCAGTCTGATATACTAATATATTTTAATTCTTCCTATCTGAAAGGGTGATTCAGCTTCAGTACTAGAGCACCCAATCCTGAGCTGTTTGTCAGTGAGCTATTCCCATTTACTTTAATGTTGTACCAATTAAAATGATGGCTGCAACTTTGCTGCATAAAGCTCCGGGTGTTGGGGTCAGATATAAAATTTGCTGTCTTAATGACAGATCAGATGGCAGGATTCTGGGAGCTTAGGATTCTGAAAACCTCTCCATTCCCAGAAGGTCTTACAAAAATCATTTATCTAAATATGCAATCCCTGCTTAGCATGTTCCTCTTTATGTTCTAGACCACCTAGAACTATGATTGCAAATCTTATAACTTACCTCCTGCACCCACGCATAAGAAACATTCCCGCCTTCTAGGAACAATGTAAGGAATTTACTCTTGCTGAATTTATAGAGACAATGGGCCCCAATGATGAGATTTCCCTTTATATTCCAACAGAAAACTTTCTAGAGACCCTCGATCTATCTCACTCTTGTTCAAACCTACTTACCACTAATCAGGTGTTGGGGGGGGATTCCACCTGATTGTAGAAAATTACTCAGCGGAACATAATTTGCAGGCACGCAATTTACCTTTTTTACCAATGTATGCTATCCTTCAAAGGTACAGGGACCTCTGTCTACATTAGAGGTTGGGACAGGGATTTGAACCAGTCATTCTCTGACTCTGAGCTTACTCACTGGGCCCCATACTTTGGTTTTGCCCTGTTTTAGGGGTTTACTGGACACAGATAAAACACCATATCAATGAGATCTGTGGCATGACAATTATGCTTTTCCCTGAAGCTGTTCTTCTATGGCTACCCTTGCCCACTTAGACACCTGCCAAAACCAATCTGCCCACCATGCTAGTCCAAGCTGCTAGACTGCTAATCCCTCTAAAGTGGCTAAGCAAAACACCCCATACAATTGACTTATGGCGCACCAAAGTAGATCAGATCTGTCTTATGGAGGGTTTGGCCAGCTGGGCAGCTAGAAGTCAGGCCAAATTCCTCAAACTCTTGCACCCATGGAGGCTATTCTGGCGTTCCGTTATTTTTCCCTACCCGTGAACTTTCCCTACCCTTGTCAATTCCGGTTCTGACGCAGCCGCACCGGAAGTGACATTTGCGGGTGTGGAAGGAGGTGTGTCACGCCACTCGCTTACTGAGTGGCTGAGTAGGAGTTAGCACAGGCGAGCGCGGCTAACTGTGAACGTACCTAGGGTAGGGAAAACTCACGGCCAATTGCGCATGCGCCCGAGGGTAGTGAAAACTTACTGGGCTGTAAGTTTTTACTACCCTCGGCGCATGCACAATTGGACGTGATTTTTCCCTACCCTAGGCACTATAATAGACAAGATCCAGCAAGCGTTAGCCGCGCGTGTGCACTGGGATGTAAGTTTTCACTACCCTCGGACGCATGCGCAATTGGCCGTCAGTTTTCCCTACCCTACTCCTACTCAGCCACTTAGTAAGCGAGCGGCATGACACACCTCCTTCCACACCCGCAAACGTCACTTCCGGTGCGGCTGCGTCAGAACAGGAAATGACGAGGGTAGGGAAAGTTCATGGGTAGGGAAAAAATAACGGAACACCGGCATACTTGTGTGACCGTGACTGGATCTACTTAAAGGTAGTGTTGATCACGAATTTTCGAATTGCGAATTTTAATCGCGAATATCGGCACTTTGAGAATTCGCGAATATTTAGAATATCGCAAAATATATTCGCAATTGCGAATTTTTTGTTTTTATGCAAATTGTTTATATGCAAATTTCCGCAAGCAAGAAAATAATGTCATTATTTTCTGATCGAGAAAATTCGCATAAAAAATTTGCATAAATTTGCATAAAAATTCGCATAAACTGGTATTTAAAAGGTATATGCAAAGGTATTTATGCAAATGTATGCAAATTTTTAATGCGAATTTTCGCAATCTGAAAATAATGACTGGAGATTACGAATTTTCGAATATATGGCGAATATTCGCCCAAATATTCGCGAAATATCGCAAATTCGAATATTGCCCCTGCCGCTCATCACTACTTAAAGGGGTTGTCTCACGAAAAATATTCTACAGTTTTCAAACCAGCACCTCATTCTGAATACTTTTGCAATTGCATGTAATAAAAAAATTGTATAGCTAATGAGTTATTCCATAAAATGTATCTGTAAAGTGCCACTTAATTTCTTATTTCTTTGACTGGCTGATTAAGAAGGCCGCACATGCTCAGTTTCATCTTTCAACTGCCTCCTGAGTTGTGATAGGTAGAGCATGGACACGCTTCCTGAGCTGCAGCAGAAAATACACTCCCCTTGAGCTGTCAGATCTCTGGACCCAGGCTCGGACTGGTCCACAGGGGTACAGGGGAATCCCCCGCTGGGCACCTGAGCAAGGTGGGCCCCTAGTCTCCCACCCCCTGCACAAGTGGCACATAAAACATTAGATTTACTGCACTAAATACATATATTCAATGTACAGCACATTAACCAGCCTATGTTCATACAAAAAAACTTGCTAAATTATTTATTATGATGAAGGGGCCAGAGATAAGGTTGCGCCGAAACGCGTTTGGTCTATTAAGTGAGGAAGACGTCTAATACAAAGATTTGCGATCGCATGGAAAATCAATATCCTAAGAGAATAACATCCCAAAGAGTTGCCGGTTTACAATAGAAGAGAGGCTTCACCTATCGGACGCCGCAGCAACCGTCACGTGGGACGCCACTGCTGATGGAGGGACCACGTGGGACGCCGCAGCAGGTCCTGGCAGGTACACAGAGCGGACGCCGTGGAGAAGAAGGAGACCGGGCATATACAAGTTGGTGGTAATGTAGCGATTTTTGCTATAATACATGCATGAATGGCTCTATGCAATCTGCTAAGCCCTAGTGTATGAATACAAAAACTGGGACATTATATATATACCTTAACACGGAGTCAATCGCCAAGGATACTATCAATAGGCTATCCTCAGGTTACCAGCAAGAGTCACACTAATGGTAACATTTTGAACTTATATGTACTTATATGCGTTGGGAGTGAAAGATTGTTTCTCCTACCTCGTGGACACAACCGAGAATACTATACAGTTTGGTCTACTGAATTGCATACTGTGGACATATTCGGCGGATTCATTTTCACAAGGGCTATATTGTCATTTACTATCTATGCTTATTGTGCTAATTTTTATGGTTTTATTTATTTATTTTTAATAAATTTGTAGTGAATTTAGCGTAGCTTCTACAGCGCAGCATTTTATCTCGCCATATATCCCAGTTGTCAGTAGAGTGTCTCCCACTTTTCACTATTTTTATCTACTTGCACATGGTATTGAGGGTATACCACGGGTAGTGCACCACAGTCATTCTTTGGTAGTTTTTTTGGGTGTTGCCACTGGCGACAGCAACTTTCCCCGTTCAAATTATTTATTATATTTGACTGTATCCATACGGTGGGCCCCCAAAATAAATTTTACTGGTGGGCCCTTGGTACCCCAGTCCGACACTGTCTGGACCCATGTGAGGTACAGGGCTGGTTCTAGATTTGTTAGAAAGAGATTGTCGTGTATTATATGATGTCTAATTTTCATTGTTTACCTTAGTCATAGGATAACCCCTTTAAGTATGTGTTAAGTATGTAGGTATTCATTTATTGTTAGCCTCTGACATTTTCACTGCATTTTTGTCCCCTTTGCTTATTTTTTTAAAACCCTCTTTTAGCCTTTGTGTTTTTATCCTTGTTAAAATTGTTTTGTGCATTGAGATGTATATTGTATATTCTGTGTTTTGCACTGGAACACTTCAGGATTCCTTCCCCTTCCACCATCTTCCCCTTCTCTGAACTTCAGAATCCCTTCTCCTCTTCTCCTTCCTTTCCTTATCCTCGTATGTTGACTGCTGGTTTTTCTATACCTTGGAAAATGTAAGTTTGTAATTAGAACTGTATTACTGATTGTTCAATAAAAAAATCTCTTTCTAATGAAGCTAGAACCAGCCCTGTACCTCACATGGATCCAGAGATCTCCCCATTCTTTGCTCTGCTAGTTACTGTATATAAAGCTGGCAGCTCAAGGGGAGTGTATTTTCTGCTACAGCTAAGGTTGCTTGTCCATGCTCTCCTTATCACAACTTAAGAGGCAATTGAAGGATGAAACTGAGCATGTGCAGCCTTTTCGGTGAGCTGGACAGAGAAATAAGAAAAAAAACAATAGGTGGCGCAATATAGATACATTTTATTGAACAACTAATTGGCTATGACAAAAAAAATGCAATTACAAAAGTATTTAGATCCAGTTGCTGGTTTGAAAACTATAGCATATAGAATATAGTATATCTGTGTGATTTGAAGAATTCTAACATCCAAGAGGAAAAGCAAGGGTCCTGTTAGATTAAAAAAAAAAAAAAAAAAATCAATAAATTTTGATTTAAGAATTCTTGATTCATATAGTCTGACTTTCTTTTAAGTTCACTCACTGTTAATATTGTATATCACTAAAATAACATTCTTCATATATATTGCCTTCAACATGAACCTCCTTTATTGAATCTTGGAACATGGCATAGAACAGCAATCAAGTAGACTAATACCTCAGAGCTAAACACAGTGTCACATAACTGTTCATCCAATATTGTATTCTATGAACTTGGAACATACTAGGAGCCCATGGAGACCCTCTAGTTATATTTAAATTATAAACAGGATTTATGGGATATATATATATATATATATATATATATATATTGTGGGGAGTCGCTCTGGTAGACAGCGGTGCGGGTGCAGTTTAGAGGCAAAACAAGGAGTCCAGATTGTGCAACAAACAGTGTTTTATTCACACTTGCACACCATAAATGAAAAAACAGTCTCTTTTGTGACAGTTCACACACAACGGAAATAACGTGGCAAAACAAAAACAGGCCAACACAGGTTCAGTCACCTGGGAGGTGTAGGTGCAGGTTCGCACCACGCTGTCGGCCCAGCCGCAGGAGAATCCAGCTTCAGGTAGCCAGGAACAAAACACCTCCTTGCTGAGTTCTTTCCTCCAGGACAGAGAACTCCTCAGTCCTGTTAGCAGCTCCAGGATAATCACCACCTCCAGCTGCTGAGCTGGCTGAGCTTTTAAACCCAGCCCAAAACCAGGACTGGGTCGTGGGAGCAGCCACCCACCCTACACTTTAGCTGCTCCCGGTAAGAGCCGGCCCGGATCGGCTTTGCAGCCATGCTATTTAAACTCTGTCAGTAGCACTAGCTGCTGCTGACATCAACAAAACGGGCTCTTACCTCACCGAGGCTATGAACCTCGGTGACACATACCTGCCATCCACGACGGCACCCTGCACCTTACCACACACCCCCTTTGTTCAACCCTGAGGGGTGGACACATGTGAGGCAGTGGACGCGGAAAGGGCATCTGCATTTCCCTGCAAGCGACCTGCCCTATGTTCCACGGAGAACTTGAAATTCTGAAGGGATAGGAACCACCTGGTGACCCGAGCATTCCTCTCCTTGGCCTGACTCATCCACTTGAGGGGGAATGGTCGGTCACCAGACGGAACCTCCTCCCTAACAGGTAGTAGCGGAGAGATTCGAGTGCCCACTTGATAGCCAGGCACTCCCTCTCCACTATACTATATCTGGACTCGGCGGGACTGAGCTTACGGCTCAGGAAGACAACGGGATGTTCTTCCCCGTTGACCTCCTGCGACAGTACTGCACCGAGGCCTACCTCCGAGGCGTCGGTCTGTACGACAAACTCCTTGTTGAAGTCGGGTGTCACCAAAACCGGGGACCCACACAGGGCCGACTTCAACGCGGAGAAAGCCTCCTCCGCCTTCTCACTCCAGCTAACGCTCCCAGACTTTCGCCCCTTCAACAGGTCTGTCAATGGCGCTGCTATTGTGGCAAAGTGGGGCACAAACCTCATGTAGTATCCTACAATCCCCAGGAACGACTTTACCTGCCTGGTGGTGACCGGTCGGGGCCAGCTACGAATGGCCTCTACCTTAGTTACCTGAGGTTTGATGACTCCCGCCCAATTACATATCCCAGATATTTGGTCTCTTCCAACCCAATCGCACACTTTTTGGATTGGCGGTTAGTCCAGCTTTCCTCAGGGCATCCACTACCGCCTGCACCTTGGGTAAATGGCTTTCCCAGTCGGTGCTGTGGATGACTACATCATCTAAGTAGGCCGAGGCGCACCGACGATGTGGTCGCAGCACTATGTCCATTAACCTCTGGAAAGTGGCGGGGCGCCATGCAGGCCAAAGGGTAACACCTTGTAGTGATACAGGCCCTGCGGGGTAACAAACGCGGTTTTTCCTTAGCCGCCTCCGTTAAGGGTACCTGCCAGTACCCTTTAGTGAGGTCCAGCACAGAAAAATAACGGGCTTGTCCTAAATTTTCAACAAGCTCGTCTACTCGGGGCATGGGATACGCGTCAAACTTGGATACTTCATTTAACTTACGAAAGTCGTTGCAGAACCGCAACGTCCCATCCGGCTTGGGTATTAGGACTATGGGACTGGCCCACTCACTTTTCGACTCCTCAATGACATCGAGCTTCAACATTAACTGCACTTCCTCCGCGATGGCCCGCCGCCGAGCCTCGGGTACCCGGTATGGTTTTAACCGACCTTGGCCTGAGGCTCAGTGACGATGTCATGTCGGATGAGAGACGTGCGGCCAGGGAGGTCCGAGAACACATCCGTGTTCCGACTGAGGAACTCCCTGACTTCCTGAACTTGTTTGGAAGACAGGCTGTCTGCAATTTTACCGTGGTTACGGCTTCACAGGCCTCGAACTGTGGGGCTGGACCCTTTTCACCTAGAAGCCCTGGCCGGGGGCTGTGGCCGTCGGCCGCGTCCCTATCTTTCCACGGCTTAAGTAAATTCACGTGGTACACCTGCTCGGCTTGCGCCGCCCTGGCTGGTGTACCTTGTAATTCACTTCCCTACCTTCTCGATCACCTCATAGGGGCCCTGCCACCTAGCTAGGAATTTGCTGTCAAGGGTGGGTACCAGAACCAAAACCCGATCTCCCGGATTGAAGTCCCGCACCCGAGCCTGACGGTTGTACACCCTACTCTGGGCTTGTTGCGCTGCCTCCATATGCTCCCGGACCAAGGGCAACACCCTTTCCATCCGTTCCTGCATCTGGGCGACATACTCAATGACACTTTTGTGGGGACAGGCTGTTGTTCCCATGCTTCCTTGGCGATATCCAACAGGCCCCGAGGGTGTCTGCCATAAAGCAGTTCGAAGGGCGAGAACCCAGTAGAGGCCTGGGGTACCTCTCGCACTGCGAACATGAGATAGGGCAGAAGCAGGTCCCAGTCCTTCCCATCTCTAGACACCACCCTTTTTAACATATTTTTAGAGTTTGGTTAAACCTCTCAACAAGACCGTCTGTTTGCGGATGGTAAACGGACGTCCGTAACTGCTTTATACGCAACAATTTACACAGTTCCTTCATTACTTTGGACATAAAAGGGGTCCCTTGGTCTGTCAGAACCTCTTTTGGCAGGCCCACACGGGAAAACATCTCCATTAGCTCTTTGGCAATGAGCTTAGCTGAGGTATGTCGCAGAGGCACCGCCTCCGGATACCGAGTGGCATAGTCGAGAACTACCAGAATGTGTTGGTGGCCCCTAGCAGACTTTGGTACAGGCCCAATTAAATCCATAGCAATTCGCTCAAACGGTACTTCAATAATTGGCAGAGGTACCAGAGGACTACGAAAATGTGGCTGGGGGCTAGTTACCTGACAGGTTGGACAGGACTTACAATAATTTTCTACTTCCTTGAACACACTGGGCCAATAAAACCGCTGCAGTATGCGGTCCTGGGTTTTTTGCCACCCCAGGTGTCCCCAAGAACATGTTGGTGGGCAAGCTCCATGACAAGCTTGCGATACGCTGTGGGCACCACCAACTGTTCAACAGGTTCACCTCGGATTTGGTTCACCCGATACAACATATCCTGCAGAACAATAAATCGTGGGAACATTAATTCAGCCCCTGGTTTCTGGGGTTTACCATCAATTTCCAGCACATTCTCCCAGGCCCTGGTTAGGGTTTGGTCCCGGTGTTGTGCGGTCCCAAAATTTTCCCCGGAGACATTGAGGTCTGCCAACTCAGGTCCCGGTGGCAAGTCCTCCGTGTCTCCCACCATTACACTCAGTGGGGTTGTCTCCCCCACTACCGCTGCAGCAGTGGTCACCCCTACCGCTGGCCCTTCAGACTCGGGCTCCCAGGGTTCTGGCCTTCCAGTGGTATCAGACCACTCTGCTAGGGTTACCCCTGTCTCAGGGCTATTAGTCACTTTCATCTCAGGCCACAGTGACGGAAAACCAGGGAAGTCTCTCCCAATTATTAGTTCATAGGGCAGCTTTGTGGAGATCGCCACTTCACAAGTCCAGGTGCCGACCGCCGTGGACAGAGACATTACAGCAGTGGGATAGTCCTTTAAGTCTCCGTGTATGCACACCACACCCACTGTCCGGCCCGTATACTGGGTGGGCTGTACCAGGGCAGCACTTACCAGGGTTACCAGGCTCCCTGAGTCCAACAGCGCCACTGCCAGGTTATCCCCGACTTGCACCTGGCACAGATGACGATTGTCTATGGTCCCGGGATGCCGGTCGCACACAGTCTCCGGGCATACATGGAAGCCCGGTACCCATAATTAGTCTCCATGGGTTCCCCCACTGTGGACAGTTGGCCCTTATGTGTCCAGGCTCCCGACACTGCCAACAGACCACTGGGGACGGATCTGCAAGAGGTACATCCCGGGCGGGTTTGGCCGGCCACCGGGACTGGGGTGGAGATTTCCGGGGTTTGACTGGCCCCCTCCCAAAAGAACCCCCTGCAGGTTTCTGGTGGCCTCATATCGCTCCACCAGGTCGACCATCTCAAGGGCATCGGTGGGGATACCTGGCCAATCCAGTGTTGAAGGGGTAAGGCAAGGCCCTCCAAAACATGTCAGCCAGCAGCCGGTCCAGCATAGCAGTCGGACTTAGAACCTCAGGCTGCAGCCATTTTTGCAACCTGTGCAGCAACTCATAGTACTGCGGCCTGGCGGGTTCAGCCACTTTGAAGTCCCACTGGTGGACCCGCTGAGCCCGGACCAACACGTTTACCCCCAGTCTGGCCAGGATCTCCCCTTCACCGTGGAATAGTCAGCAGCCTGGTCGTCTGCCAAATCAAAAAAACTTGCTGGGGTCCGGATGCCAGGAACGGAGCAACCACCTCGGCCCACTGGTCACGGGGTAGCTTTTCCCTCACGGCGACCTTCTCAAAAACCGCCAGGTACGTCTCAACGTCGTCTGCGGGGGTCATTTTTGGGATCGCCGCACGGACCGCTTTCCGGGCATCATGGACGTGGTGGGACGCTCCTGCCACCTGTAACGCCATCACATGTTGTAGCAGTAGTTGGTTGGTCTCCCGCTGCTGCACGTTAGCCTCTATGAGAGCCTTCACAGCAGCCTCCATGTTGCCAGAAACTCCTGCTTGCAGCTTTGCTGGCTTGAAATATTCCATGCACTTTAGAAGAACAAAACTTCGGCGTTCACGCCAGCCTCACTGCGCATGCCCGCATCCGACACCAAATGTGGGGAGTCGCTCTGGTAGACAGCGGTGCGGGTGCAGTTTAGAGGCAAAACAAGGAGTCCAGATTGTGCAACAAACAGTGTTTTATTCACACTTGCACACCATAAATGAAAAAACAGTCTCTTTGGTGACAGTTCACACACAACGGAAATAACGTGGCAAAACAAAAACAGGCCAACACAGGTTCAGTCACCTGGGAGGTGTAGGTGCAGGTTCGCACCACGCTGTCGGCCCAGCCGCAGGAGAATCCAGCTTCAGGTAGCCAGGAACAAAACACCTCCTTGCTGAGTTCTTTCCTCCAGGACAGAGAACTCCTCAGTCCTGTTAGCAGCTCCAGGATAATCACCACCTCCAGCTGCTGAGCTGGCTGAGCTTTTAAACCCAGCCCAAAACCAGGACTGGGTTGTGGGGAGCAGCCACCCACCCTACACTTTAGCTGCTCCCGGTAAGAGCCGGCCCGGATCGGCTTTGCAGCCATGCTATTTAAACTCTGTCAGTAGCACTAGCTGCTGCTGACATCAACAAAAACGGGCTCTTACCTCACCGAGGCTATGAACCTCGGTGACACTTACCTGCCATCCACGACGGCACCCTGCACCTTACCACAATATATATATATATTTACTATATAAAAACCCAACACTTTAGTTTTTGCTCTCATTTTGCATGAGCTGAACTCAAAGACTTGAAACATTTTCTACATACACATAAGACCCATTACTCTCAAAAATTGTTCCCGAATCTGTCTAAATCTGTGTTAGTGAGCACTTCTCCGTTGCCGAGATAATCCATCCCACCTCACAGGTTTGGCATAACAAGGTGCTGATTAGACAGCATGAATATTGCACAGGTGTGCCTTAGACTGCCCACAATAAATGTCCACTCTGAATTGTGCAGTTTGATCACACAGCACAATGCCACAGATGTCGCAACATTTGAGGGAGCATGCTGACTGCAGGAATGTCTACCAGAGCTGTTGCCCATGCAATGAATGTTCATTTCTCTACCATAAGCCATCTCCAAAAGCATTTCAGAAAATTTGGCAGTACATCCAACCGGCCTCACAACTGCAGACCACATGTAACCACACCAGCCCAGGACATCCACATACAGCATCCTGTCTGCCATCTGCCCTGAAGAGCCAAAATTGGGACTCATCCGTGAACAGAATGCCTCTCCAACATGCCAGACACCATAGAATGTGAGCATTTGCCCACTCAAGTCGGTTACGATGATTTACTGCAGTCAGGTCCAGACAGGGCTGGGACAAGGTCCACCACCAACAGAGGCTGAGCTGCCCAAGTGCGCGCCCCCCCCCCCTCCAACTTGTGGATGACACTGCTATGGGGGATCTGTGATGGATGACACTGTTATTGGGGAATCTGTGGGATCCACAGATCCCCCCTCCCCATAACAGGGTCCGTGTAGGAATGACCCCCAATACAAGGGGTGAGGCTGTGGGGTTGTATCTGCTTTTTTGATGACAGCGCCAGCGGGGCCCGTGCAGTGACTGTATTCTACTACACCCCCCCCCACACTGTATATAATCTTAACTATATAACTGTAGTGATTTACTACAGTTATATAGTTAATAAGATTATATCCAGTGAGCGGGGGGGATGGGGGGTGTAGTAGAATGCAGTCACTGCACGGGCCGGTGTCTGTGGATGACAAATATATGACAAATTGGTGACCCAATACATGGGAGTTGCATCTGCAGAGCTTTGTGTGTCCCCCACACAGTAATGTCCGCCACACTGCCCCCCACACAGTAATGTCCGCCACACTGCCCCCCACACAGTAATGTCCGCCACACTGCCCCCCACACAGTAATGTCCCCCACACCCCCCTCAAACACACAGCAGTGTCCCCACATAGTAATTTATCATGCTCTCCCCCTCTTGTCATTCTCCCCCCCTCTTGTCATAATCCCCTCTTCTTGCCATGCTCTTTCTGCCCCCTGTCATTCTCCCCAATCTTTTCATGCTCTTTATACCCCCCCATGTTGTCATGCTCTTCTGCCCCCATGTTGTCATGCTCTTCTGTCCCACCCCATGTTGTCATGCTCTTTCTTCTCCCCCCCATGTTGTCATGCTCTTTCTGCCCCCCATGTTGTCATGCTCTTTCTGCCCCCCATGTTGTCATGCTCTTTCTTCTCTCCCCCCATGTTGTCATGCTTTCTTCCTCCATGTTGTCATGCTCTTCCTGCCCCCTTGTTGTCATGCTCTTTCTTCTCTCCCCCCCCCATGTTGTCATGCTCTTTCTTCTCCCCCCCCCCCATTTTGTCATGCTTTCTGCCCCCCCATGTTGTCATGCTCCTTCTTCTCCCCTACCTCTGCTGTAGCGTGGCCGAGCTCTGCATGGTCTGCGCCTCCGCAGGTACAGGAGGAGGAGCTTTTGTCTCCTGTACCGAGACCGACTGACTTTAAGTGCAAACTGTGTGCGCACTTCCTGTCAGGACCGGACAGAGCTCGGTCACGCTACAATCAGGGAATGACAGGAGGGAGCGCTGAGCAGTTCCCCCTGTCAGTCCCTCTCCCTCTGGCCAGCCCCAGCCTGCGCCCTGAGGCTGGAGCGCCCTGAGGCTGGAGCCTTTCCAGCCTCTGTGTCGGCCCGGCCCTGGGTCCAGATGCCGATGAGGACAACGAGCATGCAGATTCCCTGAGACGGTTTCTTTGGTTATGCAAACCGATTGTTGCTGCAGCTGTCCTGGTGGCTGGTCTCAGATGATCATAGAGGTGAACATGCTGGATGTGGAGGTCCTGGGCTGGTGTGGTTACATGTGGTCTGCGGTTGTGAGGCTGGTTGGATGTACTGCCAAATTCTCTGAAACGCCTTTGGAGATGGTTTAGGGTAGAGAAATGAACATTCATTGCACGGGCAACAGCTCTGGTAGACATTCCTGCAGTCATCATGCCAATAGCAAGCTCCCTTAAACGTTGTGACATTGGTGGCATTGTGCTGTGTGATCAAACTGCACATTTCAGAGTGGACTTTTATTGTGGGAAGTATAAGGCACACCTGTGCAATAGCTATGCTGTCTAATCAGCACCTTGATATGGCACACCTGTGTGGTGGGATGGATTACCTCAGCAAAGGAGAAGTGGTCATTAACACATATTTAGACAGATTTGTGAACAATATTTGTGAGTAATGGGTCTTTTGTGTATGTAGAAAATGTTTCAGATCTTTGAGTTCAGTTCATGCAAAATTGAGCAAAACGAAAGTGTTGCGTTTATATTTTTGTTCAGCATATATATATATATATATATATATTGTGGGGAGTCGCTCTGGTAGACAGCGGTGCGGGTGCAGTTTAGAGGCAAAACAAGGAGTCCAGATTGTGCAACAAACAGTGTTTTATTCACACTTGCACACCATAAATGAAAAACAGTCTCTTTGGTGACAGTTCACACACAACGGAAATAACGTGGCAAAACAAAAACAGGCCAACACAGGTTCAGTCACCTGGGAGGTGTAGGTGCAGGTTCGCACCACGCTGTCGGCCCAGCCGCAGGAGAATCCAGCTTCAGGTAGCCAGGAACAAAACACCTCCTTGCTGAGCTCTTTCCTCCAGGACAGAGAACTCCTCAGCCCTGTTAGCAGCTCCAGGATAATCACCACCTCCAGCTGCTGAGCTGGCTGAGCTTTTAAACCCAGCCCAAAACCAGGACTGGGTCGTGGGGAGCAGCCACCCACCCTACACTTTAGCTGCTCCCGGTAAGAGCCGGCCCGGATCGGCTTTGCAGCCATGCTATTTAAACTCTGTCAGTAGCACTAGCTGCTGCTGACATCAACAAAAACGGGCTCTTACCTCACCGAGGCTATGAACCTCGGTGACACATACCTGCCATCCACGACGGCACCCTGCACCTTACCACACACCCCCCTTTGTTCAACCCTGAGGGGTGGACACATGTGAGGCAGTGGACGCGGAAAGGGCATCTGCATTTCCCTGCAAGCGACCTGCCCTATGTTCCACGGAGAACTTGAAATTTTGAAGGGATAGGAACCACCTGGTGACCCGAGCATTCCTCTCCTTGGCCTGACTCATCCATTTGAGGGGGAATGGTCGGTCACCAGACGGAACCTCCTCCCTAACAGGTAGTAGCGGAGAGATTCGAGTGCCCACTTGATAGCCAGGCACTCCCTCTCCACTATACTATATCTGGACTCGGGCGGGACTGAGCTTACGGCTCAGGAAGACAACGGGATGTTCTTCCCTCGTTGACCTCCTGCGACAGTACCGCACCGAGGCCTACCTCCGAGGCGTCGGTCTGTACGACAAACTCCTTGTTGAAGTCGGGTGTCACCAAAACCGGGACCCACACAGGGCCGACTTCAACGCGGAGAAAGCCTCCTCCGCCTTCTCACTCCAGCTAACCCTCCCAGACTTTCGCCCCTTCAACAGGTCTGTCAATGGCGCTGCTATTGTGGCAAAGTGGGGCACAAACCTCATGTAGTATCCTACAATCCCCAGGAACGACTTTACCTGCCTGGTGGTGACCGGTCGGGGCCAGCTACGAATGGCCTCTACCTTAGTTACCTGAGGTTTGATGACTCCCGCCCAATTACATATCCCAGATATTTGGTCTCTTCCAACCCAATCGCACACTTTTTTGGATTGGCGGTTAGTCCAGCTTTCCTCAGGGCATCCACTACCGCCTGCACCTTGGGTAAATGGCTTTCCCAGTCGGTGCTGTGGATGACTACATCATCTAAGTAGGCCGAGGCGCACCGACGATGTGGTCGCAGCACTATGTCCATTAACCTCTGGAAAGTGGCGGGGCGCCATGCAGGCCAAAGGGTAACACCTTGTAGTGATACAGGCCCTGCGGGGTAACAAACGCGGTTTTTTCCTTAGCCGCCTCCGTTAAGGGTACCTGCCAGTACCCTTTAGTGAGGTCCAGCACAGAAAAATAACGGGCTTGTCCTAAATTTTCAACAAGCTCGTCTACTCGGGGCATGGGATACGCTGCCAAACTTGGATACTTCATTTAACTTGCGAAAGTCGTTGCAGAACCGCAACGTCCCATCCGGCTTGGGTATTAGGACTATGGGACTGGCCCACTCACTTTTCGACTCCTCAATGACATCGAGCTTCAACATTAACTGCACTTCCTCCGCGATGGCCCGCCGCCGAGCCTCGGGTACCCGGTATGGTTTTAACCGACCTTGGCCTGAGGCTCAGTGACGATGTCATGTCGGATGAGAGACGTGCGGCCAGGGAGGTCCGAGAACACATCCGTGTTCCGACTGAGGAACTCCTGACTTCCTGAACTTGTTTGGAAGACAGGCTGTCTGCAATTTTTACCGTGGTTACGGCTTCACAGGCCTCGAACTGTGGGGCTGGACCCTTTTCACCTAGAAGCCCTGGCCGGGGCTGTGGCCGTCGGCCGCGTCCCTATCTTTCCACGGCTTAAGTAAATTCACGTGGTACACCTGCTCCGGCTTGCGCCGCCCTGGCTGGTGTACCTTGTAATTCACTTCCCCTACCTTCTCGATCACCTCATAGGGGCCCTGCCACCTAGCTAGGAATTTGCTGTCAAGGGTGGGTACCAGAACCAAAACCCGATCTCCCGGATTGAAGTCCCGCACTCGAGCCTGACGGTTGTACACCCTACTCTGGGCTTGTTGCGCTGCCTCCATATGCTCCCGGACCAAGGGCAACACCCTTTCCATCCGTTCCTGCATCTGGGCGACATACTCAATGACACTTTTGTGGGGGACAGGCTGTTGTTCCCATGCTTCCTTGGCGATATCCAACAGGCCCCGAGGGTGTCTGCCATAAAGCAGTTCGAAGGGCGAGAACCCAGTAGAGGCCTGGGGTACCTCTCGCACTGCGAACATGAGATAGGGCAGAAGCAGGTCCCAGTCCTTCCCATCTCTAGACACCACCCTTTTTAACATATTTTTTAGAGTTTGGTTAAACCTCTCAACAAGACCGTCTGTTTGCGGATGGTAAACGGACGTCCGTGAATCTGCTTTATACGCAACAATTTACACAGTTCCTTCATTACTTTGGACATAAAAGGGGTCCCTTGGTCTGTCAGAACCTCTTTTGGCAGGCCCACACGGGAAAACATCTCCATTAACTCTTTGGCAATGAGCTTAGCTGAGGTATGTCGCAGAGGCACCGCCTCCGGATACCGAGTGGCATAGTCGAGAACTACCAGAATGTGTTGGTGGCCCCTAGCAGACTTTGGTACAGGCCCAATTAAATCCATAGCAATTCGCTCAAACGGTACTTCAATAATTGGCAGAGGTACCAGAGGACTACGGAAATGTGGCTGGGGGCTAGTTACCTGACAGGTTGGACAGGACTTACAATAATTTTCTACTTCCTTGAACACACTGGGCCAATAAAACCGCTGCAGTATGCGGTCCTGGGTTTTCTGCCACCCCAGGTGTCCCCAAGAACATGTTGGTGGGCAAGCTCCATGACAAGCTTGCGATACGCTGTGGGCACCACCAACTGTTCAACAGGTTCACCTCGGATTTGGTTCACCCGATACAACATATCCTGCAGAACAATAAATCGTGGGAACATTAATTCAGCCCCTGGTTTCTGGGGTTTACCATCAATTTCCAGCACATTCTCCCAGGCCCTGGTTAGGGTTTGGTCCCGTGTTGTGCGGTCCCAAAATTTTCCCCGGAGACATTGAGGTCTGCCAACTCAGGTCCCGGTGGCAAGTCCTCCGTGTCTCCCACCATTACACTCAGTGGGGTTGTCTCCCCACTACCGCTGCAGCAGTGGTCACCCCTACCGCTGGCCCTTCAGACTCGGGCTCCCAGGGTTCTGGCCTTCCAGGGGTATCAGGCCACTCTGCTAGGGTTACCCCTGTCTCAGGGCTATTAGTCACTTTCATCTCAGGCCACAGTGACGGAAAACCAGGGAAGTCTCTCCCAATTATTAGTTCATAGGGCAGCTTTGTAGAGATCGCCACTTCACAAGTCCAGGTGCCGACCGCCGTGGACAGAGACATTACAGCAGTGGGATAGTCCTTTAAGTCTCCGTGTATGCACACCACACCCACTGTCCGGCCCGTATACTGGGTGGGCTGTACCAGGGCAGCACTTACCAGGGTTACCAGGCTCCCTGAGTCCAACAGCGCCACTGCCAGGTTATCCCCGACTTGCACCTGGCACAGATGACGATTGTCTATTGTCCCGGGATGCCGGTCGCACACAGTCTCCGGGCATACATGGAAGCCCGGTACCCATAATTAGTCTCCATGGGTTCCCCCACTGTGGACAGTTGGCCCTTATGTGTCCAGGCTCCCGACACTGCCAACAGACCACTGGGGACGGATCTGCAAGAGGTACATCCCGGGCGGGTTTGGCCGGCCGCCGGGACTGGGGTGGAGATTTCCGGGTTTGACTGGCCCCTCCCAAAAGAACCCCCTGCAGGTTTCTGGTGGCCTCATATCGCTCCACCAGGTCGACCATCTCAAGGGCATTGGTGGGGGATACCTGGCCGATCCAGTGTTGAAGGGGGTAAGGCAAGGCCCTCCAAAACATGTCAGCCAGCAGCCGGTCCAGCATAGCAGTCGGACTTAGAACCTCAGGCTGCAGCCATTTTTGCAACCTGTGCAGCAACTCATAGTACTGCGGCCTGGCGGGTTCAGCCACTTTGAAGTCCCACTGGTGGACCCGCTGAGCCCGGACCAACACGCTTACCCCCAGTCTGGCCAGGATCTCCCCTTCACCGTGGAATAGTCAGCAGCCTGGTCGTCTGCCAAATCAAAAAAACTTGCTGGGGTCCGGATGCCAGGAACGGAGCAACCACCTCGGCCCACTGGTCACGGGGTAGCTTTTCCCTCACGGCGACCTTCTCAAAACCGCCAGGTACGTCTCAACGCCGTCTGCGGGGGTCATTTTTGGGATCGCCGCACGGACCGCTTCCGGGCATCATGGACGTGGTGGGACGCTCCTGCCGCCTGTAACGCCATCACATGTTGTAGCAGTAGTTGGTTGGTCTCCCGCTGCTGCACGTTAGCCTCTATGAGAGCCTTCACAGCAGCCTCCATGTTGCCAGAAACTCCTGCTTGCAGCTTTGCTGGCTTAATATATTCCATGCACTTTAGAAAAACAAAACTTCGGCGTTCACGCCAGCCTCACTGCGCATGCCCGCATCCGACACCAAATGTGGGAGTCGCTCTGGTAGACAGCGGTGCGGGTGCAGTTTAGAGGCAAAACAAGGAGTCCAGATTGTGCAACAAACAGTGTTTTATTCATACTTGCACACCATAAATGAAAAACAGTCTCTTTGGTGACAGTTCACACACAACGGAAATAACGTGGCAAAACAAAAACAGGCCAACACAGGTTCAGTCACCTGGGAGGTGTAGGTGCAGGTTCGCACCACGCTGTCGGCCCAGCCGCAGGAGAATCCAGCTTCAGGTAGCCAGGAACAAAACACCTCCTTGCTGAGCTCTTTCCTCCAGGACAGAGAACTCCTCAGCCCTGTTAGCAGCTCCAGGATAATCACCACCTCCAGCTGCTGAGCTGGCTGAGCTTTTAAACCCAGCCCAAAACCAGGACTGGGTCGTGGGGAGCAGCCACCCACCCTACACTTTAGCTGCTCCCGGTAAGAGCCGGCCCGGATCGGCTTTGCAGCCATGCTATTTAAACTCTGTCAGTAGCACTAGCTGCTGCTGACATCAACAAAACGGGCTCTTACCTCACCGAGGCTATGAACCTCGGTGACACATACCTGCCATCCACGACGGCACCCTGCACCTTACCACAATATATATAAATTTACTATATATATATATATATATATATATATATATATATACTATATATATATTTTATATATATATATATATATATATATATATATATATATATACAGTTGTGTTCAAAATAATAGCAGTGTGTTTAAAAACGTGACTAAAGTTCAAAATCCTTCTAGTAGCTTTTATTTCCATACACACAAATGTATTGGGAACAATAGAAGAATACTATTCTAACACTATTCCAAATCAAAACATGACGAAAAATACTCTTGTTATGCCAAACACTGTACACGTATCTTTGTTCATCAAGGTGTATCTTATAAATGTTTCCAAAATATGTCTGGTGAGCAGCTGAGAAGCGGGTAGTGTGAATGAAGATACACCTTGGCGAACAAAGACACCTCTGGTCCGTAACCCCTCCAGTGAACAAGATACTGAGGGATCTATGGAAAACTCAAGAGTCCACTATCCTGGCGATCTGAAATTCCAGATTACCGTCCACCATGACAGAGGGGAGGCAAGGAGGACGGTTCAACAGGCTTGAGATATCTCTTCAACCACGACTTATGTAACACATTATGAATTTTCAAAGCCTGAGGAAGTTCAAGACAAAAGGCTACCAGGTTAATAATGACAGTGATCTTATATGATCCAATAAACCTTGGACCCAAATTCCAGGAAGGTACTTTTAACTTAATGTTTCTTGCGGACACACAGAATCTCAGTTCTCAGGTCCGGACCATTCATACGTCTCCTGTCAGCCACACGTTTATACTTGTTGCCCATTTTTTTTTTATTATTTTGAATTTTCTGCCAAGTAGATGACAAAGAAGAGGAAAATCGTTCCTCCTCCCGTATACCAGAAGTCTCCGTACCAGAAAATTTGACAAATTGCGGATGGAACCCATATGCCCCGACTTATCAGTGGACTGTCTACGGTTATTTATGGCAAACTCGGCTAAAGACAAAAATGAAGACCATTCTTCCTGGTTCTCCAAGACAAAACATCCCAAATAGGTCTCCAGATTCTGTTTTGTGCGCTCATTCTGTCCGTCTGACTGAGGATTTAAGGCCAAAAACAAGGACAATTGTACCCCCAGACGAGCACAGAATGCCTTCCAGAATTTGGAAACAAACTGAGTCCCCCTATCACTTGTGAAACACTTGTGAATGAGTTTTAGCATTAGGTAGATCAGGCAATGCTTTAAAGTGTGCCATCTTACTAAAACGGTCAACAACCACCAAAATCACAGTTTTTCCTGAAGAATTAGGTAAATCTGTGATAAAATCCATGGATAAATGAGTCCAAGGTCCGAATCACCCCTCCCAGGAAAGCTACGTGACAAAGCATCAGCCTTGACATTCTTGACCCCAAGGCGACAGGTGACGATGAAATTAAATTGGTAAAAAACAACGTCCATCTGGCCTGCCTTGGGTTCAGTTCGTCTAAGTAAGCCAGATTTTTGTGATCAGTAAGCAGAGTAATAGGATGAATTGCTCTCTCCAACCAATGACGCCACTCCTCAAAAGCCAACTTGATGGCCAGCAACCCTCTATTACTCACGTCATAAATTCTCTTTGCGGCCGAGAGTTTCTTAGAAAAAAATGCACTTGGGTGCCATTTACTAGGTGAAGGGCCCTGCAACAAGACTGCTCCTACCCCTACCTCGGATGCGTCTACCTCCACAATGAATGGCTGTGACACATCCAGTTGCACCAGTATAGGAGCAGAAGCAAAACATTCCTTCACTGCTGTGAAAGTTGTAATGCCGCATCAGACCAGGTTGAGACATCCAAATCCTTCCTAGTCATGTCTGTTAAAGGTATAACCAGAGATGAGTAGTTCAAAATGAATTTACGGTAGTAGTTAGTGAACCCCAAAAAACGCATAAGCTCCTTCAAATTTTCGGGTCGATCCTAGTCCAATACAGCACGGACCTTCTCTGGATCCATACGAAAAACTGGAGGTGAGAGTAGATAACTCAGGGATTGCACTTTCTGAACTGCAAATACACCCTTTTCCATCTTAGCATACAATTTATTCTCTCTGTAAATCCTGTCTCACGTGATCCTGATGAATCTCCATGTCTGGAGAATAAATTAGTATGTCATCAAGATACACAACAACAAAATGCTGGAAAACCGTAGGAGCATTAGTTAACCCAAACGGCATGACCAGACTCTCAAAATTTCGTCTTCCATTCATCCCCTTCCTTGATCCTGACCCCTGTCACTGGAGGGACCGTGACATTAAATTGGTAAAGTTTGAATAAACCTTAAAATTGTCTGGGCTAGGACTAGGATATAAATTGGCTTTGGGGTTCTCCGGGAATTATTTATTTATTTTACAGCACTTATATAGCGCTGACATATTCCGCAGCGCTTTACAGACATTACCATCACATTATCATTATCATCACTTGCTGTATCCGACATGTCTCACAATCTAAGTTCCCTATCAGTATGTCTTTGTAGTGTGGGATCAAACCAGAGTACCCAGAGTAAACCCACACACACATGGAGAACATACACACTCCATGCAGATATGGTTGATTTTGAACCTAAGACCCACTGAGCCACCGTGCTGGAATGACTGATGTAAAATGGCTGCAGCAACCTCTCCTAGAATGTGAGCAGGACTGGTTGCCTCTACTTGCAGAGCTGCCTGAGGCAGGGACTCACAACACCACACTTGCACTTCCATATACCATACATTGGTGAGTTTTCCTGTCAGACTCATACTCAGTCTTGATGGCATATCATAGGCCGGATTACATCATTACTATCTATTGTAGAGCAGTGTAGTGAGGCCTCTCCCTCTCATCCTTCTTATCCCTCTTTAGGCACTTATCCTGTAATGGAAACCAGACCTGCTCTTATTGTAGGACAGATTGCTGGTGGCCATTTTAAATCATTCTCAGAAAACCCCTCTAAGGACTGGTTGCCCTTACATCCAGTTCAAAATCCCAAACAGTGCCCAGATAGTGGGAATGTGCAGGGGTTGGACGAGGCAAAGGGAATACATCTGCCAAACTAGTGAAAAACTGTATAGTAAACCGGTCTGTGGTGAACACTCGTCTTACAAATATTAATGGTACTAGTGATACCAGAGTGTCAGAGTAAGAAATTAATATTTTTTGTGTGCTGTTTTGTTACAACAAAGTTGAAGTAAAATAGTAAGTGCATTGTATTAACTTTCTCTACATGATAAATGCCATTTGCTGAAGTGACACAACCCCTTTAACACTTCAGCAGGGTATCAACCCCCATACAGTAGAGCATTATACCTTGCAATACTATATACACAGGAAAAAACTGTTACTATACAATAGTACCCCATGCCCCTCTGTACTGTATCTACATGATGAGAGCAGTGATACATAGTAGTTAGAGTTGAGCGGACACCTGGATGTTCGGGTTCGACGAGTTTGGCCGAACTTCACAAAATTGTTCGGGTTCGGGATCCGTACTTAACCCAAACTTGACCCCGAACCCCATTGAAGTCAATGGTGACCTGAACTTTTGGGCACTAAAATGGCTGTAAAACAGCCCTGGGAAGGGCTAGAGGGCTGCAAAATGCAGCAAAATGTAGGTAAATGCACTGCAAACAAATATGGATAGGGAAATGACTTAAAATTAAATAAAAATTAAATATTAATTGGCAACCCGGAGGACTTGGATGTGGAGTAAGAGGTTGAGGAGGCGTCAGATGGGAATGCCATCAACAGCGCGTCTACCAGCGTGCGTTTGTAGTCATGCATCTTTTGATCAGTAACAGACGTTTTTACAAAATTTGGTTTCCTGCCAGCAATGCACAGCAGGGGCTTATTACTGGCAAAACTGGGTTAATGTCACCCACCAATTGAACAGGTGATATTCAGAAATGTAGGCCCCTGGCACCCAGACAGAAGAGAGGTCAATTCACGGCAAAACAGGCTTCATGTCATCCACCAATGCAATAGGCAATATTCAGAAATGTAGGCCCCTGACATCCAGTCAGAGGAGAGGTTACTTCATGGCAAAACAGGCTTCATGTCACCCACCAATGGAACAGGCGATTGTCACTAATGTAGGCCCTGGCACCCAGACAGAAGAGAGGTTCATTCACACCCACCAATGGAACACCAATGGATTTTTGGTAAGTTAGGCCCCTGGCACCCAGACACAGGAGAGGTTTATGCATGGCAAAAAGAGGTTAATGTCATCCACCAATGGAACAGGCAATTTTTAGTAAGTTAGGCCCCTGGCACCCAAACAGAGGAGAGGTTCATTCAAGACAAAAAGCGGTTAATGTCACCCACCAATAGAACAGGTGATTTTCAGTAAGTTAGGCCCCTGGCACCCAGACAGAGGAGAGGTAATTCACGGCAAAAAGAGGTTAATCTCAACCAACAATGGAACAGGCGATTTTCAGAATTGTATGCCCCTGGCACCCAGACTGAGGAGAGGTTCATTCACAGCAAAATAGGCTTCATGTCACCCACCAATGGAACAGGCGATTGTCACTAATGTAGGCCCCTGGCACCCAGATAGAGGAGAGGTTCATTCACTGCAAAAAGAGGTTAATGTCACCCCCTAACGGAACAGGCGATTTTAGGTAAGTTAGGCCCCTGGCACCCAGACAGAGGAGAGGTTCATTCACAGCAATAAGAGGTTAATCTCACAAACCAATGGAACAGTCAATTTTCAGTAAGTTAGGACCCTGGCACCCAGACAAAGGAGGGGTTAATTCACGGCAAAAAGAGGTTAATCTCACAAACCAATGGAACAGGCGATTTTCAGAATTGTATGCCACTGGCACCCAGACTGAGGAGAGGTTCATTAACGGCAAAACAGGCTTCATGTCACCCACCAATGGAACAGGCAATTGTCACTAATGTAGGCCCCTGGCACCCAGATAGAGGAGAGGTTCATTCACGGCAAAAAGAGGTTAATGTCACCCACTAATATAACAGGTGATTTTAAGTAAGTTAGGCCCCTGGCACCCAGACAGAGGAGAGGTTCATTCACAGCAATAAGAGGTTAATGTCACCCACCATTGGAAGAGGCGATTTTTAGTAAGTTACACCCCTGGCACTCAAACAGAGGAGAGGTTCATTCACGGCAAAAAGAGGTTAATCTCACAAACCAATGGAACAGTCAATTTTCAGTAAGTTAGGACCTTGGCACCCAGACAGAGGAGAGATCCATTCACAGCAAAACAGGCTTCATGTCACCTACCAATGGAACAGGTGATTGTCACTAATGTAGGCCCCTGGCACCCAGACAGAGGACAGGTTCATTCACAGCAATAAGAGGTTAATGTCACCCACCATTGGAAGAGGCAATTTTTAGTAAGTTACACCCTGGCACCCAGACAGAGAGAGGTTCATTCACGGCAAAAAGAGGTTAATCTCACAAACCAATGGAACAGGCAATTTTCAGTAAGTTAGGACCTTGGCACCCAGACAGAGGAGAGATCCATTCACAGCAAAACAGGCTTCATGTCACCTACCAATGGAACAGGTGATTGTCACTAATGTAGGCCCCTGGCACCCAGATAGAGGAGAGGTTCATTCATGGCAAAAAAGGTTAATGTCACCCACCAATGGAACAGGCGATTTTCAGTAAGTTAGGTCCCCGGCACCCAGACAGAGGAGAGGTTCATTCACAGCAAAACAGGCTTCATGTCATCCACCAATGGAACAGGCAATGTTCAATAATGTAGGCCCCTGGCACCCAGACAGAGGAGAGGTTCATTCACAGCAAAAAAGGCTTCATGTCATCCACCAATGGAACAGGAGATTTTCACTAATGTAGGCCCCTGGCATCCAGACAGTGGAGAGGTTCATTCACGGCAAAACAGGCTTAATTTCACCCACCAATGGAACAGGCGATTTTCAGTAAGTTAGACCCCCGGCACCCAGACAGAGGAGAGTTTGATTCACGGCAAAAAGAGTTATTTGTCACTCACCAATGGAACAGGCAATTTTCAGTAAGTTAGGCCCCTGGCACCCAGACAAAGGAGGGGTTAATTCATGGCAATAATAGGTTAATGTAACCCACCAATGGAACAGGTGATTATCAGTAAGTTAGGCCCCTGGCACCCAGACAGAGGAGAGGTTCATTCACGGAAAAAAGTGGTTAATGTCACCCACCATTGGAAGAGGCGATTTTTAGTAAGTTACACCCCTGGCACCCAGACAGAGGAGAGGTTCATTCACGGCAAAAAGAGGTTAATCTCACAAACCAATGGAACAGGCGATTTTCAGTAAGTTAGGACCATGGCACCCAGACAGAGGAGAGGTCCATTCACAGCAAAACAGGCTTCATGTCACCTACCAATGGAACAGGTGATTGTCACTAATGTAGGCCCCTGGCACCCAGATAGAGGAGAGTTACATTCATGGCAAAAAGAGGTTAATGTCACCCACCAATGGAACAGGCGATTTTCAGTAAGTTAAGCCCCCGTCACCCAGACAGAGGAGAGGTTCATTCACAGCAATAAGAGGTTAATGTCACCCACCATTGGAAGAGGCAATTTTTAGTAAGTTACACCCCTAGCACCCAGACAGAGGAGAGGTTCATTCACGGCAAAAAGAGGTTAATCTCACAAACCAATGGAACAGGCAATTTTCGGTAAGTTAGGACCCTGGCACCCATACAGAGGAGAGGTCCATTCACGGCAAAACAGGCTTCATGTCACCTACCAATGGAACAGGTGATTGTCACTAATGTAGGCCCCTGGCTCCCAGATAGAGGAGAGGTTCATTCATGGCAAAAAGAGGTTAATGTTACCCACCAATGGAACAGGCGATTTTCAGTAAGTTAGGCCCCCAGCACCCAGACAGAGGAGAGGTTCATTCACAGCAAAACAGGCTTCATGTAATTTTCAATAATGTAGGCCCCTGGCACCCAAACAGAGGAGAGGTTCATTCACAGCAAAACAGGCTTCATGTCATCCACCAATGGAACAGGCGACTTTCACTAATGTAGGCCTCTGGCATCCAGACAGTGGAGAGGTTCATTCACGGCAAAACAGGCTTAATGTCACCGATTTTCAGTAAGTTAGGCCCCTGGCACCGAGACAGAGGAGAGGTTAATTCATGGCAATAATAGGTTAATGTAACCCACCAATGGAACAGGTGATTATCAGTAAGTTAGGCCCCTGGCACCCAGACAGAGGAGAGGTTCATTTACGGATAAAAGTGGTTAATGTCACCCACCAATGGAACAGGCGATTTTAAGAAATGTAGGCCCTTGGCGCCCAAACAGAGGAGAGGTTCATTCACGGCAAAACAGGCTTCAAGTCATCCACCAATGCAACAGGTGATTTTCAGAAATGTAGGCCTCTGGCACCCAGACAGAGGAGAGGTTCATTCACGGCAAAACAGGCTTCATGTCACCCACCAATGGAACATGTGATTTTTACTAATTTAGGCCCCTGACATCCAGACAGAGGAGAAGTTTATTCATGGCAACACAGGCTTCATGTCACACCCCAATGAAGTAAATGTGTACCTAAACTTTTGGGCACAAATATGGCTGTAACAAAGTTCTGGTAAGGACTATAGGGCTGCAAAAGGCAGCAAAATGTGGGCAAGTGCCCTGAAAACAAATGTGGATAGGGAAATAACTTAAAATAAAATAAAACAAATAAAAATTAAACATTATTAACCAGCACCTCGGAGGAGGAGGTGGATGCGGAGTCGGAGATTGAGGATGCAGCGAATGTTGTGTTGTTGGTGAAAGCGGCGATGAAGGAGGAGGAGGGGGTATCTTAAAAGGTTTTTTTTTTTTTTTAATTGGGGTAGCCCCCAAAATAATGGTATGAATAAAAAAAAGGATTAAATGAATAAGTGCACTGGAGTACCAGAATGTTTGGTTGAGGCGGTTATAAATGTCTATTCTGCACAAGGTACGGACAAGTCCTGTGGGATCCATGCCTGGTTCATTTTAATGAAAATGAGCTTGTCCATGTTGGCTGTGGACAGGAGGCTGCGTTTGTCTGTAATGACGCCCCCTGCTGTGCTAAATACACGTTCAGACAATACTCTGGCTGCAGGGCAGGCCAGCACATCCATGTTGACAATTTGGAGACCCAGAAGTTAAATGGCGCTGTGGCGTGGTGACAAGGCTTTTCTACATGTCGGCCATACTAACCCTGCCTTCTGAGGTGCTGCCCGTGACACAGCTGCATTGGCGACCTCTTCCTCCTCCTCTGCCTTCACCTTGTGCTTCCACTTGTCCCCCAGTGTCAGTTGGGAATGCTCACAGGAGCGCGTCTACCAGCGTGCGCTGGTAATCGCGCATCTTCCAATCATACTCAACTGCGGTAATTAGGGAGGGCATGTAGTCTTTGTAGCGGGGATCCAGCAGGGTGGCAACCCAGTAGTCAGCACAAGTTACAATGTGGGCAACTCTGCTGTCGTTGCGCAGGCACTGCAGCATGTAGTCGCTCATGTTTGCCAGGCTGCCCAGAGAGAAGGATAAGCTTTCCTCTTTAGGTCGTGTATCTTCTGTGTCCTCTGTATCCCCCCAGCCACGCTCCAGTGATGGCCATGAGCTGCGTTGAGTGCCACCCTGCAGTGAACCCAGTTCCTCCTCTACCTCATCCTCCTCCTCCTTGTCCTCCAGATCTGTCCCCTGGCTGGCCACATGTGTACCTAGCCTCTGTTGGTGCAGGAACCCACCCTCTGAGCCACTTCTGAATGACAGGCCTGAAACCCTGTGAAATGCCCCCTCTTCCTCCTCCTCCTGTGCCACATCCTCTTCCATCATCATGTAATTGTTTTTTCAAGGAGACATAGAAGTGGTATTGTAACGCTAAGAACGGCGTCATCGGCACTGGCCATGTTGGGTGAGTACTCGAAAAACCGCAACAAGGCACAAAGGTCTCGCATGGAGGCCTAGTCACTGGTGGTGAAGTGGTGCTGTTCCGCAGAAGGTGTTTCACTTGGACCTGTAGTTGGCGCTGAACGGCCACGTCCTCTCCAAGCAACAGGAGCTCCACCAACACCACCACGACTATGCCCACGTCCCTTATTTAATGTTCTCCTCATTATTTGCGTTCACCTACCAAACTAACAGATGTTTTATCTCCGGTGTCAATTTAACTGCCAATAGTCAACAATTAAGTTTACTAACACTAAGGCAGTGCCGTGTCATAAAAATGTTCTGTGGACGAAGATGACCGCTTTTTTTCCCAAAAATACACTAATGCGCTATTTCCCTGTAGAAATGTAAATAAGGTATTTTTATGCTTTATGCACAACTGCTTTTTGAAGCAAGAATACGCCTGAAAATTAAACGTAGGTATTTGTACACTGTATGCACAACTTTTGTGAACCAAGAACGTGGCTTTTTTTCCCTAAAACACACTAATGCACTATTTCAGTGCTGAAATTTAAAATAGGTGTTTGTACGCTGTATGCACAACTGCTTTGTGGACCAGGAATACCGCTTTTTTCCCCAAAAATACCCTGATGCACTATTTCACTGCAGAAATGTAAAATAGGTATTTGAGCGGTGTATTTTAAACTGCTTTGTGGACCAGGAATATAGCTTTTTTTCCCCTAAGACACAGTAATGCACTATTTCAGTGCTGAAATTTAAAATAAGTATTTGTACTCTGTATACACAACTGCTTTGTGGACCAGGAATACCACTTTTTTTCCCCAAAAATACACTGATGCACTATTTCACTGCTGAAATTGAAAATACGTTTTGGTGCGTTGTATGCACAAGTGCTCTATAGCACCACAATACAGATTTTTGTCCCAGACTACAGAAATGAACTATGTCACCCCTAAATTATACAAAAGGTAATGTAGGGGACTTGACCTTCCAGAAAAAAAGGATTTTTTCCTTCACTGAGCTACCAAAAAGGATTAGACTGATGTCCCTGGCAGTCTGGCAAACATGCAGGTCATAAGCAGTTCCAAGGACACTGTTGTGGCTAAAATGGCCCCCACCTTAGTAACAGATAGATTTAAAAAAAAAAACTTTGCAGTATCACTGGGCTCATGGCTGGGTACAAAAATGTAGGTTTGCAGTAGCACCCTCCCTCAATAATTGCTGTAACTTGAAGATTTCACACCACCAGGTTCAACAGATTTCTTTCCTAATCTCTACCTGAGAGCACCGCCACCAACCTTTCCCTATACTAACAGCAGCAGAGTGACGTGCAGTACTATATGACTCCAGCTTATAAAGAGGCTGGGTCACATGCTGCACTCAGCTAATCACAGCCATGCCACTAATAGGCATGGCTGTGGTGGCTTCTTAGGGCAAAGATGTAAAACGCTTGCTGATTGGCTGCCCTGCAGCCTTTCAAAAAGCTGGAGGAATCGCCAAACAATGGACCCTAACCCGAACTTTTATGAAAATGTTCGGGTTCGGGTTCGTGTCCAGAACATCCTAAAATTCGGTACAAACCCGAACTATATATATACATATATATATATATTTACCAAAGACGAGGCAGCACTCCAAGTGGCGGTGAATAGTGAACCCTCTTTATTAACCCACAAAGCGACGTTTCAACTGCTCATCGCAGTCTTTTTCAAGCTGCTTGAAAAAGACTGCAATGAGCAGTTGAAACGTCGCTTTGTGGGTTAATAAAGAGGGTTCACTATTCACCGCCACTTGGAGTGCTGCCTCGTCTTTGGTAAATATACTACTGGGATCGCCTTGCCAGCGATTTTGTGGATTTGCACCCGACTGCTTTGTTTGCTGTGCTGCTGTTCCTCTCTGGATAGCTATATATATATATATATATATATATATATATAATGTTTACCTCATTGAAAACTGCATTTGCTGTGATATTGGTGTGCTTCTTGAATAAATATGAGGACTCATACTTCAGCTTGGGCTGACACACAAAGCAGAAAGCCCTGTGGAAGATCAATATACTGTATATCACTGCTTACTTTCCAGTTACTAGTTAAATAATAGCACTTTCATGGTTCTCTAGAAAATCCCTCATCAGTGTGCCAATTTATCAGTAATTGAAAGACATACTGTATAATCATTAGAAGTTATATCTTTTAATTCACTTATACTCATACATGCTTGATCTGAATTAGTGTTGAGCGCGAATATTCGAATTGCGAATTTTTATCGCGAATATCGCAACTTTGATAATTCGCGAATATTGCGAATATATTGCTATATATTCGCAATTTCGAATATTCGTGTTTTTTTTTTTTTTTTAGTTGTTAATTCTTGTTGCTCTCTGGTTGTCTTCCCAGTTCCCACTTCCCGAAAGCTGTTCTTACCTGTCTGGAGGATTCCTGGCTCCCTGCCCGCTTCAGTCAATGCCCGTTGCCGCTTCTGCTGACTTCCCATGTGCATGGGAATGCCTCCATGCTAAAATGTACTGTCGGATGTGAGAATCACGATCTCACAAATTTGACTAAGTTGTAATCGCAATGCGATTAATATAACCTGAATTATTCGCATTGCAATATTCATTCTATTCTAGCAATACAACCATTAGGAACTTAGCTCTAAGATCAATTCGCAACGCGAGTATATGTTCGCCTCGCGAATGAAACTTAGAGCTAGCTGAGTTCCTAATAGTGGTATTGCTAGAATATAACGAAGATTGAGAATATAGTGCTATATTCGTGAATTCGAGATATTCTCAATCTTCGTTCTATTCTAGCAATACAACCATTAGGAACTTAGCTCTAAGATCAATTCGCAATGAGAGATATATCGCTTCGCGAATGAAACTTAGAGCTGAGTTCCTAATGGTTGTATTGCTAGAATATAACGAAGATTGAGAATATCTCAAATTCACGAATATAGCACTATATTCTCAATCTTCGTTATATTCCAGCAATACAACCATTAGGAACTTAGCTCTAAGATCAATTCGCAATGCGAGTATATGTTCGTTTCGCAAATTAAACTTAGAGCTGAGTTGCTAATGGTTATATTGCTGGAATATAACGAAGACTGAGAATATCTCGAATTCACGAATATAGCACTATATTCTCAATCTTCGTTATATTCTAGCAACAATGCAACCATTAGGAACTCAGCTCTAAGTTTCATTCGCGAGGCGAACATATACTCGCATTGCAAATTGATCTTAGAGCTAAGTTCCTAGTGGCTGTATTGTTAGAATATAACGAAGATTGAGAATATAGTGCTATATTCGTGTGATATTCGTTATCTTTGTCAATTCTAGCAATACAAGTTACAACCATTAAGAACTCAGCTCTAAGTTTCATTCGCGACGCGAATATAAATTCGCGTAAAATTCGCAATATATAAAATAATTACGAATATTCGATTTCGATGAATATATGATGAATATTCAATCGAATATTCGCGAAATATCGCGAAATCGAATATGGCACCTCCCGCTCATCACTAATCTGAATGTGTTTGCAATGGGGGGAGAGGAGAAAGTCACTGCTAAACACCTCTGGTGGCTTCTTATCTCATGAGAGAACAACAGGATTTGGGTGAAAAATTCCATTTGCCTGATTCTTCTCTCCCCTAATATAATATTTGAAGGTAACAATCAGCATCCTTAGACATGGACATTTTTGATTATAAAGATGCTCATAGTCAAATAAGACAGATCTAACAGTAGTTTTACACCACAAGATCAGGTACCTATGGTAGATTGGAGTTGCTACAAATATACATTGATCTAAAACATTTGCGTGGCTGTCATTTTTTTGTAATTGTCTATTCTTTCTTGGTCTGTGTGCAGCCTCTTTTTCTGTTTTCAATGGTAACCTTTATCTTAGCAGGACAGAAATATTGGCTGTTAATATATGCGAATTCTACCCAAACCTTTGATAGAAATGCAAGAAACCCTGTTTAAGAAAGGCTATCAGAGTGAGTGAAAGTATGCTATTAGCCACAAGCCCCTAATTTCTTTAGCTATTAAATTGGAAAGCAATGTGCAAGTGACAGCTCGTGGAATGGGACTAGAGACATTGTCACCTTATGACAACATGATTCTGGTACAGATCTGTCCTGTGCAGTTTCTGCTCCTGCTCTTATCACATCAAATTTTCATAAATTCACCAGGATGACAGTCCTTGTTTTCCCCTGACAACTTAATGAGAAGGTACAGGATTGAATTTATTATGCTTTTTTTTTTTTTTCAGTTTACATAAACGGATTCTTTCTGTGACTTTTTCTTTAGAAAAAAAAATACAGAAGAAAAAAACTATCACTCTTGTTAAATTTCTTTGGATGGTGTACAACAACTTATGTTTTTTTTTATATTATTTTTATTATGATGTTTCAACAAATGTTATAAGAATTGTACTTTTATTATTGAAAGTTTAAGAAAACGCTGGACTCAAACCCAGCTGCTGAATTGACAATACCCAGCTGTGAAAAGCAGACATCCAGTCAAAATGTCAGAAACGATATGAGAAGATCCCATTGTTTGATTTGATCATTTGATAAGCTAAGTTTCATCAGACATGCCTACTTTTGAGAAAAGACTTCAAGAAAATATCTGCCATTCCCTTAAATACTTAGGGCGAGCAGATTAAGTAGCAAACTAAGTACAAAAGTAGAAAATTAGGTCCTGTTTTATGCTAGAATTTGCAACATTTTTAACCATCCATTTTTTGAAAATGTGAGCAGAATATGGGCGGGAGTAGGTGGGCTGCAGCAGGCAGGACCTCCATAGCCCGACTCATTTAATGACTTGTGCACCAGAAAACTGATGATATGAAACTCATTTCTGAATCACACTTTTCATATTGATCTAGTAATACCCTATTTCCCTTAAGTCTTTAACCCCTATTTTCATTTTTGCATATTTGATTTTTCCTCCCTAACTTTATTTATACGTTCACATAGCCATATGAGGGCTTATTTTTTGTGGGACAAGATGTATTTTTTTAATGGCACCACTTAATTTACTGTGTCTTGTGTTGGAAATGGGAAAATGATTCTATGTGGAGTAAAATTGAAAAAAAAAAAAAAAGACACAATTCCGACAAGGTTTTTGGGGTTTTGACATCACAGCTTTTACTGTGTGCTAATATTAAAATAATATCCTTATTCTGCAGCTTAATATGATTACAGCAATACCAAATGTGTAGAGTTTTTATTTTGTTTTATTACCTTAAAAAAAAAAGCTTTGAAAAGAAATCAAAATTTTATTTGCATCATCATTTTCTGACAGACATAACTTTTTTTTTGCTAAACGAACTATTGTTTTCATTGGTACCATTTTTGTGGTATGTACAACTTTTTGATCACTGTTAGGCGGCCTCATGCACACGACCGTATGTGTTTTGCGGTCCACAAATTGCGGATCCACACAAAAAATGGATGACGATTCGTATGGCATCCTTTTTTTTTTGCGGATCTATTGTAATAATGCCTATCCTTGTCCGCAAAATAGAAAAAAATAGGACATGCTCTATTTCTTTTGCGGGACTACAGAATGGACATACTGATGCGGACACCACATGGTGTGCTGTCCGCATTTTTGCGGACCCATTAAAATGAATAGGTCCGCATCCTATCAGCAAAAAAAACCCGGAACGGACAAGGAAACAAAATACGGTCGTTTGCCTAATTCAATTTTTTGGAAGGGACAAGGTGACCTAAAAAATCGCAAATTGTGTCTTTTCTGTTACATCGTTTACCGCTGCGATACCTAATATGTAAAATTTTTATAGTTTATATATTTTTAGATGTAAAATTGGGAAAGGGGGTGATTTAAACTTTTAATGTTTTGATGGTTTTTTAAACTTTTTTTCAAATAGCTATTAGCCTCCTTAGGGGGCTAGTGCAGTGGCCGGGTTTGGGGTGACCCCAACAATATACTAGGTCCCCGGACACCATCGAGGTGTCACCAAGGGATGGTAAGGCGTGGTGCACCCCAGTGGGAAATAAGTCCAGTCAGGCTCTGCAGTAAACCAGGGTGCTTCTTTACTGGAGGAATTCAGGTACAAAACAATACAGGGGAGGCATTGTGCTGGCTTCTACAGTCTCCTCCCTGACAGAAGAAGGGTTTGATGCTGAGAAAAGGTCTGTGCTAGCTTTTCTTCTTTCTCTGCGGAAGGCTGGTACCCTGGTTCAAGGCTGGTGATCCAGGGTCTGTGGCAGCACATCCTCTTCTCTGGCAGAGTCTCCTCTTCCCTACGGACTGTTCCCTAAATGCAACAACCTAGGGGCTCTTCTCTCCTTATATATAGTTTTTGCTAGACTAAAACCTTCTAGTGGGAGGGGTGGAGTGGAGAAACTCAGCACAAACAGATACATTGTTTCATCTCCCGTCTGGTATAGACTTAAGTTAGAGCTTCAATGATTCTCAATGGCAATGACACAGCAGGTTTTCCAGACAAAAACAAGTTTCAAGACATAACAACAGAGCTAAAACCAGACATTTAAAAGGTCAGGCTGTCTCCTTTTTGGTGGTAAACAAGTCTGTGTTTTTCCCTCCAAAACATGTTCTTCTTTAAACCATATGGCAGCTGTGGAAAATGACATGCTTCTCAATCAAAACCCTAACAGTCTCTCAGTATTCATTAACCCTTTCCACAGAGCGATGTAAATACAGTGATAATGAACAGGATATATATCACAACATATAAAATGCTGGTACACGGTATTACAAAGTATAAGTTAACCCTTTAAAGAGAAGTAAAGTAAGAAGTTTTTACTTTTCATAGGGGATATAGGTAAATGTCCACAAATGTCAAAGTACTCCCTGCTCTAGGGCACTGCACTAGAATCTGAGATCTTTTGATCTCTTGTCCTATTCATCCTAATAGATATCTATTAGGGTGAATATGAGTTTGATGCGCTCACTGCTGAACTATGCCCAATGTATAGCTTAGTAGGGAGGCTACTAGGCCAGCCCCCACAGATGCCATGATTGCTGTTGATTGCGCCATCTGAGGGGTTAAATAATCACCGTTTCCGTCATTGTGGATGGGTGCCTGCTGTGTAATTCAGCCGTTCCCACAACATATGGAGCGGGCTTGCCGCAGCAGCTCACTCCTTACAATTGTGGGTGCATAAAGCCGTACATGTATGGCATTATGTGTTAATGGGTTAAAGGGAATCTGTCATCCTTAATATCACTGTAAAACCGAGCACAATGCCTTGGGATAGAGATACCTAAGCTAAATGTAATGAAATATTTATCTTTATCTTAGTGATCCATTCCTTCATTCTGGAACAAAAATACTTTTAATCCATAGGCAAAAGAACTAAGGGCAGGTGCACTAAGGGCAGGTCCAAGTCACTCTGTGCACCCTCATTCCTCCTGCTTACTTTGCCAGCCCCTAACTTTTATTTTTGACAAACAGGGCCTGGCGAGATGACTATGCAGGAACCTGGACTTATTGATCCTGAAGGAGAGTTAAATGGCTTTTTTTTTTTTTTTTTTTTTATGTATACTTCAGCTGTATGGTAAATGTGAAGGATACAAATAGCTGGGAAATCAATACTTCATTTTTACTTCACTTTAGTTTTATTTTTTCTTGTTTTAACATTTATTCAACTACAAAAAGAACGAGAAATATGTTTTAATAATTTTGTTTGACAATCTGAACAAACGTATTCCTGGAGGGGGAAAACTAAACTTAAATATTATAGCAAAGGATAGATAAGCATTGCATTTATGAAAAACTGTAGTGTCCATTGTTAATTTTAAATATGAATGAATAATTTTTTGACTATTACAATGTGCAGGTTTTTAGATCCATTTTTTAAGTTTACAAAAAAAAATCTCTTTTGAAGAACAATGAACATTTAAGGAATTACATTTTGACTAGTTTTCTAAAATATAACTTTTCTCCAACCTGCTGACTTCCACTCCTTTTCATTTATCAAAAAAAAAAACAGATTGTTAACCCCCTAGTGACTACTGATGCTCTTTTTTACAGCTGACTGCCACTCTTTTTTACAGCTGACTGCCACTCTTTTTTACTGCTGACTGCCACTCCTTTTCATTTATCAAAAAAAAAACCAGATTGTTAACCCCCTAGTGACTACTGATGCTCTTTTTTACAGCGGTCACTAAGGAAAACATAAAAAAAAAATATGTATGTATTTGGTATCGCTGTAATCTTACTGACACAGAGAATAAAGTTATCACATTATTTGAATTCCCCAACTATTTATAATATAAAAACTCAGTGGCAGTATCGCTGTTTTTATCAATCTCCCCATAAAAAGTTAATCAGTAACTCATATGTAGCTCAAAATGGTGCCATTAAAAACTAGAACCTGTCCCACAAAAAACAAACTCTCATAGGGCTACATCAATTGAAAAATAAAAAAAGTTTTAGCTCTTGGAATGCGATGAAGAAAAAAATGTAAAAAAATGCTTGGTCATTAAGGCCCAAAAAAGGCTGGTCTCTAAGGAGTTTAAATTTGTAATAGTTTTGTAATAGACATGTTACAGTCTATGGACAGAAACTGTTATCTACAAGATATGGCATGATGCTGAATAATTAGTAAGTCACTCTGTACAGTCCTTAAACCACTTTTTTGTATTTTTTTTTATTTAGCAAACTTTGTGTCACGTGCTAGAGGCCCAAGGCAGACCTCCGGGCCAACAGAGTACTTTATTACAATAAAAGAACATGACAGTACAGTGGATTAATGAATAATGGTTAGCACTACCACAGAACCAAGTGCACCTGCAGGCCAGAGGCAAAACCCTGAGGGCGAAGAGCCAGTATGCCCTGTACTTCACAGAGTCCCTAGTGGTGGAGATGAACTGGGCTGAGGGCTCACTGGTCGCACCTCTAGGAAGGTCTCGATACACTTGACCGCTACCTGCAGGAAACCACAGACAACAACTGAAACCTAGGCAAACACAGGACATGGATCAGACAACATGACCAACGGGAACTAGCACTGAAGCAGGTGCCTGGACCACAAGTGGAATGGAAGCATGGCCGTCTCAGGCAGAGCTGCACACAGACTAGAGACCCTGATCCTCCCTCCGGAGAACCCAGGGGCCCTCTCACAAAGGCAGGACAAACACAGGAACAGAAGCAGTAAGACACTGCAAGACAGACATGGATCATAAGCAGTAGGCACTGCCGGGCTGGACATGGAACAGACAGGATGGGAAGCAGTTTAGCACTGCTAAGCTATCAGATGCAGTTAGAGCACTGCTAGGCTAGACATGGAACAGAGTAGATCCAGACAAAGAACAGGTACAGATGAACAGGCAAGGCAGAACCAAAAAAGGGAGGGGAGCATGCATGAACAGAGAATTGAACACACAGGCTGCAGTACTGGACATTGCCCCTGGCAACCAGCAAACAGGAAGTCACCGACAGCGAGTACGCCAGAGCACAAACAACCCGTGACACAAACAGAAATGCATCCATACTCAGGCCCAGTACACACAAGGTCGCAGCCAGCATGCATCGCAGAACCAGCATGCATGGGAACACACACAGCCAGTACACAAAGTGCATGCAGCCAGCTTGCATGGCACCGGCGCAGGAACCACAGAGATGCAGACACAGGAAGCCACAACACAGGCCACAATTCACACATAATACTGCAGCCAGCATGCCGTCCCAAGCAACCAGCATACACAGGTGTAAGCCTGCAGCCAGTACGCGAGAGAGCCAGCAGCCAGCCTACACAGCGACAGTGACAAGAATTGAACATTGAAGCAGACACTGGGAGTACACACATTCTCAGGCAACACTTCACACATGACACCGCAGCCAGCATGCAGCCCCAAACAACCAGCATACACAGGAGTCAGCCTGCAGCCAGTGTGTTAGAGGGCATACAGCCAGCCTACATGGCAATAGTGACAAGAATTGCACAGAGAAGCAGACACCGGGAGTACACGCATTCTCAAGCAACAGTTCACGCAAGACACTGCAGCCAGCATGCAGCCCCAAACAACCAGCATACACAGGAGTCAGCCTGCAGCCAGTATGCGAGAGGGCATGCAGCCAGCCTACACGGCCGCAACTGTCACAGTGAACCGGACCGTGACACTTTGCAATAAGGAGGGAGGGGACTTACAGGGAGAAAGGGGGAAGTTTTATAACAGTGAAAAGAGATCTGCTATATAATAATTGTAGCTGATTTCAGGAGATAGAAATTCAATTCAAATTCAAAAGGTAAGGCTAGGAAAATACAATAAAATACCAGGACTTTGCGACAGTACCTCCTAGGTAGTCTTATGTTGAAGGTATGAATATAAAGGTGTGCAGAGGTGGCTTACTGGGGATAAAGAACTGGTCTAGCATTCATGAGGATTGTAATCTACACTAGTTATCCAGTATAACGGCTCATTCACACGACTGTGGTTTTGTTTCAATAAGCAAAAAACACGGCACACGTATAGTAGAAATATGCTGAAAAATCACATTTAATGAATAACCACCATCATAAATATTTCATACAAAAGGGCCAATGTTTCGGTCCCAAAGGACCTTCATCAGGGCCAAAAATGACATACACGAAAAACATATATTAATACATATAAACACATACGTGGGACTATAATCTAATATACATAAAACAACAAACAAAAAACCTACAAAAATCTGCTTCAAGTACTAAGAAGATCTATAGCACATCCACATAACATATTGTGATCAGCACACATTCCAATCCTAGTATTGAACCAGAGTTATATGTAGATCACACTAGTGTAATATCCAGGGACACCACAAATAGTCTCTGTCATTACAATGCCAAAAAACAGAGAGGATCCCATTAAACAAAATGCTAAATACAAAATGCAGCCAGCACAAGAAATATATAAAAGTAGATGTACCTGTTCAGAAAGTAGCGCGGGAGCCGGTGGCGTGTATGCCGACTTGCTCCGGCGCTTTAAATAGGACGCCACAAAGGAGATTTCCGGTCCGCGGTCTCAGCCGGAAGTGCGTCACCGGGACATGCGCACTCCATCAGCTGAGGCCGGGAACGATGCTGGCAATATAACAATATTGCCCAGGTGTCAGTGACCATGCAAAGCACCCAAATTGGAGGACAATAACACGAAATATGTGTAAAATAGTCACAAACTTATTAATAGATGTTATCAAATGGAAACAAGGATAACAATAATGTTAGAGTATTAGTAATAGATTAGTATACTCATGATCACATGACACGTAAAGGCGTTCTCTCCTACCTGTGATATCAATAACGTTATCTGGTCTGAAAAATCAAAAAATATCATCAAGAACAAAATGAATATATACCATATAATCAGAATGTAAGCGAAATATATTTACATGGAAGGTAAATTATAAATTATCGTTATATATTAATTAATTGTGAGGATCCTAAATAGTGACATACGTCAATTATCAATAGAAAAATAATATTAATAAATCTTCACATGTGAGTAACCAAGATCCACGTGTTCACAAGGTCCACATGGATCGAGGTGACTCATGGAACATCTGGAGCATTAGATCAATATATCAAAGTCTCTATTAAGACCTAGAGGATACAATGTCTTTAGCTCATGAATCCAAAAATAGGCTATATTGATAAGACATTTACAATGTAAGTGAACCGCAATGGGTTCGAATGTGGCCCCCCCCCGTATGCCAACATCTTTATGGATCGTTTCGAGCAGGACCACGTCTATCCACACCATCTGTTTCAGACCCATGCATTGATCTGGCGTCGATATATCGACGACATTTTCTGCATTTGGCAAGGGGGACGTGAGTCTTTTGACTACTTCTTTAAACATCTGGATTCTAGAGTAGAGGGTTTACACTTTACGGCTACGATTGATGAGCACTCCGTCAGCTTCCTAGACACTTTAGTGTCTCGGACTCAGGACGGGGTACTGACAATCGACCTCTATACGAAACCTACGGATAAAAACAACCTGCTACTCTATTCCAGTAACCATCCACGAAACACTAAGAAGTCACTACCCCGATCACAACTTAAACGTGTGGCCAGGATAGTGAGTGATCCTGCCTGTAAGATCCAACGTATGCAAGAAATGGCCAGGAAATTTGAAAGGAGGGGTTATCCTCGATCCTTGCTCGATCAGGAACTCATACTGGCGAATCAGGAACCACAACAGCCTAAACGGAGTGAACCACGTGTTCCTCTTATCATGACATACCATCCGCTGGCTCCCCGTCTACAGCACATCGTACAAAAACATTGGTCATTACTAACTAGATCATATCCTATGGTTCAGGAATTCAATGCCCCGGTAGGCATGTGTTTTAAGCGGGGTAAGAATATTCGAGATTCCCTGGTTCGCGCAGATATTGGTTCTGATCGAGCAAGGAATATACAAACTACCTTAAGTGAACCCAAATTGGGGACCTTCCCCTGCTTGAATTGTGCGCAATGCACAAATGTCAAGAGGGGGTCCACATTTACACATCCGCATTCAGGGAAAACATATAAGATACGTGGCTTTTTTACTTGTTTGACATCTTTCGTTGTTTATTTGATCAAATGCCCGTGCGGTATCGCATATGTTGGGGAGAGTTCCCAATGTGTGCTAGACCGCATTTGTAAGCACAAGTCCGACATCCGCTGTGAACGTACGGAGTTACCAATTCCACAGCATTTTATTAATTTTAAACATCGAATCAGCCAATTACAGTATCAAGTGTTAGAACAAGTCCCCGTTCCACGTAGGGGGGGAAACCGAAAAATGATTTTGCGACAACGCGAGGCTTTTTGGATTCATGAGCTAAAGACATTGTATCCTCTAGGTCTTAATAGAGACTTTGATATATTGATCTAATGCTCCAGATGTTCCATGAGTCACCTCGATCCATGTGGACCTTGTGAACACGTGGATCTTGGTTACTCACATGTGAAGATTTATTAATATTATTTTTCTATTGATAATTGACGTATGTCACTATTTAGGATCCTCACAATTAATTAATATATAACGATAATTTATAATTTACCTTCCATGTAAATATATTTCGCTTACATTCTGATTATATGGTATATATTCATTTTGTTCTTGATGATATTTTTTGATTTTTCAGACCAGATAACGTTATTGATATCACAGGTAGGAGAGAACGCCTTTACGTGTCATGTGATCATGAGTATACTAATCTATTACTAATACTCTAACATTATTGTTATCCTTGTTTCCATTTGATAACATCTATTAATAAGTTTGTGACTATTTTACACATATTTCGTGTTATTGTCCTCCAATTTGGGTGCTTTGCATGGTCACTGACACCTGGGCAATATTGTTATATTGCCAGCATCGTTCCCGGCCGCAGCTGATGGAGTGCGCATGTCCCGGTGACGCACTTCCGGCTGAGACCGCGGACCGGAAATCTCCTTTGCGGCGTCCTATTTAAAGCGCCGGAGCAAGTCGGCATACACGCCACCGGCTCCCGCGCTACTTTCTGAACAGGTACATCTACTTTTATATATTTCTTGTGCTGGCTGCATTTTGTATTTTGCATTTTGTTTAATGGGATCCTCTCTGTTTTTTGGCATTGTAATGACAGAGACTATTTGTGGTGTCCCTGGATATTACACTAGTGTGATCTACATATAACTCTGGTTCAATACTAGGATTGGAATGTGTGCTGATCACAATATGTTATGTGGATGTGCTATAGATCTTCTTAGTACTTGAAGCTGATTTTTGTAGGTTTTTTGTTTGTTGTTTTATGTATATTAGATTATAGTCCCACGTATGTGTTTATATGTATTAATATATGTTTTTCATGTATGTCATTTTTGGCCCTGATGAAGGTCCTTTGGGACCGAAACGTTGGCCCTTTTGTATGAAATATTTATGATGGTGGCTATTCAATAAATGTGATTTTTCAGCATATTTCTACTATACGTGTGCCGTGTTTTTTGCTTATTGGTATTTTTGGGCTTGCCCCAGACACAGAGCACCGTTTAATAAGTGGTGTGCCAGTCTCTCAATTTTTACTGTGGTTTTGTTTCAACACTCGTGTGCTGTCCGCATCCGTTGCTCTGTTCTGTGGCCCTGCAAAAATTATAAGTCATGTTCTATTCCGCAAAACGGACAAGAATAAGCATTTTTATAAAGGGTCATCCATTCCTTTCCGCAATTTGCGAAACGCAAAAGGCAGACCGCAAAACATGGCACGTTCGTGTGAACAAGCCCTAAGGTAGAAATTATTATAGTTTCCATTTTGAGTCCACCACAATTTTTGGTAGTTTATTTTGATAAACCACTTCAGGACTGTAGGTAACTTTGACTCACCCCAGGCTATGATTCTATTTGCCGTGTTTAACAAAGGAGTTTTGTATGGTGTAAATATTTGGGTGAGACATGCAGGCTGACTAATGTAAGCTCCCAAGCAAACATTGATTTTCCAGAGATTGTTCCAAAATGGTTGGATTGTGGAATAGGAACTCCAAATATGAAAGGGTCTATGTCTCGATCACAATGCCAGAAAAATTTTCATTTGGTTTCAATTTCATCTGGGTTAACAGTGGAGATGAAGATGGACTTCTGCAAACGAACCACAGGGATGTTGTACTTGTTCACCAGCGAGGCGTCAATGAAGTTACCGGCAGAACCGGAATCCAGAAAAGAAGTGGCAGCAAAGGAGGTCTTGGCGGGTACGGAAATCCGCACGGATACAGTAATGCGTGGAGAGGAGATATTCACACCTAGCAACGCCTCTCCCACGTTGACTAGGTGCGGGCGTTTCCCTGAAGCGGAGGTCGGAGAGGACAGTTTTTCAGAAAGTGCTCTGTACTGGCACAGTACAAACAGAGGTTCTCGTCTCTACTGTGGTTCCTTTCTTGCGTGGTCAGGCGTGACCGATCCACCTGCATGGCTTCCTCGGCGGGAGGCCCAGCAGAGGATTGCGGTGGATGCAGGAAAATAGGAGCCAGACGAGGAGAACGTCTGGGGCGAGCACTACCCTTTTCCTGGAACAGTTCCTCTCGTCGCTCAGCAAAATGCCAGTCAATCCTGGTGGCCAAATGGATGAGATCACTCAGGTTGGTAGGGACTTCTCGTGCGGCCAGGACATCCTTTATGGCGCTAGACAAGCCTTTCTTAAAGGTAGCACAGAGCGCCTCGTTATTCCAGGAGAGTTCCGAAGCAAGGGTGCGGAAACGGATAGCATAGTCTCCGACAGAAGAACTCCCCTGGGACAAGTTCAATAACGCAGTGTCTGCAGAGGCAGCCTGGGCTGGCTCCTCAAAGACACTCCGGAATTCCAGAAAGAAACTCTGGACACTTGCAGTGGCAGGGTCGTTGCGGTCCCAAAGCGGTGTAGCCCAGGCCAGGGCCTTCCCAGAAAGCAGGCTAACGACAAATGCCACCTTGGCTCGCTCAAGGGGGGAACAGATCAGCCGACATCTCCAGGTGAAGGGAGCATTGGGATAAGAATCCGCGGCACAACTTGGGATCTCCGTTGTACTTGGCCGGCATGGACAGACGGACTCTAGAAGTGGCGGCGACCACAGGCTGCAGTGCAGGAAGAAGCTGCTGGAGCATGGCGGTCAACTGCGCCAGCTGTTGACCTTGCTGGACGACAACTATAGTAAGGTCCGCGACACAAGGCAGAGGCACCTCAGCGGGATCCATGGCCGGATCTTACTGTCAGGATCCGGACTGGTAGCAGGAGGCGGTAATGGAAGTGGATCCTCTGTGTCAGTGAGGGATTGGCGTGGACCGTACCGGAGGACCGGTTCTAAGTTGCTACTGGTTTTCACCAGAGCCCGCCGCAAAGCGGGATGGTCTTGCTGCGGCGGTAGCAACCAGGTCGTGTCCTCAGGTAGCGGCGCAACCTCACTGACTGCTGAGACAGGCGAAGTACAGAAGGGATAGCCAGAGGCGTAGTCGGACGTAGCTAAAGGTCAGGGCAGGCGGCACAGGTTCAGAGGCGGTAGTCGTAGCAACGGGTATGGCAACAGGCAAAGGGTACACAGAAGAAGCTTTCTCTAAGGCACAGAGGCAACAAAGATCCGGCAGGAGACTGTGGAAGGGGATGGTACTTATAAGCAGTGCACAGGTGAGGCCTAATTAAGGCCAAACAGTACTGCCCCTCACAAAGCTTAACCCTAGATAAACCAGTTTGGACCAGGCACAAATCACCTGTGCACTGGTCCTTTAGATCTAAGAGTCCCGGTGCGTGTGCGCCCTAGATAGCGGGGACGCACACGCCGAGACGCTGGAGTGCTGCCTGGGGACACACGCTGTGAGCGCTCCGAGGCCAGCAGAGGGCCCGGAGCGCTCAGCGTAACACTGCTTCTGAGTAAATGTGAGAAAGTTACTAAGAAAATTCTACTTTCTCTGTATGCAGTGGACGGCAGCTAGTCTCCACCCACCATGTTTGACAAAACTGAAAAGTAGACATTCATTAGGCACAGAGGAAAACTGCTAAAAATTGTCAGATATTAGTGATATAATATAAAATCATGTTATTCCTCATGTTCATACACTGTTTATTGATTAATTCAACGTTTGTTAATAGCTCAGTGCTGCTTTAATGTGGCATGAGATTTTACATATTAGTGATCTAAATTTGCTTGGAATCAAGAAAAAGAAGGGTACAGGCCACTGGCAGGAGGGCACATTTACTGTTCAGTTTATGCCAAGTTGTTAAAGTGTAGTTAGCCAATGGATTACTTTTTTCAGAGTATTTAAATCTTTGGTATAGGGTTGTCCATAGACAGTTGTCAATGTTTGTATTTAGTAAATTTAGTTTTTGGTCTACCCATTGTTTCTGGTAAGGATGGTGCCTAAACTAAAATTTTAGCTCACAGGGTATGGTGTTAGCTTTAACAAATTGCAATCCAGTTTCTAAAAGACTCAAGGTGCAGAGGTGTTTTTCCAAAGTGTCGAACACTTTAGGTACTGTAACTGTGGAGGGTATCGACTAGAACTGGCAAAACAGATTGCTCTGTTTTGGCAGAATAAAGCAATTTCTAGAAGTATTGTCAGAGGGGAAATATGGCACAGAGTACTTACTGGGATACCGGACATTTTTTTCAGGTAGTGCATCTGATAGCAGTAGGTAGCAGAAAGTAAAATGTATTTTCATTAATGATATCATACAGGGAATACAGAGTGTAATTTTATTTGTTAATTACACTAAAATCCCCCACCCCCCCTTTCTAGTTTTGTTGTCTTTGCACTGCTGCGACTGTGATTATTATGCCACTGTAACTACAGTATGTTCATCACCATGTGTTAACTACCTGCCACTCATAACAAAAATACTTGTGATACATCATTATTTCTGAACTAGTGTTTAATGATTAAAGGGGTTTTCCAACATTCATTATGACAACATTAGGACAACAAATGTATTCAAACATACCTGCTGTGGTCTACTGTCATCTATTGTGCCTCTCATGACTGCAGAGAAGAATTATAGCCCTGCATTTGAATGAATTGTTAGGAATCTTGAACAATTTGTCTATAGAGTACGGTAAATACTATTGTGTAGTGGAACTTCATGATTCTCTTTTATAAGACAAAATGGATATCTGCTTTTCACTTTCAGTACAAACTAAAATGAACAGAGAATTGCCAAATGGAGCAGGATAGCAAGCTGTTCAGCAGCTGCTGGTTTGGCCAATCTTTAACAGATGATGGCCAGCTGAGTGGTTGTTAGAAGTAGTTACCATTGATCGTAATAGGTAACTGTGCACTGGATGGACAAAAGGATCTCAGAGTCACAATATCCTGTACAAAGTTATAAATACATAAATATTCAAGTAGGCATACTGCCAACTGCACTTCATACTGTTTAGGCCAGTTTCAAATCTGTGTTATTGAATTCCTTTATACAGTAGGTTGCGTAACTGTTGAAAGGGATTTTTTTTTCCATCATGTACGACGGAAAGAAACAAAACCGTAATATGCCCCCATTGAAGCAAAACAGCATGCCTATTAAAGGCTTCCATTTTGTATTCCGTCCTAGAATTCCGTTAGATTCCGTTATAACTCTGTTATAAAGGAACCTATAACGGTATTTTATAATGCTGATGTGAACCTGGCCTTAGTAGTTGGCAGCATTTGAAGGTGCTCAGCTACCTTATGGTTATTGAATCTCTAGTTTGTGCTTAACTTTGAAGGTGTAATTGGTAGGAACAATTACATTTTCACGACTGACTTCAAACAAAGCTAAGATTGCTTGCTTGAATTTATTTTACATGGATTCAGGACACTCATGTGTCCCTTTTATTGATCCAATTCCCTCTGTCCCTCTTTGCTCCTTAAATGTCCCTCTTTTTTTATGTATGGTATAGATTTCCTTTATTACATTCACAATATTGACCCAGAAAGTGTTTGTCTGGTTCCTCTCTGTATATTTGAGCCTGCTTTGTATGTTATTTTCATTATTTAATGCAGTCAGAATTTTAGAAATTTCTATATTCAGATTATTTTTGTGCTATTTCATAAAAGAAAACTATTGAAGTTTATAGATATGCAAGAAAAATTGATCTTTCACACAATGAACCATAAGTGTCCCTCTTTGACCGTCTAAAATATTGGAAAGTTATGTGGATAGCTTGGATGGACCTCATTTCATGTGTCCTTTTTGCACTCCTGAAACTATAAAAAATTCAGTTTGCACTATACAAGAGGAATGCACTCCTGTACTCTACTAAACGGGAAACAAACAGTAGACTCAGGTTGCTGCTGATAAAGCTGGTACTGCTCCCGCCACCACACCCCTCCCCAGCAGCCTTGGCAGTGGAACATGAGCATAGAGAGCCCCCCCCGGTCAGACCTGCGAGAGTATGGGCGATGGCGCAGACAGGCAGTGGCCAACTGACTACATAGGATGTCTCTGTAGTAAATAAGTTTGTCCTCCCTCTCAGTGGGTGTAATAAAGACCCCCATTTTGGACCGGTAGCTAGGGTCCAACAAGGTTAAGGGCCAGAAGTCTTTGCGGAATGGCAGAATGACAATGACAATTCGACCTTCACTACTCAAGCAAGTGAACATGCATCGGGCCATTTGTGCAAGTGACTCGGAGGGACTCCCTGCCTCCATCTCCACTGCATACTGCCACAGTGTGTCTGGGTCCTCTGTCTCGTCTTCCTCATCGCCCTGGAGCTCCTCTGGCTGCTCCTGGTCCTCCTCTCCTGTCAGCTGAGTAGAAAAACCAGCTATTTCGCTATACATTGACTGTTCTCCAATGTCCTCCTCCCCCTCCTCCTCCTCTTCCAGTCCAGGCCCCACAGGGCTCATGTGGCTGTGAGATCTAAGCGCCATGTCTCCTTTCCCTTGACCAGCCATTGTTACCACCATCTGTTCTAGGACATGAAGCAGTGGAATGACGTTGTTCATCCCTTAGTCCTGGCGACTGACAAATAACATGGCGTCCTCAAAGGACCTGAGCAAATGGCAGGTGCCAAACATTACCTGCCACTGGCTGAAATCAAAGTTTCTCTGCTTGTATAGCCGGTCCAACATATGGAGGGTGGAATTCCAAAGGGTGGAAACTTCGCATATCAGCCTATGTTGCGGGATGCCGTTCTGCCGCTGCAGCTCAAGGAGGGTGTGCTTTGCAGTGTACGAGTGGCTGAAATGCATGCAACTTTTTCTGGCAATTTTTAGGATGTCTTGCAGATGGGTGGACTTCAAAAACCGCTTGACAACCAGATTGGAAACGAGTGTCATGCAGGGAACATGGCTCAGCTTTCCTTGACGCAGCGCCGACACCATGTTTTTCCCGTTGTTGGTCACCATGGTTCCGATTTTCAGTTGTCGCGGAGAAAGCCAGGATTCGATTTCTCGATGAATCATACGGAGTAGCTCCTCCCCTGTGTGACTCAGTTTGCCAAGTCGACCCAGGTGCAGGACAGCGTGTCACCACCGTGTCCAGCACATGTGGTATGCTGGTGGGGCACTGTGACCAACAGGGTGACAACGTGGAGGCGGAAGCGGCTTGGCCTGGCCAAGTTGCTGCTGTGGCTGTGCAGGAAACACATTCACCCAGTAGGCCGTAAAGGACATGTATTGTCCCTGACCGTAGTTACAGCTCCACACGTCGGCACTGCAATGCACTTTGGCAGACACCGATAGTCTCTGGCCCACCTTCTATTCTACATATTTGTGCAGGGCTGGTACTGCCTTTTTGCAAAGAATTGGCGGTTTGGGACTCTCCACCCCCTGCTCGGCACAAACCATCAGTTCTCTGAAAGGTGCAGAGTCTACCACTTGGAAAGGGAGGGACTGCAGCACCAGCAACTTGGACACGAGCATATTCAGCTTCTGCACCATTGTATGATTGCAAGCATACTGCTGTCTCTTGGCAATCGATTCGGTAATCGATTGCTGAAAGAATGACTGACAGCTCCCAACGACTGAGGTTGTGGAGCCTTTACTGCCTGAAACTGGGTTTGTGCCACTGGGCTATGCAGCGGTTGCTGCGGCAGGCTGAACCACCACATCGGAGCCAAAGTTCTCTCAGGCCACTGTATGGCGACACTGCATATGTTGACGCAGGGCAGTAGTGCCAACATTGGCACCCTGGCCACGCTTCACCTTCTGCCCACAGTTTCTACATATGGCCATGTTCACCTCCTCTGGCAGCTTAGCAAAAAACTGCCTTACCGCAGAATATGTGATTTTCCTCCCAACAGTCCGCACTGACTGACTACTACCGCTGCTGCCTCCGCTGCAAAGCAGGTGGTCTACCCTGGGCATGTTTGGCTCCCGACCTCCCACTGCTGCCACCCTGCTGACTCCCAGCCATGCTACCACCTTGCTGGCTCAGCCATTGCCTCATGGGCAAGCTGCCACCCTCTTCTCCTGATGATGATAAAGCCCCTTCTGCACCTGGCTCCCAAGTGCGATCTGCTTCATCTTCATTGAGTAGTGTCTGCACGTTACTGACTTCTTCCTCAACGGTCTCTGGGTCAGGAGCCTGACCGCTCGCAACACCACTTCCCATGCTACCCTCCTCATCACTACTTCCCCGCCTAGCGGAGGAAGTAGCAGATATCTCCTCCAGATCTTGGCTGGGCATTAGCTGCTGACTAACCCCTGGTAGCTTGTCTTTGATGTATAGTGGAGCTGAGCACACAACAAACAATACTTATGTAGCTGAGGGAGCAGCAAAGGACAGAGGCAGGTTGAGGATAGGTGAGGGCACAGGGCCTGCTCCCGTGCCATGCCAACTAAGGGTTCTGTATCACGAATCCACCGACTGTTCGCTGGGGGTGTCTGATATCGCTTGGGATGAAGTGGATGACCGAGTTAACTAATTAAGAACAACTGGGTTGCTGTTCAAGACTCCTGCTGCCACGCCCCCTTACTCTGCTGCGACCTCTGCCTGCGCCAGAAACATTTAGGCCTCTGCCACTCCTCTGTGCATGGCCTGGCACTTCTCTGTCTGACATACTTTTAGCTGAACTAAATAAATTAAAAGCAAATTAAAACACCCCTAAAGGCGATGAATATATTTTTCTTTTTGTACTAAAATAGGCCACTAAACGACTTCATCACAAATAACTGCAACAGGGAAGTGTGTATATATCTTTCTTTCTGTACTGAAAGAGGCCACTAAACGGTTTCAACACATATAACTGCAGAAGTGAACTGAAAATATAATTTTCTTTTTGTACTGAAATAGGCTACTAAACGCCTTCGCCACAAATAACTGCAACAGTGAACTGCGTATATATTTTTCTTTTTGTACTGAAATATGCCACTAAAAGCTTTCACCACATATAACTGCAGAAGTGAACTGAGAATATTTTTTTCTTTTTGTACTGAAATACGTCATAAAACGCTTTTAATGCAAATAACAGTGAACTGCGTGCATATTTTTCTTTTTGTAATAAAATACACCACTAAACGCTTTCACCACATATTGCTGCAACAGTGAACTGTGTATATATTTTTCTTTTTCTACTGAAATACTCCACTAAACGCTTTTACCACTTATAGCTGCAGAAGTTAACAGAGAATATATTTTTCTTTTTGTAATGAAATATGCCATTGCACGCTTTTACCGCAAATAACTGCAACAGTGAACTGCACATATATTTTTATTTTTGTACTGGAATACGTTACTAAACTCTTTTACCACATATAGCTGCAGAAGTGAACTGCATATATAATTTTCTTTTTCTACTGAAATACGCCACTAAACGCTTTAACCACATATAACTGCAGAAGTGAACTGCATATATATTTTTCTTTTTCCATAGATATAAGCCACTAAAGGCTTTTCAACATAGCAGTTGCACCATAGGAACAAATTGCTGGATTGACAGAGCTGTATAATGGCTATTTGGATCCCCAAATAATCTTTCTTTTGTAAATCGCTTTTCTAGCACTGTCCCTAGCGCCTTCTGACATCTGTCCCTGCACTAAGATGCTTTTGAAATGATTCCTCCCTTTCCTTTCCCTGCACTTATAAATCGTATTTTCAGTTTTGTTTTTTTTCACATGCCGCTTTCCCATACTTCCTTTCTCCATGCCCTCACACGTGTACCAGCTATTTTAGGAAAAATGCGATTCGTTACCACGAAGCGCGAGGAAATTCGCATTCCTTGCAAATCGAATTTCTTCCTGAAATTCGGATCGAATTCCACTTTGTCTGCTTCGAGAGGCTTATATATAGTTCCAATAGCCAGTTCCAATAATGCAGTCAAATATATATATATATATATATATATATATATATTTATAAAATTAAAAAAAATATATTCAAATAATCCAACTGTTTTTAAACCAGAGGAATCAAAATACAGCAAAAGTGATTTTGCTAAATTTGTTTTCACAGTGGAAAACAATCTTTTCTGACTCCATGTGGCATTCTGATAATTGCCCTGGACTGGAAGCAACATTCTCGTGCCTCAGTTAATTGTCTAAATTTTCACTGATCTAACTGTAAAGAACCCTATCATGTTGCTAATATAAAAATGAAATAGATTAAGCTGAGGGTTTGAGTGAGAGGCCTAAGAAATGAAGTTTATTCACTTGGGCCCTGATTTTGCAATTATTTAATAAATAGTAACACACCAGTTAAAACTGTGACTACCACTTGCCATTCAGAGCCAGGCAGCGGTCTCCGAGGCAAATTAAATTATGGGAATAATAAAAAGAGGCATAAACATCCATTACAAGGCATAGTTATGCCTCTGACCAAATCAGATATGGAATTTTGTATAGTTTTGGGTGTATCTGTGTACCTGTAAATACTGTATTCTAGTGGCCATTAGTTTGGTAACACCACTGTATCCATTTTAGTACAGCTACTGCACAATGGGGAAGATTTGTCAAACTGGTGTAAAGTATAAATGGCTCAGTTGTCCATAGCAACCAAACAGATTCCACCTTTCATTTTTCACAGCTCCTTTAGAAAATGTAAGGTGGAATATAATTGGTTGCTATGGGCAACTAAGCCAGTTCTACTTTACACTAGTTTGATAAATCTCCCCTATTGTGCAGTAGCTGTACTAAAATGGACACAGTGGCGTTACCAAATTAATGACCACTAGAATTCAGCATTTACAGGTTATAGATACTAGATTGCTGGACATGGGTCATCTCACACTCTCTGATCACTATGTCTATCACTGCTGACTGGATGCCATATTTCAAACTGAGCTCTGCAATCTGTTCTCTCTAACTCTATTATGTTACCTGATCAAAACTAGTTTGGCAACTAAATAGTCCTTAACTCTTTCAGTCTGAATCCTGCCTGCGCCTGCTCATTCTGCTCACTGACCCTGGGAACACACCTGAGCGTTTTTCAGCGCGTTCATACGCGATGAAAAACGCTCAACATGTGAAAAGCCATGCATCCCTATGTGCATGGTTCACATGTCGGTGTTTTACAGCGCAGACGACCGCGATGTAAAACGCCCTACGCGATCGCGTCGGCTGCCGTGACTATCGCACAGCAGAACGCGCGATCCAACCCATATTCAATTATGGGAGCGCGCATATGACGCGTGCTTTCATAAAACAGCCACTTCGCGGCAGAAGCGTGCGTCATATGCGCGCCCTGGGAACACGCAAAGTGTGTTCCCAGGGTAAAAGCTCTGCAGAGCATATCAGTGCAGGAGACCTAGTATTGATGTGCTATGAAGAACTTTAACCCCTTCAGGACCCTTTCATTTTTCACCTTAAGGCCTTATGCACACGATTGTATGTATTTTGCGGTACGCAAAAAATACAGATGACGTTCGTGTGTATTCCGTTTTGCGGAATGGAACAGCTGGTCACTAATAGAACAGTGAAATGTTCACAAGATGATGGGGGTGGCACTACTCCTCTCTGTATGATATCTTTATATAAGAGGAAACGGTGACTGGGGCAGTAGGTCTTTCCGGTCAATGTCGGTGGTGCTCAGCAAGCGGTAAAATGCATATAAGTATAGTCCACAAAGGTGAATAAAAAGTAGAAGGCGGCACTCACCATGACTTATAAAAGGTGCTTGATGCTTTATTACTTCATGTGCAGAAACAAGCAAGGGCTGGAGCGGACAAACTTTTCCACTGTCATGCACTGCAGGCGACGGCCGTTTCGCGCCAGTTAGCGCTTCGTCTGGCCTATGACGTCACCGACAGGCGACTACTCTCTTATATCCACAGGACGCGTCCGCTGACCCGGCAACAGAGGGCAGGGAGGAGAGAAGGGGGGGCGGGAGCTACCCAATCTGCTGAGACACAGCGCAGGGTGCGTCACAGGCCCGCCTCATACGCGCCTCCAAAACTACCGCCAATCATGCCTTGCGGGCGTTTCACTGTGTACAAGAGGTAGGGACACAGTACAGTACAAACATAATGAAAATTCAAAAAATAAGAAATATACAAAATATATATATGGCGCATCAAATCAATGTGCTCATCTCGTTACGGTCATTTAGGCCGAGTGGGCCCATGGCTTCTGCCCGTATAATCCAGGCAGCTTCCTTCCGCAGGAGCTCCCTATGTCTATCACCTCCAGAGTCTAAAGTGCTTACGTGCTCTAAGCCAGCAAACTTTAGGCAGGACTGCTGCCCACCATGTCGTGCATTAACATGGTTTATCAACCTTGGGCAGCCTCTGCCTGTCCTAAAAGAGTTGGTATGCTCACGGAGCCTCTCAAATAATGGGCGGATGGTTTTGCCTATGTAATAGGACCCACAACCACAAGTTATGATATAAACTACATAACTTGTACGGCAGTTAATGAACTGCCTAATTTCATGGTGCAGACCCCAAAATCTAGGTACTTGCCCTGTATGATTTGCGCACAGTATGAACAGTATCCACATCTGTGGTTTCCTGTTAACTTGTTACCAGTTAACCAATCTGAGGAACGCCTTCCTACAAACTTACTCCTAACTAGTTTATCCTTTATAGTTTTACAACGTTTGAAAGTTACAATGGGTCTGCTGGATACATAATCTTTTAGGCCTTCGTCATTTTTGAGCATGTCCCAATTACGTAGTATTGCCTGCTTAACCGTGTCTGCCATAGGACTATACTTAAAAGCAAAAGCGAACCTAGCGCCATTTTTTTGTTTATTACCTGGTTTTCTATGTAATAAATCCTGTTGCTGATACTGTGCAGCCTTGTCCTTTGCTTTTTCCACAATAGGTAGGGGGTAACCCCTTGCTAACAATCTGGCCTTGAGCTCATTTGCCTGATTTTCAAAGGTGGTCTCTGTATTGTTTATGCGTCTTAAACGCACAAACTGACCATATGGGACTGCATGCTTGACAGCCTGAGGATGGTAACTACAATAGTGTAACAGGGAGTTGGTGGCGGTGGGTTTTCAAAAAGTGCTAGTGAGGAGCTTGTCACCATGCATCTCCAAATGTACATCCAAAAACTCGAGGCTATTGCCTCCAAAGTTTAAAGTGAATACCATGTTCATGTCATTTGTGTTTAGGTATTGGACAAACTCCTCACAAGCAGTACGTGACCCCCGCCAAACAATAAATACGTCGTCCACATATCTGAGATATAATTTGACATGCTGCGTGAACCTATTGGACTGCGAGAACACGAAGCGGTCCTCAAACACCGCTAAATATAAGTTTGCAAAAGTGCAAGACACTGGTGTTCCCATTGCGGTGCCGAGGATCTGCCTATACCAATGGTCCCCAAACATGAATACATTATTCCCAAGAACGAACTGAAGGGCTTCTTCTACAAAAGACAAAAAGGGTTCACGTCTCCCAGCGTTAAAAAGTACCTGCTTGACTGCCTGCACACCCCCATCTTGTGGGATGCGGGTGTACAGGCTTTCAACATCAAGTGACACCAATGACAAATCTTCCTGCCATTCAAAACTCGAAACTGCACTTAGGAAGGCATTGGTGTCCTTTAAATAAGTGGGTACGCTGGGTAGTAGGGGCCTTAATAGCCAATCGAGATATTGTGACAGGGGCTCAGTAACTGAGCCTATACCTGCCCTCTGTTGCCGGGTCAGCGGACGCGTCCTGTGGATATAAGAGAGTAGTCGCCTGTCGGTGACGTCATAGGCCAGACGAAGCGCTAACCGGCGCGAAACGGCCGTCGCCTGCAGTGCATGACAGTGGAAAAGTTTGTCCGCTCCAGCCCTTGCTTGTTTCTGCACATGAAGTAATAAAGCATCAAGCACCTTTTATAAGTCATGGTGAGTGCCGCCTTCTACTTTTTATTCACCTTTGTGGACTACACTAATAGAACAGTCCTATCCTTGCACGTATTGTGGACAATAATAGGACATGTTCTATTTTTTTGCAGGACGGAAATACAGACATACGGAAACGGAATGCACACAGAGAAACTTCCGTTTTTCTAGTGGACCCATTGAAATGAATGGCTCAGTATACACTTCGGAAAAAAAAAACAGAACGGACACGGAAAGAAAACATGTTTGTGTGCATGAGGCCTAAGGACCAGGCCATTTTTTGCATATCTGGAATGTGTCACTTTATGTAGTGATGACTTTAAAACACTTTTACTTATCCAAGCCATTCTGAGATTATTTTCTTGTCACATATTATACTTCATGACAGTGGTAAATTTTAGTCAAAATATTTAATTTTTTTTATAAATAAATACCAAATTTACCCAAAAAATTAGCAATTTTAAAAATTTCAATTTCTCTGCTTTTAAAACAGATAGTGATACCTCCTAAAATAGTTATCACTTTACATTTCTCATATGTCTACTTCATGTTTGTATCATTTTGTCAATGACATTTCCTTTTGTGGGGATGTTAGAAGGCTTAGAAGTTTAGAAGCAAATCTTAAAATTTTTAAGAAAATTTCCAAAACGCAATTTTTAAGGATGAGTTCAGGTCTGAAGTCACGTTGTGGGGTTTAGATAATAGAAGCCATCCATAAATGGCCCCATTTTAGAAACTACACCCCGCAAGGTATTTAAAACAGATATAACAAAGTTTGTTAACCCTTAAGGTGATGCACAAGAGCTAGGGTACGTTCACACGACGACATTTGTCAAGATGGATTTTTCTGCGACTGACACATCGCAGTCACAGCGTGTCACATGTCGCAATGCGTCACCATAGACTCCCATTATAAAAATTGTCGTGGGACTTTGGAGCGACAAAATGTCACGCGACAAATGTTGCAGTGAAGTTGTGCCCTATTTGTCGCGCAACTTAAGGTCGCGCGACAAATGTCATCGTGTAAACGTACCCTAAATGGCAAATGGAGATAAAATTTTATATTTTCGATTTTTTGGCAAATTTTCCATTTTAATCAATTTTTTCCAGTAACAAAGCAAGGGTTAACAGCCAAACAAAACACAATATTTATTGCCCTGATTCTGCAGTTTGCAGAAACACCTCATATGTGGTCGTAAACTACCGTATGGCCAAACGGCAGGGCTCAGAAGGAAAGGAACGCCATATGGTTTTTGGAAGGCAGATTTTACTGGACTGGGTTTTTGACACCATGTCCCATTTGAAGCCCCCATGATGCAACCCTAGAATAGAAACTCAAAAAAAGTGACCCAATTTTGGAAACTATGGGATAGGGTGGCAGTTTTGTTGTTACTATTTTAGGGTACATATGATTTTTGGTTGCACTATATTACACTTTTTGTTTTGGCACCGTTTTTATTTTTTGTTTTTTACAATATTCATCTGACAGGTTAGATCATGTGGTATTTTTATAGAGCAGGTTGTTACGGACATGACAATACCAAATATAACTACTTTTATTGTTGTTTGTTTTAGTTTTACATAATAAAGCATTTTTGAAAAAAAATAATTTTTCAGTGTCTCCATATTCTGAAAGCCATAGTTTTGTTTTATTTTTTGTGGCGACTGTCTTATGTATGGGCTCACTTTTTTTTCGGTATGAGATGATAGTTTGATTGGTACTATTTTAGGATGCATATGACTTTTTGATTACTTGGTATTACACTTTTTGTGAGATAAGGTGACAAAAAAATTCTTTTTTGCCACAATAGACGCATTTTGCCATAGCTTTTTTTTTTGTGGCTAATTGTCTTAGGTAGGGTCTTATCTTATTTTTTGCGAAATGAGATGACAGTTTGATTGGCACTATTTTGGGGTGCGTATGACTTTTTGATCGCTTGGTATTACAATTTTTGTGATGTAAGGTGACAAAAAATGGCTTTTTTGACACAGTTTTTATTGTATTGTTTTACGGTGTTCACCTGAGGGGTTAGGTCATGTGATATTTTTATACAGCAGGTGTTTATGGATGCAGCAATACCTTAATATGTCTACTTTTTTTATTTATTTAAGTTTTACACAATGAATGCATTTTTGAAACAAAAAAATCACGTTTTAGTGTCTTTATATTCTGAGAGCCATAGTTTATTTTTTGATTGCCCAATTTTTTTATGTAGGGGCTCATTTTTTGCAGGATGAGGTGACGGTTTGATTGGTACTATTTTGGGGGGCATACACCTTTTTGATCATTTGTTATTGCGCTTTTTGTGATGCAAAGTGACAAAGAAATTGTTGTTTTAGCAGTTTTTATTTTATTTTTTCTACAGCGTTCAGGTGAGGGGTGGATAGTGTGATATTTTTTAGAGTTGGTCGTTACGGGCACAATAATACACAATATGTCTGTTGTTTTTTTTCAAAATTTTATGTGTTTTATTTTGAGAATTTTTTTTCTTTTTTACTTGAAATTTTATTTTTTTTATTATGAAAAACACTTTTTAACTCTCTTTTAAAAACTTTTTTTTCCCCTACTATGGAACATCAACTTTTGGGGTCTGATCCCCTCTGCAATGCGTTACAATACAATTTGTATTGTAATGCATTGGCTGTCAGCATTTATGCTGACAGTCTTCCTGTGAGACCCAGCTTAAGGGCTGGATCTCACAGGCTTCTGTAGGAGGCAAGCCTCGATGCCAATGGAAGGCATTGGGCTTGCCTTCTCTGCCATCAGGTCCCCACCACTGCAGCGCGGGGACGCGATGGAGATCCGGAGGGCATCCGTACACTCCGCAAACCCTCTGCATGCCGCAGTCATGCGGCATACAAGGGGTAATACGCCGGCATCGGTGTCTTCACCGATGCCGGCATATGCAGCAGGGACCCGGCTGTCAGTGACTGCCTGGTCCGTGCCGCTGATCGGGTGGGCGCAGCTCCTGCACCTGCCCGATTAGCCAGTCATACATGTACGTCCCTGGTCCTTAAGTCATGTACGGCTGTGACGTACATGTACGGCAAGGGTCCTTAAGGTGTTAAACAAGCAGAGCAGGCAACAGCTATGCATAGCACATCGCTGCTCCTGCTTGTGCTCACTTAACTTAGCATAGCACACTAGCATAGCACACTGGATGTTCTATGCCAGGTTTAGCAGAGTGGGCACAGACTGGAGCAGCAATGTCTGCTCTTGGCAGTACACCAGTCACTGCAGCTCTTTAATGCAATCTGTACACCACTGACATGTCAGAAGTCTATGATTTATCACTTTTCACTCCAGAATTTTAGTGTCTGAAAGTCGCGAAATAGGGCTTTTCCAACTTTTTACACTCACTTGCGCAAAATGTAACAATTTTTTGGCATTTTTGCACTGCTCACAATATGAGTGAAAATGTGGGTGTGGTTAGCTCTGTTAATGAGTGTCACTCCAGATTTATCATTGCGACCTTTTTAAAAAGTCCCAAAAAAGCCGCAATCTCACTCCAGAGGAGGGAGGAGTAGGAAAACTGGATTAGCTTTTCCAGACCAAAGTGTTAGGTCTAAGGACATGCCAAAGTTATCAAACAAGAGATATTTGATAAATGTGGTATAAAGTACAGACTCAAGCAAAACTGACTTCAAATATTCCCCACATGATAAATTCCCCCCTATGAGTATATGGATTCCAAAGCACTACAGACATCTGAACTTCAGTTGTCTATTTCATAAGAAAAACAGAACAATAATGTATGTGACGATACCGCACCTTGCAGCCCCGCCAGACGTCACTGTACATCAGGGTTAAGCACTACTGTTTTGTCACTGGTTACCAAGACGTGACATTATGCCCTCCTTGGGAGTACATAAGGTCAGCTTGGCACACAGATACCTCCTGTCCGCATGGGCACAAGGAGGCACAGAGAGGGTGGCCCACGCTACAACGCACGGCTTGGCATAACACTCTCTCATACCCTTGACAGGCTGAGAGAGCCCTTTCACTGCCCTAGTGAAACAGAGCACTGCCAGTCCTGCAGACTGCCACCTGTTCCTCGTTAGGTATAAGCCTGGTCTGGTAAGGGGATTTAATCAGGTTAGAAACCAACCTGGGTAGCATACAACGGTATGCTGAGACACGGTCGTGGGGATTCGTGATACAGATACAGAACAGCACAAGATTAATTTATATATTTAATTGCCTTAAGGGTACACTAGACACAACACTATATACATTCAGATATATACCATGGTCAGATGTGCAAATACAGATGGTGGTACAATCAGAGTTAACAGATAGAAGTCAGTTACCAGGTATGTAGGTGGTTCTTGAAAGCTGTAGTTCCTTAGCTGTATTCTTGTATGGTTGGTTGCTACAGTCACATGGGAGGCAGTGACGTGTGCAGGTTTTGCAAGGTCCCTCCAAACACATTACACGACATGACCCCCTTCAGAGAAAGACAATAGCCTGTGTCCTACACGAGCACTTTAACCCTTGGTTGCCCCCCCACCCCCAGGGAGGATCCCACTCCCCCTCCCTGGTCCTGGTAGCCACAAATCCACAGACCTATTATGGCTCATAGCTTCTCACCGGAAGATCATAGGGAGATTGTTCTGGTACCAACGGATCCACCTGGACCATTGGAGCATGTGGAGACCAAACATAGCATTGATCTTTGGTTCCAATTAGGAGTTCCCCGTATCTCCCCTTCCCTGCATCCCCCAAGCAAATGAAGACCGGGAGAATGTCCGTCTCGGTCTGAGGATCGCAGAGGCATAAACTGTTTATTTTTTAGATGTGCGGTTAGTTCATAATTTCTTATGAACTCCCGGTTCCATGATGTCTAGGTAGTTCTTTTGTTCTGTATGTGATCAGTGATTAGCTCAGCCTCCAAGATGGGGGTTTTCCTGGCAGAAAGGCTTGCTTCCAGTTTGGCTGAGGAGAGTGTGAAGTGTAAACACTTGATCTAATGTAAGGCAGAGCCACCTGTGGAGCCTGATTTCCTCTGCCCAACTACCCATCATCCCGAGCTAATGAGCAGGAATTAAATCAGAACTCAACATCTCCTTACAATATATATAACAAAAATTATGGTCATGACATTTAGAATAGGTTCAAGTAAAATTAAAAAATTGTTGGAGAGTTTAGGTACACTTTAAACTGGTTTGTTATAATAATTTTTAAGCAAGTGCATGCAGCTTGCGCGCTGATACAGTGATAACCTGCTCTACACCGTTTCAGTCATCTGCCCTGTCTCCTACTTCTGTTTACACTGTGGTGCAAGGGTATGGTAACATGCACTGCTCCAGCCAATGACTCTCTTGAGCAGAGATGTGGCCACAAACAACATGTCACTACTGAAGCCAGTCATTGGCTGGAATGGTGCATGTGAGCATGTAAACAGTGTGGGGACCGAAGATGGAAACAGTGGAGGCAGCGTAGGTGACCAGAACGGCAAGGAGCAGGTAAGCATGAATCTTCTGTTTTGGCAGACAGACTGCTGGCACTTGCCTTTCAGGAATTGTAGAACACTATGAAATTATAACCTTTGTTGTAAATTTTTTTGTAAAAGGAATTATTGTCTCTCTTTTTGTAACATCTACTGTTTCTTCCCCCCCCCCCCACCCCCACTGTTATCTCTATATAATTTTCTTATAACTGTAATTTTCCATTTTATGCAATCTGCATTTTTTACACTTACTCCTGTAATTCATTTATTGCACCTTTGAATCAAATCCAGTAAGTGGGTGATATATATAATTTCTTACAACATGATGGAAAACAAGGTTGCCCGATGCACCACCAGAGTTGCAAATCAAAATTTCGATAGAAAAACAAGTAGTTGAAGTACTGTGCACAAAATCAGTTTACAAACTTTTATTTCCCTAAATGCGAATGCACTGGAAATATTACACATTCAATTCCAAATTAAAACAATAGCAAAATGTATCCAGTTTGTGTTAATCCTTTACAGAAAGAAAAGAAAACAGGATATTAGGCTGTTCAAAAAAATAGCAGTGTCAAAATTTTTCTTTACTTTCACACTTGCGTTTTTTCCTGATCCGGCAGGGATCAGCAAAAATACCTCCATTTCTGATAATGCAACCGGCTGCATCCGTTATGAAAACCATTGTAATGTCTGAGAAAACGGATCTGTCACCATTGACTTGCATTGTGTGTCATGCCGTTTTGCTCCACATCCTATGCTGCACAGAAAACTGCAGCTTGCTGCGGTTTGCTCTCCGGTATGGGAACACAACCAAACGGAACTGAATGCATTTTTGACCATTCAGTTCTGTTCTGTTCAGTTTTGTTCACGATTGAAAATTACTGTGGAAGTGTTTTTTACGGTATTGAGATCCTCTGCCGGATCTCAATACCGGGAAAGTTAAACGCAAGTGTGAAAGTAGACCTACAATCGTCTTCTGATTGTAGCAGTTCTCACTGGTAACTTCAGGTCTTCTTTGACCTTTCTGGAGGTGATAATTGGCTGAGCTTTTGCCATTTTGGCTATCGTTCCATCCATTCGAACAGTAGTTCCCTGCTTCCTTTTACAACTTTCAGGTTTTGGTTACCCCGTCAAGGCATTTCAGATCATTTTGGCTGAGCAGCCTATAATTTGCTGCACTTCTTTATATGTTTTTGCCTCTTCAATCAATTTTTGAATCAAGTATGTTCTTCATCAGAACAATGTCTGGAATGACACATTTTCCTCAGTATTTCAGAAGGACGTGCACTAACTAACTAACTAACTGCAACATTTGCCACCCTCCGATCTTAAATAAAAGCCAAAATTCACACCTGTTATTCCACAAAATGAATGACTTCATCTAGTTAACTCCGCACTCCTATTTTTTTGAGCACATTCCTTTCAATTAATGGTTGAGTAACTCAGAATGCATGTCTCAGAATTCACCTTGCATGTCTTAATTGCTAGGTCTGTTTTTTTTTTTTTTTTTCTATTACTCTACTAACTTGTAAATTATTTGCTATGTAGAAATATTACTTCTTCCAAAAACAGTGATTTATCAGGTTAATGATATTGCTATTTTTTGAACATTACTGTATATCCAAAGAAGCAAGACCGCTCGTGCTAGGACCAAGGAAGCGGTCTTGCTTCTTTCAGTGTACAACTTAATTTTAATATTACAGAAGTAAAGTTTCAGTTGTTCTTTTATCCTGTGACCTGGATCAACTTCCATGTTTTCAATCAGAGGGCATCTGGTCAGAGCGGGATCTATGCATTAGGAGGATAGGAACATTTAGTGACTAGTGCTAGTCCTCTGCATTTGATTGTTGCAACCATTTGTAATTTTGGATGTTACTCAAGTGACATCTTTATGAATTCAATAAAATGATCATTCTATATAATTATGCAAGCAAACAAAAGGGTAGATTTTGACTTTTACTGATCAAAAAAGCACTTGGTACTTTTATATGATAATAAATCTACCTTATATGATCATATTTCTTTCTAACACACCTCTGATCTAAATCCACTCTGCAGAGTGAAATCCCTTGTAGTTCCTCTAAACAAGAACATGGGTAGAAGAAAATCATAATTGCTCACATAAATCATCAAACTCCCATTGATTTCATGTCTGTGTTACTTTACTAGTGGATACTATGTAACGATTTTTAATAAAGAAAAACCTACATATGAATCAAGTTTACAGTTCTAAGAAGTGTTTAACTTTTCAGGCATTAGATCTAGCTGAAAAGACTAGACAGGGTCTTAATAGTATCTTCTAGACAGAACCTGGATTTCTCAACTGTGTTGTATCCTGAGATACACCATAATTAGTTTGAAAAATTACTCACATCACTCCTGGATTTGCATATTATCTAAAGTGTAAAGTACCACCAAATAATGATATATTTTAAACCACGTTGCTAATAGTCTGCCACTGTCTGCTGATACAGATATGTATGATGTGATGAAGTGATATTTATTATTTTGCCTCTGAGCCAGTGTTCAGCACATATTTATTGCTCCTCCCCCTCTAAAATTAGTTTAAGGTACAATAGAATTGTTTCTTAATATCTTCTCAAAGAACAAAGATTGACAGCAGAAAATGACTACATGGTCCATCTAGTCTGCACTTATGTTACTTTGTTATTTATATTAGGATAGATGTGTTCATCTCAAGCATGTTTCAAATAGTTACTGTAGATTTCCCAACCTCATTGTTCCAAGCCTCTTTCAGCATAAAATTATTTACTGACATTGGTTCTGATCATCCCCCAATGCTAGATTGTGCCCCCTTGTTATTGTGTTTATTCATTTATTTTTATTAAAAACACTTTCCTCCTAAACATTATTTTCCCTATCACATGGTAAGAAGGTAATTTATGAAGCTGAAATAAGCCTATATTAGGTGTATTTCAGGCGCAGATTGTAGCACAAAGGTTAGGTCTAAAAAAGTGGGCGTGGTGTAGGCAGGCAAGGGGACGGTCAGGCAGAACCGTCTAATTTACCATTTTCTATGCCTGTTTTAAGGTCTACATTTAGAAGCAGCGGGTGCCTCTTCATAACTTCGGTGGATCTACCATCTGTGCAGTGGTTTATTAAGACTGTAGACTAAAACGCCGGTCTTAATTAATAACCCCCTAAGTTCTTTAGATGGTTAATTTTCATACAACTTTGCCTAAATCAATAGTACAAGCAAATAAAATGCCTTGAGTTATCTAGGGTTATCAGCTATACTTCCCCACACCCCCACACCTCCTTATCTAAAATGACTGTCTATGAATCGTATGAGAAAACCATCTTGGTGAGGCCTGAACAGCTCTCAGCTCACTGAAAGATGAGATTACATCATTCCATACAAGTCTATAGAGAGCACAGAGGAGCGAGCAAGAGCTGAATGAGACAGTTATCCACAATAGACACCAAAGAGATTGCTGCAGATAAATGAGATACATACAATATATCTCAGTCCAAGTACTTTATTCAAATCCAAACAGGTCAGTACTTCTTTGTAATGTCCTTCTTTATCCTAGGGCTGCTATTGAGTAAGTAAGAGAAAGTTAGGAAACAGATTCTGCGCTACCTTCTGTGTGTAGGAGCTTGTCTCCACCCACTAGATCTGGGAGAACTGCAAACAAAAGATCTAGCATACAGAGTATAAAACTAATAAAATGCCACATGCAAGTCCTATAATGTCCAGAAATAGTGTTATTCCTCATGTACACACACTGTACTATTGGTTAATGGAAAGTTTGTTGAAAGGTTAGATATGCTTTAAGTCTCTCCTGGTATATTTTATGTTTTAGACCCTCCACCATTTTGTAGCCTGCCTTTGCACATGTTCTATGAATACAAGTCCAGTAAGAGAAGTGCGGCACTCACCAAATGCTGGGTATAAATTGAAGCTTTATTGGAACCGATGCAACTTACATGAAGCAGCAGTAGTAGATGCGGGTATGGGGCGGACACTCTAGCGTGCGATATCGGGCGGCGGCCGCTTACGCCTACGCCGCGCTCCTCTGGCCGGAAACTCAGTGCGGGCGCATCAGCACGCATATTGTACACATACGGTGGCGTGTCAGGTCGCGACTGGCCGTCACCAAGGCAACGCCCGATGCCACCCCAGACCGCACTCTATAATTAAAACATAACATAGACAAGAAACACAGACTAACAAGTGACCATACATAGAAAGATGGAATCATGCCTTATACCTCAGTAAATTTATATGGATAGAAGCACAAGATGGTGATGATCATGAAGGCAGATGGCTAAACCGAATAGGTTATGGGTAGTCTCACTACTGAAAAGGGCGCCCAGGCAGGTAGAAAAAGGCATGGCAAATCACAGAAACACGGCCATGTCATTTTTATCATTAAGGCCTGCTGGACCCAGGGCCCCTGTTTTTATAATCCACCTCGCCTCTCTCTGTAGAAGGTGTCGATGCCGATTTAAACGCAAAGGTGAACCGCCGGTTTTCTTGTCCTCGCTTCTTCCTCCAACAATCCAGTGCGGGTATAGCCGCTGGCCCTATGTAGAGCCGACATCACTCTCTCCGTGGTAACCCTGATCCACCAACCGCTGCCGTAAATCAATGGCTTGTCGGAAAAAGGCTGCATCAGTATCATTGATGCCTTGTAAACGGATAAACTGTCCGTATGGCACGCTCCTTAACGGCGGGAGGATGGGAGCTGGTCCGTGTAGCAGCGAGTTAGTTGCCCTAGGCAATGTCAACAGTATGCCCTACATCACATGGATAATGTGATCGCGTGACGCCATTGTGGAGCACCCCAGGAGCCACACGGAAGGTAAGTAGCTTCTCCCTGGCTCTCACTGCTTTTCCATGGCAGCTGGGACTTTAGTAGCGCCCTGGCTGCCATGGTAACACTGAAAGCATTTTGAAGACTGATCAGCCTTCAAATGTTTTCAGGTGTGTTGCGCTATGACGGATCCGTGGGCATTTCCGGCGACGGAAGTGCACGCCAGATCCTCACAACGGTAGTGTGAAGGGGCCTTAGTTATTAATTCACTTACAGTCCGGTGTGTACGAGTGTCTTCACATATAACTAAAGAGGAATTGCTGCTGTTATGTTAATGGATGCTATAACATTGCACCATCCTTCTGAACATACACATCTGTCATCCGCCTTACCTCATGATCCTGGAGCTGTGCTGTAGAGCTCGGCGGCCACTGTACAGCACAGCTCCAGGATCATGAGGTAAGGCGGATGACAGATGTATGTTCAGAAGGATGGTGCAATGTTATAGCATCCATTAACATCAGCAACAAGTCTGGGCTGGTTCAGGCGGTGCTGTGCCTGTGTGAGTGACGTGACCTGGGCCGGCGACCCCTCGCCCGCAGCTCACCTGGTCCTGGTCCTGTGTGCAGCAGCTGGCTTCTCCTCTGTGGGGTCCTGGTATCTTCGCTATGCTTCAATCGCTTGAAGACTGTACTTTTCGCTCTATAAGACTATAACACACACATAGGTTTTAGAGGAGTATAATAAGAAACAATATTTTCCACTATACCTCAGGTCAGACCACCAATGTTAATCACACCTCAGATCAGCCCCCGTGTCAGCCGTCAGCCCCCATCCATCATGCCCCCATGTCAGCCGCCAGCTCCGATCCTTCATGATCCCCAATGGGGAAATGTTGGAGTCTGTACCATCGGGGGTGACGGTGACATGATGAGGGACAATGTTGAAGTCTGACTGTGCCAGGGGGTACATGATGTCACCCCCCCATGGCACAGATTCCAACATTGTCCCTCTCTTCATCATTGTCCCCTCATCATGTCATCCCCCTCATGGGTGGCACATTTCTTTTCTTCCTCCAGGCTCCATGGCACAAACAGACATTTTGTGATTGTCCCCCATCATTTCTCTTTTCTCACCCCCAGGATTGAGGCGCACATAGTGCCCCATAATAATGTGCCAGTAACACGTGCCTCTCCATGCCACCACATGTGCTAGTAATAAGTGCCTCTCTTGTGCCTCCCCCATGTGCCAGTAGCCCCCTTATTGTGTGCCAGTAGCCCCCCATATGTGCCAGTAGCCATCTCCCTTATGTGCCAGTAGCCATCTCCCTTATGTGCCATTAGGCCCCCTCATGTGCCAGTAGCCGTCCCCTTATGTGCCAGTAGCCATCCCCTTATGTGCCAGTAGCCATCTCCCTTTATGTGCTAGTAGCCATCCCTTTATGTGCCAGTAGCCGTCCCTTTATGTGCCAGTAGCCGTCCCCTTATGTGCTAGTAGTCGTCCCTTTATGTGCCAGTAGCCGTCCCTTTATGTGCCAGTAGCCATCCCCTTTATGTGCCAGTAGCCGTCCCTTTATGTGCCAGTAGCACCCTTTAGTGCCAGTAGCCCCCTTTAGTGCCAGTAGCCCCCTTTAGTGCCAGTAGCCCCTTTAGTGCCAGTAGCCCCTGGTAGCCCCTTTATGTGCCGGTAGCCCCTTTAGTTGCCGGTAGCCCCTTTAGGTGCCAGTAGCCCCCTTCAGTGCCAGTAGCACCCTTCAGTGCCAGTAGCCCCTTCAGGTGCGAGTAGCCTCCTTCAGGTGCGAGTAGCCCCTTCAGGTGCCAGTAGCACCCTTCAGGTGCCGAGTAGCCTCCTTTAGGTGCCAGTAGCCCCTTCAGGTGCCAGTAGCACCCTTTAGTGCCAGTAGCCCCTTTAGTGCCAGTAGCCCCTTTAGTTGCCAGTAGCCCCTTTAGTGCCAGTAGCCCCTTTAGTGCCAGTAGCACCCTTCAGTGCCAGTAGCCCCTTTAGTGCCAGTAGCCCCTTTCAGTGCCAGTAGCCCCTTTAGGTTCCAGTAGCCCCCTTTAGGTTCCAGTAGCCCCTTTAGGTTCCAGTAGCCCCTTTAGGTTCCAGTAGCCCCTTCAGTGCCAGTAGCCAACTTCAGTGCCAGTAGTCCCCTTCAGTGCCAGTAGCCCCCTTCAGTGCCAGTAGCCCCTTTAGGTTCCAGTAGCCCCCTTTAGGTTCCAGTAGCCCCTTTAGGTTCCAGTAGCCCCTTTAGGTTCCAGTAGCCCCCTTTAGGTTCCAGTAGCCCCTTCAGTGCCAGTAGCCCAAAAAAAAAAAAAAAAAAAAGAACACTTGTACTTACCTCCAGCGATGCGATGCAGGCCTCTTCCGGCCTGTGTCTCGAGCTGTACGGCCCGGCGGCGCGATGACGCTATCGCGCCGCTGAGCCGGCCTCTGATAGGCTGCCGGCCTAGTGCTGGCAGCCTAACAGAGTAACAGGGAGAGAGGACACGCCTCTCCCTCCTCTGCTGCTGCTCCGCACGGAGATGAGCGCAATGCAAGCGCTCATCTCCGTTGCCGCGTCTACGACTAGTCAGTCCGCCCCTGGTGACACCCCTTCAGAATGGTGTCACCCGGTGCGGACTGCACCCCCCGCACCCCCCTCGCAACGCCACTGCATCATTCCATACAAGTCTATAGAGAGCACAGAGGAGCGAGCAAGAGCTGAATGAGACAGTTATCCACAATAGACACCAAAGAGATTGCTGCAGATAAATGAGATACATACAATATATCTCAGTCCAAGTACTTTATTCAAATCCAAACAGGTCAGTACTTCTTTGTAATGTCCTTCTTTATCCTAGGGCTGCTATTGAGTAAGTAAGAGAAAGTTAGGAAACAGATTCTGCGCTACCTTCTGTGTGTAGGAGCTTGTCTCCACCCACTAGATCTGGGAGAACTGCAAACAAAAGATCTAGCATACAGAGTATAAAACTAATAAAATGCCACATGCAAGTCCTATAATGTCCAGAAATAGTGTTATTCCTCATGTACACACACTGTACTATTGGTTAATGGAAAGTTTGTTGAAAGGTTAGATATGCTTTAAGTCTCTCCTGGTATATTTTATGTTTTAGACCCTCCACCATTTTGTAGCCTGCCTTTGCACATGTTCTATGAATACAAGTCCAAGTAAGAGAAGTGCGGCACTCACCAAATGCTGGGTATAAATTGAAGCTTTATTGGAATCCGATGCAACTTACATGAAGCAGCAGTAGTAGATGCGGGTATGGGGCGGACACCTCTAGCGTGCGATACCGGCGGCGGCCGTTTCGCGCGTCTACGCGCGCTTCCTCTGGCCGGAAACTCAGTGCGGGCGCATCAGCACGTACATATTGCACACATACGGTGGCGTGTCAGGTCGCGACCTGGCCGTCACCAAGGCAACGCCCGATGCCACCCCAGACCGCACCTATAATTAAAACATAACATAGACAAGAAACACAGACTAACAAGTGACCATACATAGAAAGATGGAATCATGCCTTATACCTCAGTAAATTTATATGGATAGAAGCACAAGATGGTGATGATCATGAAGGCAGATGGCTAAACCGAATAGGTTATGGGTAGTCTCACTACTGAAAAGGGCGTCCAGGCAGGTAGAAAAAAGGCATGGCAAATCACAGAAACACGGCCATGTCATTTTTATCATTAAGGCCTGCTGGACCCAGGGCCCCTGTTTTTATAATCCACCTCGCCTCTCTCTGTAGAAGGTGTCGATGCCGATTTAAACGCAAAGGTGAACCGCCGGTTTTCTTGTCCTCGCGTTCTCTCCTCCAACAATTCAGTGCGGGGTATAGCCGCTGCCCTATGTAGGGCCGACATCACTTCTCTCCGTGGGTAACCCTGATCCACCAACCGTTGCCGTAAATCAATGGCTTGTCGGAAAAAGGCTGCATCAGTATCATTGATGCCTTGTAAACGGATAAACTGTCCGTATGGCATCGCCTCCTTAACGGCGGGAGGATGGGAGCTGGTCCGGTGTAGCAGCGAGTTAGTTGCTGTAGGTTTGCGATAACCGGTGGTGTGTAACTCCCCATCCACTACGGTTACTTTGACGTCCAGAAAATCAAGGGTAGAGCCCCCAAAATTCAAAGTGAATTTCATATTCATCTGATTGAAATCATTCAGATATTGCACAAATGCCCTACAGGACTCCTCGCTGCCAGACCAGACCAGAAATACATCATCCACATACCGCAAAAATAAATGGATGTGTTGAAGATAGGAATTATCCATAGAAAAAGCGTACGTCTCCTCAAATACCGCCAGGTATAGGTTGGCGAAGGTGCACGACACAGGTGTGCCCATGGCCGTACCAAATATCTGGCGGTCCCACTGTTTATCATAGAGGAATACATTGTTGGAGAGAACGAGATCAAGAGCCTCCTGTACAAAGTCGCAGAACACCGCGTCCTTATTAGATCTAGCAAGGACGACTTTAATAGCCTGGAGACCTATGTGGTGGGGGATCCTGGTATATAGGCTCTCTACGTCCAAGGACACCAGGCTGAATTCCTGCTGCCACTCGAAATAATTGAGTACCCGCAGGAAGTCGCCGGTGTCCTTGAGATACGTGAGAGTGCTGCGTAGGAGTGCCACCGTTTTTCTTCTTCTACGTTTGGTTTACAGTTTACCATGCTGGTTGAGTACACCCAACCACCACCCCCACCACCCGGGACACCACCAGCAGGGGACAATGACAACCCAGAGCAATCTTTGGATAAGGGAAGAGAGGGGGCGGACACCTTTTTTGCTGTGTGTGACGAGAAAGACGTAGTGACCACAATGAGCACTAAAGCACTGGAGCACAAGGTCTTCCAGCTTGCAGACAAAGAGGTCAGACTTTTTTGGACTGTTAAATCTCTCAAGTCATACAAGGACTGTAATAGAGTCCCAAGGGGCCTACGAGTTTATAAGGAAATTTCCCAATATGAAGATGACCCGGACTTTGTAGATGGCTGGAAGGCACTCCACCAGTGTTTTTCCCTTCAGATCTTGGACATGGTCCTTGCACGTGATGAGAAGGAGTATGAAGCAACAACCATTGAATTAAACAAGGCACAGACGGAACTCAAATTACGATTGTTAGAGTCTCAATATAAGAACATGGAGAAGAGACTGAATAAGAAGTTGCTAACCACTCAGCTGGAAATTAAGGAACGTAAACGAGACAAATTCCTTAGAGACAAGAACGATTATGACAATGACAGAGTATTTGATTGGCAGCATAGGAGAATACGCCCCAGACGCTAGTTTAGACGGGGACGCAGTGATTTCTGGACAACAGACTCTGATTCCTCTCCGTCAGAGACAGGCCCTTTAGAAGGGGGGAGTGCCTCCCTCCCTTTAGAAAAAAGATTTGAAGGGGAAGAGGGCGAAACAAAAGAAAAAGGATGTCCGGTGCGCAAGTCGACCCGGAGACGCCGCCAGGTTTCCTGGAGGCAATAGAGGAATCCGAGTCTGAAGCATCTCCCTATGTTTGTGTCAGTCCTGACAATGTCATTAATCTCACAGAGCATACCTTATCCCCTGGCTGTGTGACCCTCTTGAACAAGAGTTTAGGCTATAGCCTGACTGAACAATTCAGTCTGGTGGATTTTGAGATTGATCTTTATATAGCCATTCGCAAATTGTTTTTAAAAAAGATGTTTAACGAGTCTTGTAACACCAAACCACCTTTATTACCTGGTGAGATCCCTGCTAGAGTTACTTGTACTGATTTTCACCTGGCGCAGAGGTTCAATCAGGAGGAGATTGATTGTGTCAAATTTTTGGCTGGTATGGACACTGATGAGTATGTGGATACAAGAGAACTTGATGTTTTCTTGGGTGGCATCGGGTCCACATTTCTTCCCCCCATGCCTTCCGGCTCCACGATTGACTTGTTCCATTGGAAGGTATTGAATGATATGCGTGCACTGATGTATCCAGTAGCACCGTCTAACCTTTCCTTGGAGGAGAAGAATGCCTTGTCTTGGCTGAAGAATCAGCAGGATGTCATCGTAAAGCCGGCGGATAAGGGGGGAAATGTGGTCCTGATGTCCAAGCAATATTATCAGGAAGAGGCTATGAGGCAATTAACTGATGTAGAGGTTTATATACCACTCAGTAGCAACCCCCTCCCTGTGATTTTGTCCAAATTGGGACTCTTCTTGCAGCGTTATATTGACTTGGGCTTTCTTCCCACTGCCATGTCCAAAAAATTGATCCCAACTCACCCAGTGGCCCCGGTCTGGTATTTTGTACCTAAGGTCCACAAATCGCTGACCCGTCCCCCGTGCCGCCCTATTGTGGCCGGGGTCGGGTCAGCGACGGAGCCTTTGTCCTGTTATGTGGATTGGCTACTTAGACCTCTCCTCCGCAGCACTCCCACGTATCTCAAGGACACTGGCGACTTCCTGCGGGCACTCAATTATTTCGAGTGGCAGCAGGAATTCAGCCTGGTGTCCTTGGACGTGGAGAGCCTATATACCAGGATCCCCCACCACATAGTTCTCCAGGCTATTAAAGTCGTCCTTGCTAGATCTAATATTGACGCGGTGTTCTGCGACTTTGTACAGGAGGCTCTTGATCTCGTTCTCTCCAACAATGTATTCCTCTATGATAAACAGTGGTAACGCCAGATATTTGGTACGGCCATGGGCACACCTGTGTCGTGCACCTTCACCAACCTATACCAGGCGGCATTTGAGGAGACATACGTTTTCTCCGTGGATAATCCCTATCTTCAACACATCCATTTATTTTTGCGGTATGTGGATGATGTGTTTATGATGATGTGCGGTATGATGATGATTGTGTCTGGTCTGCGGCGAGGAGTCCTGTAGGGCATTTGTGCAATATCTAAATGATTTCAATCAGATGAATATGAAATTCACTTTGAATTTTGGGGGCTCTACCCTTGATTTTCTGAACGTCAAAGTAACTGTAGTGGATGGGGAGTTACACACCACCGGTTATCGCAAACCTACAGCAACTAACTCGCTGCTACACCGGACCAGCTTCCATCCTCCCGCTGTTAAGGAGGCGATGCTATACGGACAGTTTATCCGTTTACAACGCATCAGTGATACTGATGCAGCCTTTTTCCGACAAGCCATTGATTTACGGCAACGGTTGGTGGATCGGGGTTACCCACGGAGAGAAGTGATGTCGGCCCTACATAGGGCAGCGGCCATACCCTGCACTAAGTTGTTGGAGGAGAGAACGCGAGGACAAGAAAACCGGCGGTTCACCTTTGCATTTAAATTCAGCCCCGCAGCTCTTTTGGTTAAACAAGTAGTGCTGAACAATTGGGATCTTTTGAAAGGAGATGTCGCTCTTCAGGAAATAGCTGCCTAGAGACCCATTGTCACATATAAAAGATGTCGGACACTTAGGGATGAATTGGTACACAGCAGCACGTCCATCCCGCCGACCACCAATTGGCTAACAGGGGCCAGACCGATTGGCAACCACAGATGTGGTAATTGCTCTTTCTGTAGATACAATCCCCGATTGAAATTCCTCAATTTAGGGGGAGTAGCACATATTGTCCGGGACTTCATTACCTGCCGTACCTCATTAGTTGTGTATGCTCTGCTGTGTCCATGCAATAGGTTCTATATAGGTAAAACAAAACGTCCTATGTTCGAGCGCGTGCGTGAGCACTTCAATTCAGTCCGTACTGGCAAGGGCGCTCCCAGGCTTATTGAACATGTTATGTCTACCCATAGGGGCAATCCTCATTGCCTCTCTTTTTCAGGGGTGGAGTTTGTCCGTCCCCACCCTCGGGGTGGGGATCGGCATTGACACCTTCTACAGAGAGAGGCGAGGTGGATTATAAAAACAGGGGAAAAAGAAAGTGACTCCTAAAATATTATTTATTTGTATAAGTTAAAATTGTTACCCATCTAATTATACAAAAACTCCCTCTAAATATAGGAGGAAGGGTAATACTGGGCGGCTCTTGTGTGGCTACGAGTGCAGGGTAGTGTGAGGAACTGGCCCTAACGCTCACCCTGTCTTGTCTCAGCCCGAGGGCAACCCCTAGTGGTGGGGACCCCCCGTCCTCGTGCCTAGCCTACCTGCCCTGTATGAGACCCTATTTCCTCTGATAATAATATAACCTCTTGATATTACCAACAAATCCCTAAACCCGACGCGTTTCCCCCAACTCGGGTTCATCAGGGGGTATCACACTTCGTAATTGTTGGAAATAATAGTATACATCCCAGATCCTGTTCCAAAGATATGGAACCTTGGAGCCGACGGTGGTGAACGGATAAATGGCACCCACAACAGCGTCCCTCTGTGTTTAGATGTCCAGGATGGAGGTGACCGGTCTGCACCAAGCACAAGGCTGAGACAAGACAGGGTGAGCGTTAGGGCCAGTTCCTCACACTACCCTGCACTCGTAGCCACACACGAGCCGCCCAGTATTACCCTTCCTCCTATATTTAGAGGGAGTTTTTGTATAATTAGATGGGTAACAATTTTAACTTATACAAATAAATAATATTTTAGGAGTCACTTTCTTTTTTCGCTTGTCTTATAAAAACAGGGGCCCTGGGTCCAGCAGGCCTTAATGATAAAAATGACATGGCCGTGTTTCTGTGATTTGCCATGCCTTTTTTCTACCTGCCTGGGCGCCCTTTTCAGTAGTGAGACTACCCATAACCTATTCGGTTTAGCCATCTGCCTTCATGATCATCACCATCTTGCGCTTCTATCCATATAAATTTACTGAGGTATAAGGCATGATTCCATCTTTCTATGTATGGTCACTTGTTAGTCTGTGTTTCTTGTCTATGTTATGTTTTAATTATAGGTGCGGTCTGGGGTGGCGTCGGGTGTTGCCTTGGTGTAGGCCGGGTCGCGACCTGACACGCCACCGTATGTGTGCAATATGTATGCGCTGATGCGCCCGCAGTGAGTTTCCGGCCAGAGGAAGCGCGCATAGACGCGTATTAGGACATTGGAAGGAAATGGCCCAGTTTGCTAGTGGTGTGCTGTCTTTGTCTTGTTCAACTAATGAACAGATCTGCCATTGCTGACAGTGGCTATTTATCACGGGTCCAGTTATGCACTGCCACTGTCTGCTTGTCAATGAAGTTTCATTCTTTATTGCTGCTGCTGCTGCTGCTGCTACAGTTGTTCTCCCTTTAGTGCCACCACTATTACTGTACGCCTGCACAGCTGCACATCTCCTGCCTTGATTGTGATGTGCTACATCCACACTGTACTATAGCTGCCCACCAAAAAGGGAGAATTTTTGAATGCCTGTTCAGAACAAGCCTTTGTTTTTTTCTGATGCTACTGTGTGTGTATAAACATGGACAGGCATGTGCCGCCATTAAGGCAAAATCTATGGAACATTTCTTTATTTTAAAAAGCATAAATCAGATGGTACAGTAAACCATTCAGTGAACCATCAATCATGCATTTACACATAGCTATATACACTGACGAGCAAAGGGGTAACAATGTTTTGAACCTTTGACTTTCAGGCTACGAACGTGAGACTTTGCTATCTTGGCTATCTCATACATAAATTGTACTTTCAATTATTTAGCATATCATTAGATATGCAGATTCTTGTCACGTAACTGCATTGTTACTGGTTTTCTCCTGGTGGTTGAATAATCCTTTTCTTCTTTTATGCTATAAATTAAAACCTCTTCGCACATTCCCTAATACCTCAGTGTGTCATTAGGTTGATTCCCACATGAAAGAATATTGATTTGAATCCAGGAGCAGCCATGAAGAAGATTTCCCAAGAAAAGCATCATCCAGCTCATCGATAGCTGTATCTTGGCCAATAAAATTGCCAAACTGCGTCATGTGAGTGTCACGGCAGTTGGAAGAATACAAAATTAATCTATTCCAAAGCCAAGAGGTGGATGTCCAGTCAAAATATCAGAGTCAACACGTCAGCTCATCATAAGGTCTATCAGTTCTGGAGCAACAAACATGGCAGTGGAGGTGGATCGTATGCTTTGCGATAGTGAGATCACAAATGTCCATGCAAGCACTGTGTAATGTGCATTACACAAGTCTGGATTGATGGCCTGAAAAAAGGTGAAGAAGTGCTGGCTCAAGTTTGCAAAAAAAGTACAAATAGTGGACAGTAAAAAACGTTTGATTTGGAATGATAAGACAAAAGTCTATAGACAGGGCTTTGATGGGTGCAAATGGGTCTGGAAGATACAAGGCAAAAGGGGGCTAATGGATCAAGAAATTGGAGGAGCTGTCATGCTTGGTGGATGCCTGTAGCTATGGGCTGTTTCAAAGCCAAATGCGTTAGATTCTTGACCAGGATATATGGTGGGGTTAACACTCATGCTTTATGAGATGTGTTAACTAAACTAAAGTTAACTAAACGTGTTAACCAATTGCTTTTCAATTGCTTTTGTTTCAAGATAATGCATTGAGATAATGAAATTTGAGTTAAGGGTTTGAGTCTTACAGCTGCTACATCTGTACTTCGTACACTTGAGTACTATGGATATGAAAAGAATGACAAAGTGTTCCAGCAGAACAACAGTCCAAAGCACAAATTAAAAATTGGCAAAGAAATGGCTCAATGACAATGAAGTAGAGGTGCTGGATTCTCCCACCAGTCCCCAGACCTCATCCAATCGAACATTTGTGGGTAGAGTTGAAGAAATAGCTGTATTCGTACACAAGTGAGTCGACCAGTATGCACCAAATTAAGAATGTGTAGAAGAGACCTGGGAACAGATTTGAGTTGAGACATGCTTGAATCTGATTAAGAGTATGCTCAGAAGGATTCAGTCAGTGTTGAAAGCTGAAGTTGGATTTACAAAATCTAATATATATAGCTGAGTGTATGTGTGTATGTGTGTGTGTGTGTATGTGTGTATGTCCGCTAAAGGAATCCGCACCGTCGCATTTACAATCACAGGTACATCAAGAACACAGGTACATCAGGTGTCCAGGAAGGTTTTAGACCGGGTCTCAGCTCTCTAGGACATACCATTCCTGAGATATTTCCCCAAAAATGTAAGTTTGGCACATTACATGACCCACATTAGCTACTAGAAGCCTGCGGGTCATTCTCTTCATATCCCAACTGCCATACACACGGTCATATGTCCCTTATTAACCAACAGAAGCTCGCAGGTCCTTAGTCTCCACATACACACATTTTTACAGCAGGTTTACATAACAACCCAGCCATTTTTTTTCACTGCTAGAGCTCAGCTTTTAAAGGGCAGGGCACTGTGGATGACACTGTTAAGGGAGCGGAGTGCTGTGGGGGTCACAGTTAAGGGGGCAGATAGGGTGGCCATTCAGGCCACCCTCAAAAGACAGACTTAATAACCCAGCCCCCAAGTCCTGTTAAGCCATGCCCCTGATCCAGTTAGGCAAGGCCCCTCCCACTCCGCAGCCAACGTGAATTTAAGAAATGAAGGTAAAAATCAACTTCTGTCAGCTGCAGGAGTGAAAGGGAGGGTGACTTTTTACCTGCAGATCATGCTGAGACAGTACAGTGCTGCTGTCTGAGAGTGAGCTGTTTAAAAAGACATCCCTGTGTCCATCCAGGCCCTGCGCCGGACGGAGGACAGGGAGTCTGAAAGCTGGACTGTCCAGCCTAAATCCGAACCTCTGGCTACCCTAAGGGCAGGCTGCTGTGGAGGTCATAACTAAGGGGACGGTCTGCTATGTAGGTCAGTGTTAAGGGGGCGGGGTGTTGTGGAAATGACTGTTAAGGAGCTGGGGTACTGTGGAGGTCACTAATAAAGGGGAAGCCGCTGTGGAGGTCACTGTTAAGGGGGTGGGATGCTGTGGAGGTCACTGTTAAATAGAAGGGCACTGTGGAGGTCTTTGTTAAGGGGGCAGGGAACAGTGGATTTCACAGTTAAGGGGACAGTCCGCTTTGGAGGTCAGGAGGTCAGGAGCGAGGTGATGTAAAGGTCACTGTTAAGGGGTGGGGTGTTGTGGAAGTCATATTTTAAGGGAACAGAGCTCTGTGGAGGTTACTGTTAAAGGAACGGGGTACAGTGGAGGTCACTGTTAAAGGAAATGCAAAATGAAAAGTCTTTGAAACCACTCGTTCAGCACTGCTGGCACATAGATCAGTCTTCAGTATAATAAAAGGGTTCTATTGATTAAAGTCGATGTGTTTCAGGGGCGAAGTGCCCCCTTTATCAGGACAATAATACAGGATAACATTATGTTACATGTTACAGCATTTAAAAGAAACTTTTGGCGCGCTCATCAAGAGGGGAAGGCTGTGGGCCGTGTCAGGTGAGTGGCAGGAGCGGGCGTACTTTGCAAAATAAGGTAAGCAAACCTCCAGTTCCAGCGTCCCCCACTGTCAGTGTATAAATAGTGCATGGGGTCATTTATTTGTTCATAAATTACATAATTTATTAGGATATGTTAGCTGTTACACTTTGATGCCTTGTACATATTAACATATGTCGCTCGCTATTTAGCAATATTGCTAGTTCTTCTATCACTAGTTGTTGTGCCTCTTCTTCTCTCAGGGTGCCCTACTTGTTACTGTTTATCCGGTGCAGTAGCACCGGGTCAGATTGTCCTGGAGCGCTATGAATCTAGTTGTGGAGTGGCTGCTCTGATTGCGCGTTCTCCCCCGCTCTTCCTATAGCTGAGGCTGGCAGTGAGTAATGTCTCACCCTGTGGTAGTTGCGGGGCTGGGGGGCTAGCAGGAGTGGTCCCATGTCTATAAAACTGTATGTGGCAGTGTTCTAGAGTCGGACATGATGATCAGTGGCTAGGAAATTGACAAGTAAAGTCAAATGATGATGCCATGGACATTCTTTCCCAGACCGGGTTTGTTGAAACAGAGCAATATATTTACATCAAATGATAAGGAAGCCTAAGGCTTGTTTTGTGCTTCTCTTGTGTATATGTATATATATAATATTGTTAATTATACACTATCTGCATGTGATTGCTGCGTATAATTTCCGGAATGCATGAATATACACAATATACATAAACATAGGTGTATGATTTCTTCTCTATCCATATTTTCATCTACTATCCTTTTCGAAAATCCATTTAGAGAAGGCAACATGATTATGGACTCAGGTTGTTTCTTTTTGGTCAAGATCTACACTATAGCTTCATCACATGATTATGGGCTCAGGTCATTTTTCTTGTTCTTGTTTGTTTGTGGTACTGTATCTGTCATAGCTTCATGTAGCACCCCCAAGTCAGAGCAATGTGTGAGACTAACCTGGGGAATGCCAGTGATGGAGAGGCCGGCACGCTGTTCCTCTGGGGCACTCTCTGGGTTCTGAAGGGACACAGCCAGGTGCAATGTGAGGTGCCCTGGGTGTTGTAGTTTAACGTGCCTATGGCTAAGTCCCTGATGTTTCGTGACGCCAGTGCCAGTAAACGGTGGCACACCGTATTTATAGTAGGAATAATAGAGGTGCAGACTTGTAGCTTGAAACAGAATTCCAACTTTACTGAAACAGTGGTAATACAGAAGGCACTCTCTTAAAACAGTTCTGGTTGCAGACAATAGGCTTTTGTACAGTCTCAGTTACAGCAGGCTTATATCCAGCAAGGTAAAACAGAGGGTTAAATAACATGACTTTGAATTGCAGGTGAACCTTACTTTCTTCCTGGCTTGTCCTGACTGGCAATTATTCTTCAAGGCCCCAATGCCCTACTTCTGGCTTATATCCTTGAATCTCCAGTTTGCAGTGTACCTCCTCTGACATTACAGTACCTCTTGCTCTAGGGATTGCCTTAGCTTGACTCTTGCTTCTGCAGACATGGACGTAGGAGGGGAACCTTCTCCTTGGATCCTAAACCCGGTTACAGGGACTGCAATGCCCTCTCCTAGTCTGCAGGCTCCAGGCCTGCTCTGCTTTCACAGGCCCATGGCCTGTGCTTAACTCAGACACAGCCTAATCTCCTCTCTACTTCCCTGACTGGGCCTTATATAGACTAGGGCTCCCTAGCTCCCTCTAGTGACTAGAGCTGGAATTAAATCCCTAGCAGGCCTGAATATGGCACATTTCACAGTAACAGGGAATTAAATAGCATTACATTACATTGCATTTTAAGAATAGGACTTATACCAGCCTCCCCATAAATGAGAGGAACGACAGCATCCAAGTGACCCTTCTGTAGTGACGGGTATTACAACTCCCGTACACTACATTCATAATTAGGGGTAACAGTTCGCGGTTAATGTATGGGTAAATCTTTTTAAAAAATAGAAAGGTTAGAAACATTAGAACTCATCTAGACTAGTGATAAGCAGCAATATTCAAATTTGCGTTATTTCGCGAATATTCGTTAGAATATTCATCATATATTAACGAATATTCGTATTCGAGGTTACTCTATTGATTGCGAAAAATCAGCAATGTAATATTCGCTTAATGCGAATATTCTAAAATACGAATATATAGCACTTTAGAATATTCGTCATTTTTTCCAATTTAATGTGAGCAGTCATTGGCCCAAAAGCAAGACTTTTGATGGAAAAAAATGACAAATATTCTAAAAAACGAATATCCGACAATGATGAACATTCTAAAAAACTAATATTAAATATATATTTTTTCCAATTTAATGTGAACAATCATTGGCCCAAAAGCAACTTAAGCAGGGACTTCATGACTTCAGATGGAAAAAAATTACAAATATTCTAAAAAACTAATATATAGCACTATATTCTATAGAACTGTATATTTGTGTTTTAGAATATTCGAATATTACATTGCCGATTTTTCGCATAAGAGAAAATAAATTGAATAATGAAGAATATTCTAATTCACTACAGACTACAGTATTGCAGCCTTCTCACACTGGCCCACAAGCAAGAAGCATTTAGGTATACTAGGTAATGAGTTAAGATGAAAAAAAAAACACGAATATTCGTTTTTACGAATATATATCAATATAGTCGAATATTCAAAGTGCCGATATTCACAATAAAAATTTGCAGATCGAATATTCGCGCTTAACACTAATCTAGACCAATGATAGCTATAAAAATTACAAGTATCATACATTTTTTTATAAAAAGCGGGGCTATATTGCATTCATGTCCGCCATAAAACAACATCCCCAGTGTATAAAATACACAGTATTATCCTGTTCTCATAAAATTGTCTCACTGATTTCATTTAATTCCCGTGGACTAAGTGTGTCTAATTGGTAGATCCAAAAGACTTCTCTCTTTTGTAGGGTCTCAAAGCGATTGAATGGATTTCCGGGTATAAAATCGATAGGTGTTATTTTGATCTTTTCCTTGTATTTTTCGGGGTAGCAGCGTAATGCCTGGAGACGCTATGCTTCAGATATTGCCTTTGGATGTTATGCATATGTTGGTTGATGCGGCATTGGAGGGCCTGTGTGGTGCAGCCTACACATTCGATCAAGTAGATCACATACGAAGACTGGCATGTGAGATTGTTTTTTATTGGGAACGTAGTTCTATTATAATTGGAACTGAAGGACATCTGTCTGTGTGTAATAATTTTGCAGCACAAACAGTTTTTGGCCCCACATCTATAGCTTCCTTTTTCGGGACAATGGTTGTTTTAACTTTCCCTTTTCTGGGCATGTTGTTTAGGTCTGCTAGGGGCCAATATATTTTTGATTGTGGGTGCCCGTCTGTATGTTATCTTTGGAGTGTGGGGGAGGTATTTCATTAGATGTTGGTCCTGTAGGAGGATGTTCCAGTGTTTCTCTAGACTTTTCTATATCTGCATATTGGATGTGCTGTACTAAGTAATAAACTGGACTATTTCTGCTGCTTCCTTGGAATTGGTGACGATCGCTAGAGATGTCGCAAACATTAAATTTTTCGTTCGCGACCGGCGAACGCGAACTTCCGTAAATGTTCACGAACGGGTGAACTGGGCGAACTGCCATAGACTTCAAAAGGCAGGCGAATTTTAAAACCCACAGGGACTCTTTCTGGCCACAGTAGTGATGGAAAAGTTGTTTCAAGGGGACTAACACCTGGACTGTGGCATGCCGTTGGGGGATCGATGGCAAAACTCCCATGGAAAATTACGAAGCTATCAGAGGACGTTAGTGTACATTTTGATCAAAAAATAATAAGCCACTCGCCACGCCAAGACCGACTCTAGCATAGAGGCAGGGCAGAGTGCTGGTAGCAGAGTGCTGTTGCATTTCTGTGTTTGTGTATTTTGCCATAGCTATGTGCACCTGCATACAGGGACGTGCTGACTTACCCCCCCTTGTGTTTCTGTGTAGTATATGCTGGAGGTGTGGTGGCCTCCTTTCAGTCGTGCACACCTGACTAGTTTGTCTGCCCTAGAGGCTGGTTTTAATCAGAGTAAGTAAAAAACTGAACTTGCATCCATATTACCTACTAATAGCCATCTGGCTCCAGGAAGAGTACACAGTGGGCTCAGCATACATGTTGGTACCTGCATCCCTGGATTTAATGGAGGCTGTTATGGCACCAAAAAGGGTTAATAAGCACGGTGGATCCTAGCATGCATGCTGGGCCCGCACTCCCTGAATTTTATGTGGCTGTCATGGCCCATAACAGGTAGGATTTAGCGTTAGGATCACTCAAAGAGGCGGCCTTGGCGTGGTCAGTGGCTTATTACTTTTTGATCAAAATGTACACTAACGTCCTCTGATAGCATCAATCATAGAGGCAGGGCAGAGTGCTGGTTGCAGAGTGCTGTTGCATTTCTGTTTTTGGCGATAATCCATGGCTTTCAACGATGGGGGAGAACACCAAATGCGTTTCGAGGTATTAGCTTTATGACCCCTTCTTCATACCACTGAAGAAGGGGTCATAAAGCTAATACCCCGAAACTCGTTTGGTGTTCTCCCCCATCATTGAAAGCCAAGGATTATCGCCAGACATAATCTGCACCAGAGATGTAAATTTGCTGATAAAACACGGGGGTACCCGCGCGATCGGCACAAGTATACGGAGGCACTATACTCCAAGAAGAGACACGTGCACCGCCGGGCACACTCTGGTGAGGCAGCCCTTGAGACCGGGTAATCTACCATTCCACAAGAAGGAGACCGTGTAGAGGGCTTACCCATCATATCTGGTAAAAATGTTCTGACAATCCCTGGCTAGAGTTAATTAGTAGCGATCGCTATCTCTTGTCTCAGAGCGGGACGCCGCTCTAACTATATGCTGGGAGTGGGACGCCGCTCTTACCAGCAGGATTATCCTGGAAGGTCACTGGCATTGGCATATGAGTTTCTTTAAGACTAATGAATGGCTACAAAGTTTGGATATTGAACTTTTGAAATATTTCTGAGATATACTCTCCCCAAATTTGGGGTATATTAAGACGCACAAGACGATTTCACTCCTGGACTATTATGGAACTATATCAGAAACTCTATTGACTGCTGTCGTTTAGAGGTCATATTTATTCACATATAAGGGAAGCTGTTTTTAGGTGCAGATGACCAAATGAATTATTGATTGTTTTTTATTGATTGATTGTTTTATTGTATATATAATAAATTACTGCGGACACCAGCTATTTAGAGTGTGCCCCCATTTCTCTCTTAAATATCCCATTGAATAGGTTGGTGAATCTATTTTGGGTGAGTGCACCTCATTTGGTGGTTCACTACCTTAGTGCGACATTTATACCAATTATATTGTAAAAATTAAATGCCTTTTTTTATGCATAGTCCTGTGCCACCTGGTTTGAGTGGTGGGCACTGGCAGTGGGCACACTACAGTCAGTGGAAGCGGACCTGACACACACTGGCAGCAGGCAGGCAACTGAAATTAGATTAAAGTGTAAAAATAAAATGCCTTTTTTTATGAAAAGTCCTGTGCCACACGTATGAGTGGTGGGCACTGGCAGTGGGCACACTACAGTCAGTGGAAGTGGGCCTGACACAAACTGGCAGCAGGCAGTCAACTGAAATTAGATTAAAGTGTAAAAATTAAATGCCTTTTTTTGTGCAAAGTCCTGTGACAGACAGTATGAGTGGTGGCGGGCACTGGCAGTGGGCACACTACAGTCTGTGGGCCTGTAGCCTCTCACACATGGGCAGGCCAGGCAACTGCAACATATATGTAGAGAGAGAAAAAATAAAAGCAGACTAATGTAGCAGCCCTAAAAAGGGCTTTTTGGGGTGCTGTGATGCTGTCCTTACAGCAGATGAGTCTGTGGACACATAACACTGGCCCAGCTAATGCTTTCCCTATGAATTCATCAGCACAGCAGCAGCAGCTGCACTCTCCCTGCTCTCACTAACACACTGCAGCTTCAGATGAAATCTAAAATGGCTGCCGTTTTTATAGGAGGTGGGAGAGTGTGGAAGGGAGGGTGCTGATTGGCTGGATTGTGTCTGCTGACTGTGAGGTACAGGGTCAAAGTTTGCTCAATGATGATGTATAGGGGCGGACCGAACATCGCATATGTTCGCCCGCCGCGGCGAACGCGAACAAGCTATGTTCGCCGGGAACTGTTCGCCGCGAATAGTTCAGGACATCATTAGCGATCGCTAAACATTCCTCCTGTGATTGTAGACTGCTCTTTTTTATGGCGTTTTCCACTAGCCGTTTCGGGTATCCTTTTTCTTTAAATCTTTTTTTCCAGGATTTTTGTTTGTATTCTAAAATCCTCACTTTTAGTGCAATTCCGTCTGACCCTTCTACATTGGCTGTAGGGTATGTTTTTCATCCATTTTTGATGATGAAAACTTGTATAATGTATATAGCTATTAGAATCCACGGTTTTGAAATACGTTTTTGTGACAAGCTGGTTGTTTTATTTGAGATAATGATATCCAGAAATTCAATTTCAGTACTGAAATTCGGAGTGAAGGAGATCCCCCAGTTAGTTTTGTTCAATGATTCGCAGAACATTTTGGCTGTTTCTTCATCACCTTCCCAGATCATAATCAAATCGTCGATGTACCTTTTATAATATTTGATGTGTTCCTGGGCCATGTAATGGTTTAAGAAGAATTCTTACTCAAATTTTCCCATAAAAATATTTGTGAAGGCCGGCACCACCCATGTCCCCATGGCGGTACCCCTGCACTGATGGTAGATTTTGTTATTATACAAAAAATAATTATTCTCCAGGATGAAATTCAGTTTGTGGCGGTTTCAGTGTGACGTCATGCTCCAGGATTCCTCTGACACTCTATTCCAAGGTCATGTTTAATATTAGAGTAGAGCGATGTGACATTCATTGTTAGCAGGCCATATGTGTATTTCCACTGGATCATCTTCAATTCTCTGATCAGCTGACTTGAATCATGCAAATAACTTGGGAGTTTTTTTTATATATGGTTGCAGGAGTATATCCAAGAATTGTGACAGGCTGCTGGTAGCGCACTTTGTGTTGGACACAATTGGTCTCCTGGGAGGTTTCTCTGTATTTTTGTGTATCTTAGGTAAATGATAGAAATATGGGGTGCACAAAGTCTTGGGGAGTAGGAACTTGCGTTATTTTTTGTTTATGAGATGTTTTTCATATGCATTATTTACTAAGTTTCTTTGTGATCCCAGGGAATAGGTCATATGTGATTAATTCATAATATGTTGTGTCGCTGAGGATATTACGGGCTTCTTCTTTGTAATCCTCATAATTTTGGATCACCACTCCACCGCCCATGTCTGCGGGCCGGATAATTATGTGTTCTTTTTAGTGTATTCAGTACCCGATGTTCTTGTTTTGTGAGGTTCTCTTTTTGTAAACAGATTGCAGGTGCTCCAGTGATTTTTTTTGAGTTTGGTTGCTATCAGATCAAAGAACGTCAGGATTCAATGTCCCTGACTTTGTAGTGGGAAAAAACAGACTTGCTTTTATTTATGCTACCCTTTCTTTTTTTATTGCTGCCCTACTCTCTTTCCAATTGTTCTAATTTTGTTTTTGTTGTCGGGAAATAGTGATTCGTGATTCTTGTTTTGGTAGCATGGAGAGGGGTGGGGGGGGGAGGCTCACTGTCCCTAGAAAAGGAACTCCAGTTGTATCTGAGTGCCCCACTTGGCTCAGAAATGGTACAAATGCTTGTTTACCTGACTCATATATATAGTGATGATTTGGTAATTTTTATCCATTTCATTCTGTGGATGATGAGTTGCATTGGGCGAGGGGTGGAGGGTGAAGTTCATGTTACTAAATATATCGTTAAGTTATTTTGTAGCCTCGTATGTGATGGACTCCAAGGTAAGATTGATGAGATTAGGAGTATCTCCTGTGGGACTCAAGTTGGTGTCTTTTGTTGGTGTATTTCTTCTTGACTTGTAGTCCAAGTACTTTGATCTTAAGGCTCTAAGCTTTTTTAAGATTAGGAATTCATCTGTGTCAGTACGGTTCCCCTTGGGTGTAATATTTAGATTCCCCTGTTGTACTACAGGGTTACCTTTGGGTATATTGTCTTTCTTTTTGCTATGAGTCTCTGTTTGGGTTTTATCTGAATTGTCTTTGACCAGACTCTTGCCACTAATGGTTTTCTCAATATTTGAGGTTGGAAATAAATTCTTTGATGTTTTCTTTTTTGGGCTTTGCTTTTTCTAACATTTCTTCCTTTCAGTTTCATGGTTTTTCTGTAGATTCGATCTGTTGAATTTCCTATGCTGTTGTTTATGTCGTTGTCATTGTATAAACAGTACATGGGGTCATTTGTTTGTTCATATTCGTGGCTACAAACAAGTTACATAATTTATTAGAAGATGTTAGCTGTTACACTTTGATGGCTTGTATATATTAACAATGTATGCTTTTCGTTCTGTGAGACTCCGCTGCCCCGCAATGTCGCTTGCTATTTAGCAATATCGCTAGTTCTTCTATCGCTAGTTGTTGTGCCTCTCCTTCTCTCCGGGTGCCCTAGTTGTTAGCGGCGGACGCTGGAACTAGACATTTGCTTACCTCATTATGCAAAGTATGCCCGCTCCTGCCACTCACCAGACCCGGCCCACAGCCATCTCTTCTTGATGAGCGCGCCAAAAGTTTATTTTTAATGCTGTAACATGTAACATAATGTTATCCTGTTATCATGTTTGGACTACCTGGGTGGAAGTCTAAAGGGGACGTGCACCCATAAAAGCCCATACGTAACGAGTGCTGAGGTTAACCTCTTGTTGAATCAATAATGTTATCCTGTATTATTGATCCATGTGCCAGCAGCTTCAAACGAGTGGTCTCCAAGATTTTTCATTTTGCATTTCCTAAACAATCCTCCTGAAACCTGTGGAATGGGACGAGGAGAGACCTAGGCAGCAGCAAAGCATCCCTGAGGCTGGTGAGGAAAGATAGCAGCAAAGCTCATACAGCTGTTGTGACTCCTCACAACAGAATCCGGTAAGCGCAATAAGCTCTGCATATTGCTCTATGACCCAGGCGAAACTATACATGAGGCGCTGTGTTCTTTTGTTAAAGGGGCAGTCGCTGTGGAGGTCTCTGTTAAGGGGGCTGGGAATGGTGGAGGTCAGTTGAGGGGACTGTAACCTATAGTCAATGTTAAGGGGCGGGTGCTGTAGAGGTCTCTGTTAAGAGGGCGGACCCCTGTGGAGGTCACTGTCAAGGGGTTGGGGTGCTGTGGAACTCACTGTTAAAAGGCAGGCTGCTGTAAAGGTCAACGTTAAGGGGAGATCGCATTTTAAGGAGAAAGGGCACTGGGGGGGCAGTGTTAAGGGGTGGAGGGCTGTGGATGTCACTGTTATACTGGATACTGTCGATATCTTTTAACGATACACACAAACATTATATTAAAAAGATTAAATATACCTGTGCAAAGCCGGGTCCTTCAGCTAGTAATAAAAATAAAAATTTAGAATTTTAGGAGCAAAACAGTAACAATGCAGTTTCTTGACAAGAATCTGCATAACTAACATTTGATAAACACAGACTGGCCACTTTATAAGTTCAGTAAGTTAAGTATGCAGCTTGATGTGGTTTTGGATTGATTCCTACATATTTGGGATCCTTGAATCCAAGCTCATGTTAGAGAGCGTTATTACCTTTATCCTGAGACCCTATGGATATCAAATTGTCTTTTGCTTAATTGGTCTACAGTGAGTTGGGTACTCAGATCTCAATTTTTGTGGTGGTTCTCTGGTGGTTTGTGTTAAATTTGTATTTGTTTTTACTTTTATGGATATAAATAAAAAGTGACTGCAAAAAAAAAATAAAAAAAAAATAAACCATTTGCATACTTCCAGGCCAGATTGAACCAAACAGAAAAGTAAATGATCTATGTTTTATTTCCCATTAGTAATATGTAGTTTCATACTTGATAACTTTTCACTTAAAGATTCAGTGAAGGTCACAGTCTTTGCCTGCTCTTCTATGCAGATTCTAACCAGGGAGAGAGCTAGCTGTAAGAAAAAGAAACAGGAAACTGGTAATACATTGCCTGCACCCACATTTTTATTCAGCACTTAATATGCACTTCAATTATTCTGTAATTAGTATACTCTATTTTGCTGCAGATTTTTATAGGCAATATGCTTCATAATTATTCCAGAATTAATATGCATGACAATTATTCTGCAGTTCATTCTCACATATTGCTATTAGAATAGTCTGGAAATGACATTTATCAGATGTAAAGCCATTACTCTAATTGTATGGTCAATCAATGGAAATTCTAAGATGATCTTAGAATTTTATATATTTAAAAAACTTTAACCATTGAAGTCTTATAATACTGCCCATCCATTTAATTCTATTCACAAGCAAATACATGAATATATAAACAAAGACATTTAAAGAGGAAATAAATAGTATACTAAAGGAATAAAAAAAATAGAGAAAAATTAATTCTAAAGGCTGAAGAATTAAAGGGAATGTGTCATCAGAAAATGACCTGATGATTAAATCACTTTTTTATGTGTAACATGTTTTTAAAGAATTTTTGATGGTGTTTTTAGAATTCCATTTATTCCATATATTTAAAAAAAGAAAAATTCCTGCAGTTTTCGCACTGGCCACTATGTCTAATAATTGGCGCCACTTCTTGGTTTATACAAATCACTTTACTGCGGTTAACTCATTCTAATCCTGCCTATAATGATAAGGAGATATCACCTCTGGGTATAGATAAGACAGGATTCCCCATCCACGATAAATGATTGTCAAAGCTTATCTATTCTCCTCTTGTACAATGACCTCTGCACAGGTCACAGAGCATGCTTAGAAAACTCTCCCATAGAAGTCAATGAGGTCCCCTCCTGTCCATTGTGTCTATGGCCTTGGGGCTGCCGTAAAGCAATTTTCTTAAAGCTTTCTAAATGCTGTTAAGAACAGCTCAGGTAAGATGGCAGTCCCCATAATCATTTTCCGGAAACAGAATAACCAAATCTACAATCAGAAAATAAAAACAGGTTACAAAAAAGGATATGTGCTACTGTCTGGTTTTAACTGGCAGATAACATTTCCTTTAAGGTAAGATTTTATAGCTAATATAGAACTTACTAAAGGGCAATTTGAGCCATGGTTTGAATTGAACCTGTCATATTTAATATGTACTTCAGGCAGTAGTATTAGTAGTAGTAGTTTGAGGGCAAGAGTTTCTGATTAAGATATAGATTTATTTTAATAAGTAATACTTTCATTTTAATTCCTGCTTATTCTAGACTTTGAAGTAGAGGATGGTCCTACTCAGTGAGTAACAGTCTTCCATGTATGACTATGTAATATTGAGACCACCTACTGGACTCCTAAACCCAAAATGGTGAAAAAAAAAATATGCATATATTGCATGTTATATGGAATCTTTTACCACCAAAATGTGTATCAATCTTCTCCGTTTCTTCATTTGTTATAGCATGCTGCCCACAGATTGGATTGCACATTCAATGTGATGGGTCCCCCTTCATTTTTCACATCTGCCTCCAAGGTCAGAATAGTCCAACAGCATGGACGTGCACACATAGGGCTCAAAGGGGGCTTGAGCCCCTGCCCCTTTCTGTCTTTGCCCCTTTAATGCCCTTCTTTTTTTTTCCGGAATTGGCGGCGCTAGGCGGATCAAGCGGCTGCCTTTTTTCCCCACTTTTGCAATTGTCAGGTGGCGGGCGTGTGTCGGCCGGGCCCGTGCGGCGCATGCACGCAGCGCTATTCAGAGAAGTGCCTCAGTAGTAGTCACGTGGGGGTGGCGCGCGGGAGTCTAGAGCTGAGCTAAATTCAGGTTCAGACACTGTGACTGCGTGCAACTACTAGTGGTGCTCATCACCGGTGAGTGAGCTTGTGTGGTGCTCGAGTGAGTGCCACTGCTGTCAGTCTGTCACTGTGCCATCATGGAGGGGGTTGTCCGGTAGGGGGAGAAATGTACCATGGGGGGATTCAAGATGTGGTGCAGGGCTGCCAGTGCCAGGCCCAGAAATGTGTGGGAGAAACTACTGTGCGTGGGGCAACTTACTATGTGGGGGCAGTGTGGGGATAAATTACTATGTGGGGGCAGTGTGGGGACAAATTACTATGTGGGGGCAGTGTGGGGATAAATTACTATGTGGGGGCAGTGTGGGGACAAATTACTATGTGGGAGCAGTGTGGGGACAAATTACTATGTGGGGGCAGTGTGGGGACAAATTACTATGTGGGGGCAGTGTGGGGACAAATTATTATGTGGGGGCAGTGTGGGGATAAATTACTATGTGGGGGCAGTGTGGGGACAAATTACTATGTGGGAGCAGTGTGGGGACAAATTACTATGTGGGGGCAGTGTGGGGACAAATTACTATGTGGGGGCAGTGTGGGGACAAATTACTATGTGGGGGCAGTGTGGGGACAAATTACTATGTGGGAGCAGTGTGGGGACAAATTACTATGTGGGAGCAGTGTGGGGACAAATTACCATGTGGGAGCAGTGTGGGGACAAATTACTATGTGGGAGCAGCGTGGGGACAAATTACTATGTGGGGGCAGTGTGGGGACAAATTACTATGTGGGGGCAGTGTGGGGACAAATTACTATGTGGGGCAGTGTGGGGACAAATTACTATGTGGGAGCAGTGTGGGGACAAATTACTATTTGGGGGCAGTGTGGGGACAAATTACTATGTGGGAGCAGTGTGGGGACAAATTACTATGTGGGAGCAGTGTGGGGACAAATTACTATGTGGGGGTCAGTGTGGGGACAAATTACTATGTGGGGCAAATTACTTTGTGGGGGCAGTGTGGGGGCAATCACTGTGTGGGGGCAGTGTGGGGACAAATTACTGTTTGGGGGCAATCACTGTGTGGGGGCAGTGTGGGGTAAATTACTGTGTGGGGGCAAATTACTATGGGGGGATTACTATGGGGGGCAGTGTGGGAGAAATTACTATATTGGGGCGTTGCTATTGGGGAGGCACTGTAGGGGCAATTCTATTATTTTTGGGGACACTATACAGGGATTACTGCCTGGAGCACAATACAGGGTGTTATTATTACTGGGGGCACTCTAGGGGACATTATAGCTGCTGTGGACACTATAGGGACATTTGGGGTCATTTATCAAACTGGTGTAAAGTAGAACTGGCTTAGTCGCCCATAGCAGCCAATCAGATTCCGCCTTTCATTTTTAACAGCTTTTTTGGAAATTCACTTCTCTTTTACACCACTTTGATAAATGACCACAATTATGTCTATTGGAGTCAGTATTTTTCAGCAGTATAGTACCTGGGACATTGGGGAGCTCCAGGGGCACAGTATTAGGAGTGGCAGCAGGATGGGGAGGGGGATGGAAACATTGAGAAATCTAACGTGTCTGTATTATAAACTCTGTAGAGACGAGATGCGGCTGAAATAATTTGCCATGGTGGTCTAACGGAGGAGAAGAGGAAAGAGAAGGTCTACATGACAGGAGATGTTCCTGGATGTAAGAGATATGTGGTCCATCCTGCCGGCGGCAGCGCAATTTATTCACAGATACAATTGATTCAACAGTCTGCCCTCTCACCAGTGCAGGGTTAGGGTGACAGGGTCCTTTAAGGCTAGCGCAGGGGCTGCCTGGGTAGCGGACGTGCGTGACGCACGTCTGTTACGTCACGTGACAAGTGCCCTTTTTTTTTTATTTTTAAGCCCCTGCCCTTCAAAATGTCTGTGCATGTCCCTGTCCAACAGAGTACCAGAGGATCCTCTGGTAGGTCCAGTCTTGGAAGCCATAGTGAGCACCAAATGTCCAGAAGCAAAAACCCATATGGAGCTGCTTTTGGAGTAAATCACTTGCTACTATGATCTATTTATATGATTCAAAACCTATTAGACTTTATTGGAATCCCAGTCTAACATTGCCTTCTGCTCCTACCTGCTCCCACTTTGTTCCTATCCAAGGTACTACTGTAATTGAAGCTGTGTACTGTATGCACTATATGAGAAGAATACCTGTATAATTTTGTTTTACTATTTGTACACTATTTTACACATTGAATACGATTACTGCTTGATCTTCTAAATGGAACTGTTCTTTAAGAGTAGGGCTGGGTGTTCTGTCTTCATAAACGTTAACAAAGTGTGCAGTCTGACATTCAGCATAAACCATTCCTGTCTTCCAAATAAGAGAACTGTTCTTTGTAGTCTAACTTGTTTATTTGTCAACAGGTCGTACATATGTGGTTGATTGATTGTATACGATTGATTGGTAATACTACAAGAATACAAGTATAAAGTATAAAGCATACAATAGCATATTCTATAACATTTACATTAACAATAAAAGCACAAGGTAAAAACGGATTGCATACCTATTTTAACAGTCATAACTCCCTGAGTAACAATTACAACTGACTGAACATCTGAACAGGATTGTGGGGTTTGAGAAGGAGACATGCATAGGACAGCTGTGATAATGTGTCCTGGAGACTAGAAACTTCTCTTTCCCAGGATGCCTTGCACTCCCACAATGCAGTGCACCACCACACAATGCAGTAGTTTTTGTAACAGGCAAACAAAGTGTAATAGAATTTAACACCACTAGATGGTGCTATAACCACACTAAACACTTCAGAATTACCCTGACCCTTGAAGAATGAACTAGAATTATTTTCTAACCCTGCTGGGCAGAGCACTCCTCATCTGGCATCAACAAATGCCACTACTGGATCCTTCTTTCTTAGCAACCCATTTTGGTTAATAATGGGATCAAGCTTTTTCAAAGCGTTATCCTTGGAAATTGTTTGGCCTTTACTGAGGTAGTCTATTTCCTTAGCATAACATTCACGTTGTATAGTGCAAATTATCATGTTCTTGGACTTTTCCAGATTAGGGGCGGTAAAGGGATGTTTGCAGTGATGCAAACCTTTGCAGGGCTTGTTCCAAAGAATTTTTTTTTAAATCCATCTGTTACAGAGGTGGGTGTCAGCGGCCATTTTAGCCATTGCACTGTACTGCATGTCTTCCAGCCTGGCAGGGACATCAGCTTAATCCTTTTTGGTAGCTCAGTGAAGGAGAAAATGCTTTTTTTTCTGGCTGTTCACCTCCCTACATTACCTTTTGTATAATTAGGGGTGACATAGTCCATTTGTGTAGTCTGGGACCTGTGGTGCCACAGAGCACTTGTGTATACAATGCACTAAACCGTATATTTAATTTCTGCAGTATTTTTTAGATAAAAAGCTGTGATTCTGGTCCCCAAAGCAGATTGAAATACGCCGCCGAAATACACATTTGACAATTCTGTAGTGAAATAGTGAAGATTTTTATTTTTTTTTGTGGGAAAAAAAAGCAATATTCTTGCTTCACAAAGCAGTTGTGCATACAGCATACAAATACATATTTAATATTTCTGCAGGGAAATAGTGCATCAGTGTGTTTCAGGGGGAAAAATTCCCACAAAACAGTTTGAAATACACCGCCCAAATCCACATTTTACATTTCTGCCGTGAAATAGAGCCTCCGTGTATTTTTGGGAAAAATAGAAATATTCCTGGTCCACCAAGCAGTGTTAAAAACACCGCCCAGATAAATATTTTACATTTCTTCAGTGAAATAGAGAAACGGTGATTTTTGGCAAAAAAAACCAAAACGTATTCCTGGTGTTCAAAACAGATGTGCAGACAACGTAGAAATCCACATTTTACATTTCTGCAGGGAAATAGAGTCTCAGTGTATGTTTTGGAATAGCAGTTCTTCACACAATGTCCTGACGACAAGACACGAGTGGTTTGCACGTTGTGCAATCAGAGCCTGAAGCGAGGCATAAACATTCTTAACCTGAGCACAACCTGTAGGACCTGGCATCTACATGCAAAGCATCAACTGCAGTGGAGCAAACACCTTAAAAACCAGGAACGGTGTCAGGCTCCTCCTGCTTCCTCTTCTGCTGCTTGCTCGGCCTCTTCCTCCACCTCTGGCGTCACCGTGCCACCTGGCTACCAGCAAACAGAGGATGTCCCACCACCACCTCCGTCACCATTACCAAGCATCTCCATCATGTCACAGACAAGCGTTCAACTTTCCTTCTCCCAAACACTGGAGAGAAAGAGAAAATACCTACCTACCCACCCTTGATCCCTGGTCCTGAATGCCAGCATTTCAAAATTGCTGGCCTTTGAAATGCTGTCATTTCGTCTGGTGTAATTAGACTGTTTCACACAGCTGATGGCAGTGGCTGTCCCACAGTTCGTAGTTCCCAGCTGCCTCTATATTTCCAGGCGAGCCGTCCCTTCCCTGCACAACCAAGTGGAGGATAAAATCAAGTGTGCACTGCGAAACGGCATGTGTAGCAAGGTCCACATAACCACAGATACATGGACCAGTAAGCACGGCCAAGGCCGCTATATCTCCCTAACTGCGAGGCAGATAGCGGTTTGGCGCATGTCCTTCCACCACCGAGGATCGCAGGGCATTATTCTTTGCCTCCTGTTGCCTCCTCCTATTCCACATCCTCCTACTCCTCTTTTTCCACCCCCACATCCGGTCATCGAAAGAACCTCATCCCCAACTTCAGCACAGCCAGGGGTAAACCTGTGCAGGCGATTTTAACCACTTGAAGACCACAGGTTTATACCCCCCCTAGTGACCAGGCCCTTTTTTACAAATCCGCACTACACTACTTTCACCGTTTATTGCTCGGTCCTACAACTTACCACCCAAATGAATTTTACCTCCTTTTCTTCTCACTAATAGAGCTTTCATTTGGTGCTATTTCATTCTTGCTGACATTTTTACTTTTTTTGATATTTTACTTTTTTTGGCGAAATTTTTTCAAAAAAATGACATTTTTCACTTTCTGTTGGAAAATTTGCCAAATAAAACTACATTTCTCTATACATTTTTCACTAAATGTATTGTTCTACATGTCTTTGATAAAAAAAAATTCTATAAGTGTATATTTATTGGTTTGGGTAAAAGTTATAGCGTTTACAAACTATGGTGCAAAAAAGTGAATTTCCGCAATTTGACTTTCTGAGCGCCTGTCCTGTTTCCTGACGTGCTACAATGCCCAGACAGTAGAAACACCCCATAAATGACCTCATTTCGGAAAGTAGACACCCTAAGGTATTTACTGAGGGGCATAGTGAGTTCATGGAAGTTTTTATTTTTGTCACAAGTTAGCGGAAATTGTTTTTTTTTTTTTCAAAAATTTCATTTTTCGCTAACTTGTGACAAAAATAAAACTTCCATGAACTCACTATGCCCATCAGCGAATACCTTAGGGTGTCTACTTCCGAATGGGGTCACTTGTGGGTATTTTTACTGCCCTGGCATTTTAGGGGCCCCTAAACGTCAGAAGCAGTTTGGAATCCAAATGCGTAAAAATGTCCTGTGAAATCCTAAAGGTACTCATTGGATTTAGGGCCCCTTTGCGCATCTTGGATGCAAAAAAGTGGCACACATGTGGTATCACCGTACTCAGGAGAAGTAGGGCAATGTGTTTTGTGGTGTATTTTTACATATACCCATGCTGGGTGTGAAAAATATCTCTGCAAATGACAACTTTTTCCATTTTTTTATACAAAGTTGTCCATTTACAGAGATATTTCTCTCACCCAGCATGGGTATATGTAAAAATAAACCCCAGAACACATTGCCCTACTCCTCCTGAGTACGGCGATACCACATGTGTGACACTTTTTTGCAGCCAAGGTGCACAAAGGGGCCCTAAATCCAATGAGTACCTTTTAGGAGGGCATTTTTACGCATTTTTCTTCTCTCGCTTTAGGGCCCCTAAAATGCCAGGTCAGTATAAATACCCCACATGTGACCCCATTTTAGAAAGAGGACACCCCAAGGTATTCTGTGAGGGGCATGGGGAGTTCATATTTATTTATTTTTTTCGCACAAGTCAGCGGAATTTGATTTATTTTTTTTTTTTCTCACAAAGTCTCCCTTTCCGCTAACTTGTGACAAAAAGTTCAATCTTTCATGGACTCAATATGCCCCTCAGCGAATACCTTGGGGTGTCTTCTTTCCAAAATGGGGTCACATGTGGGGTTTTTGTACTGCCCTGGCATTTGAGGGTCTCCGCAATCATTACACGTATGGCCAGCATTAGGAGTTTCTGCTATTCTCCTTATATGGAGCATACAGGTAATGAGATTTTTTCCGTTCAGCCTCTGGGCTGAAAGAAAAAATGAGCGGCACAGATTTCCTCATTCGCATCGATTGATGTGGATGAAAAATCTCTGCCAAAAATATGCAAGAAGAAAAAAGGGGCCTGGCGATTGCCAGGACATAGGAGCTCCGCCCAAACATCCATACCCACTTCAGCTCCTATGTCCTGGCAAACGTGATTTCTCCATTCACATCGATCAATCGATCGGTGTGGAGGAAGACATCTTTGCCAGATTTTTGATACAAAGTGTTTGCCAAAGCATATGAACTCCAACACCTCTCCTCAGCTCATATGCCAGGGCAAACGTACCTGTACTGCAGAGGAGAAATCTCGTCTTGCAGCGCCGCATACACCGACTTCACGTGTCTTCTGATAGCAGCGCAATGCTTCTCTCAGAATGCACATCAGTGCTGCAGCTGGCTCTTTGCTTGATCCACCTAGAAAGTAAAAAAAAAAAAAAGAAAGAAAAAAACCAGGCAGCAACGCAATAATTTTATTAACATTAACTTTATAGAACATTAGAAACCGAACGTTAACTTAAACATTTGAAACATAACTTGAACTTTTTTGCTTACCTGTGGATTTTTTTTTTTGTTTTTTTTTTTACCTTAAGGCCTCATGCACACGGCCGTGAAACACGGCCGTGCATGGACCGTTGTATCTCGGCCTGGCAGCCATCTGACAGCAGGAGCGCACGGCGTTACTGGTTGCTATGACGCCGTGCGCTCCTGCTGTTAGATGGATGCCAGGCCAGGATACCACGGTCCATGCACGGCGTGTTCCACGGCCGTGTGCATGAGGCCTTAGAGGATAAACCTCTCCTTCCCCGTGGGACAATGTGCAAAGCACAAATCACCCAGAGCTGTGGCGAAGTACATTATGCACTTTGTCCCAGGTGAACGGAGAGGTTTGCAGCAGCTCTGTGTGAAAGGGCCCTTGCACACGAGCGTTGCTCACGCATGGTGATCGCAGAGGAGCGCCTGGCCTGACTTCTCCCGCACAGACGGGGTCGCATAGCATCATATTGATTTATGATGCTATGTAACCCTTACAGTTCTGGAATGCATTGGATAGCACTGGCAGCAGCAGTATGCCAGTGCTATCAATGCATTCCAGAACTGTAAGGGCTACATAGCATCATAAATCAATATGATGCTATGCGACCCCGTCTGTTTTTGAGAAGTCAGGACGGGCGCTCCTTTGCGATCACCATGCGTGAGCAACGCTCGTGTGCAAGGGCCCTAAGACTCATGTGTGCCTGGCCTGTGTCTTGCATTCCTTATGCTAATAATGTACCTGGGTGTGATACTTGCGGAAGCACTCCCTTATGCATAGGGCAGGCTGGTCAGGACAGTCAGGACAAAAAACGGTGGTGTCACGCCTTAGTCCACTCCTGCTACAGACACGACATCTTTTTCTTGGGGAACGGTGGCTTGGGGTACCAGGGAAGACACTGGGGAAGTGTCTCTCATGTAGCCGGCTCACTACATCGGGGACTTGGGGCACAGAACCTCCTGGATACAGGAGTTCCGAAATGATCTCTTCCTGGAATTTAAGGAAGGATCCCGTTCTCCCAGCCTTACTGTAGAGAACGTAACTGTTATATATGGCCAATTGAATCAAATATACAGACACCTTTTTATACCAGCGTCTGGTGCGTCGGGAAACTAAATATGGAGCCAACATTTGGTCATTGAAGTCCACCCCTCCCATGTGGAGATTATAATCGTGGACTGAGAGGGGCTTTTCAATGACTCCTGTCGCCCGTTCTATTTGGACAGTCGTGTCTGCGTGAATGGTGGACAGAAGGTAAACGCCCTCTTGTCCCGCCACTTCACCGCGAGCAGTTCTTGGTCACACAAGGCAGCCCTCTCCCCCGTGCAAGTCGGGTATTAATGAGCCGTTGGGGAAGCCCGGCGACTAGGCCGCGCGGTGCCACAGCATTGGATTCCGACTAGATGTAAGTGCCGAAAGAGGGCCACACTTGTGTAAAAATTGTCCACGTATAAGTGGTACCCCTTGCAGACTAAGGGTGACACCAAGTCCCAGACAATCTTGCCACTGCACCCCAGGTAGTCAGGGCATCCGACCGGCTCCAGTTTTGAGTCTTTTCCCTCATAGACCCTAAAACGATATGTATAGCCTGTGGCCCATTTACAGAGCTTATACAATTTGACCCCGTACCGGGTGCGCTTGCTGGGGATGTACTGTTTGATGCCAAGGCGCCCGTTGAATTGGACGAGGGACTCGTCTATGCAGATGTTCTGACTGGGGGTATACGCATCTGCAAATTTAGATGACAAATGGTCTATGAGGGGCCGAATTTTATGGAGCCGGTCATAAGCAGGGTGGCCTCTTGGATGACAGGTTTCATTGTCAGTGAAATGCATAAAGCGCATGATGACCTCAAACCGTGCCCTGGACATTGCAGCAGAGTACATGGGCATGTAATGTATTGGGTCTTTAGACCAATATGACCGCAATACATTTTTTTTAGTTATGCCCATGCTGAGGATAAGGCCCAAAAATGTTTTAAATTCGGAAACGGTGACTGGTTTCCACCGGTAAGGCTGGGCATAGAAGCTTTCCGGATTGGCGGTTATATATTGTGTGGCGTATCGGTTGGTTTCTGCCACAACTAAGTCGTAGAGATCCGCGGTGAAGAACAGCTCAAAAATTCAAGGGCCGATCCAAAATTGGCTGTCTCCATGCGAACTCCTGACTGGGCGGTGAAAGGGGGCAATACGGGTGCGGCGGAAGGAGGGATTGCCAATTAGGGTTTGCCAGCACCTCTGGGAGACTAAGGGGTCTACGGGCCTGAGAACGCGGTGGCTGCGACGGGGAGTTAGTGCACGTGCCACCGTACCAGCAACTGCCCTTCTGGTGCTCGCCACTTCACCAGGGAATACGGCAGTGCTGGTAGAAGGTCCAGGATGTGCTGCGCTGCCGGTGTATGCCGCACCATCAAAAAGGTCAGCGCTAGCACCACTCTGCTGCATATGAGGCTCATCACGCGGGATATGCGAAACACTGACATGGGGTCGGGTACGCCTGACCGTAGCAGGGACCTCAACCTCGTCATCTTCGCTAGCGGTTAGAGTGCCACTGCTGTCTACAGGTTCATATTCTGAACCACTGGATTCAGCGGGTGAAGCGTCCCCATCGCTTTCATCCATCACGGCCAGAATCCTGTAGGCCTCTTCAGCGGAATACCCCTTTTTGCCATTTTGGAGTAACTAAATTTAGGGGTATTCCTCTGAGACTACCCAGGAAAAAGAGCACACCTACCTAGTAAAGGGAGTGCTTGCGAAGTAACGCTGCGATCGCTAATAAAGATCCAATAACTCAAAAGTGATCTTTTATAGCGGTGCAGCGATTTTACTGTGTTTTTGCAGTGATCAGAAAAAAAATTTCTGTCACTGCGGTGGGCGGACTGAGCGCAAGTGTGCGCACAAGATCAGGCCTGATCAGGCGAACAATGCGTTTTTATAGAGCCTAAAGTGACCCTACTGATATAGATCTGATTGCGATCAGTCTTGATCACTTACAGATACTATATTAGTATTAGTGCTGATAAGCGACAGTGATGGCGCTAATCAGCGACTAATAAGTGACTGTGCGGTGCGGTGGGCTGGGCGCTAACTACCTAACAAGTAGCTAACTACCTGACGGTGATTAGGGACCCTTATAGGGGGTGATCTATGACAGGGGGTGACAGAGGGTGATCAGGGGTTTATATGGGTAATCAGTGGCTACTAAGGGGCTACTAAGGGGTTAATAACTGACAGAGGGGGGGGGTATGTAATGTATGTGTGGTGATTTGGTGTACTTACTGAGCTGCTTGTGTCCTCTGGTGGTGGATCCAGCAAAAGGGATCACCAGAGGACCAAGCAGGACTTATATCAGACGCTATTTTGTAAATAGCGTCTGATATCTGATTTTCATAGGTCGATTTAAAAAATTACAGCCTGCCAGCCAATGATCGCGGCTGGCAGGCTGTATTTTCACTTCTCCACTGTGCGTCACAGTGAACGCGCGCGTGTGCGCGCGCGCGTTCATGTGAAATCTCGGGTCTCACGAGATGACGCCGATAGGCGGCAGTGAGACCTGAGAGAGCCGCCGCGCTGACGCCCATCGGCGTTAGCGTGGCGGCAAGTGGTTAAAACTCATGTGTTTGGGTGACAAACCCCACACTGCACAGGAGCTGTGGAGGGACATAGAACAACAGACCGATGAGTGGTTGCTGCCAGTGAGCCTCAAGACCGGCCTGGTGGTGTGCGATAATGGGCGAAATCTCGTTGCAGTTCAGCACATCCCTTGTCTGGCGCATGTGCTATATCTCGTGGTGCAGAAGTTTCTTAAAAACTACCCAGACATGTCAGAGCTGCTGCTGAAAGTGCGGTCCATCTGTGCTCGCTTTTGGCATTCTCACCCTGCTGCTACTCGCCTGTCTGTGCTGCAGCATAACTTCGGCCTTGCAGCTCATATGTGACTTGCCCACCAGGTGGATCTCCACCGTGCATATGCTGGAGAGACTGTGCAAGCAGCAGCAGGTGATAGTGGAGTTTCAGCTGCAGCACGCACGGGTCAGTCACTCTGCGGATCAGCACTACTTAACCACTAGTGACTGGGCATGTATGCGAGACCGATGTACCTTGTTGCCGTCTTTTCAGTACTCAACCAACATGGCCAGTGCTGATAACGTCATTGTTAGCATTACAATACCACTTCTATGTCTCCTTGAAAAATCAATTACGTTGATGACGGAAGAGGATATGGCAGAAGAGGAGGAGGAAGAGGGGGCATTTCACAGGGTTTCAGGCCGGTCATTCAGAAGTGGCTCAGAGGGTGAGTTCCTGCACCAGCAGAGGCCAGGTACACATGTGGCCAGCCAGGGCACAGTTCTGGCGGATGAGAAGGAGGAGGATGAGGTAGATGAGGAGGAGGAATCGGATTCATTGCAGGGTGGCACCCAATGCAGCTCATGGCCATCACTGGAGCATGGCTGGGGGGATACGGAGGACACAGATCATACACCACCTACTGAGGACAGCTTATCCCTACCTCTGGGCAGCCTAGCACACATGAGCGACTCCATGCTGCAGTGCCTGCGCAACGACAGCAGAGTTGCCCACATCGTAAATAGTGCTGACTACTGGGTTGCCATCCTGCTGGATCCCTGGTACAAAGACAACGTGCCCACCTTAATTCCTGCACTGGAGCGTGATAGGAAGATACGCGAGTACAAGCGCACGCTGGTAGATGAGATCCTGAGTGCATTCCCAACTGACACGGGGTGATAAGTGGAAGCACGAGGCGAAGGCAGAGGAGGACGAGGAGCAAGAGGTCGTCAATGCAGCTGTGTCACGGCAAGCTCCTCAGAAGGCAGGGTTAGCATGGCCGACATGTGGAAAAGTTTTGTCACCGCGTCACAGCAACCTGCACCACTAGCTGATACGGAACGTCTTAGCAGTAGGCAGCATTTGAACAACATGGTGGAACAGTACATGTGCACACGCCTCCAAGTACTGACTGATGGGTCTGCTCCATTTAACTTCTGGGTGTCCAAATTGTCCACATGGCCTGAGCTTTCCCTTTATGCCTTGGAGGTGCTGGCCTGCCGTTCAGCCAGTGTATTGTCTGAACGTGTATTTAGAACAACAGGGGGCGTCATTACAGACAAATGCAGCCGCCTGTCCACAGCCAACGTAGACAAGCTGACGTTAATTAAAATGAACCAGGCGTGGATCTCACAGGACTTGTCCGTACCTTGTGCAGAATAGACATTTATAACCGCCTCAAACATACATTCTTGTGCTCCAGTGCACTTATTTATTAAATTCTTTTTTTATTTGTACCATTATTTCGGAGGCTACCCCAATTTGAATGAACCTCTCCTCTGTCTGGGTGCCTGCGGCCTAAATTGCTGAAAATGGCCTGTTGCTTTGGTGGGTGACATGAAGCTTGTTTTGCTGTTATGTGACCTCTCTACCCTGTCTGTGTGCCCGCGGCCCAAATTTCTGAAAATGGCCTGTTCCATTGCTGGGTGACATGAAGCTTGTTTTGCTGTGCATTGACCTCTCTCCTCTGTCTGGATGGCTGCGGCTTGCATTAATGATAATCGCCTGTTCCATTGCTGGGTGACATAAAGCCTGTTTTGCTGTTACGGGTCAGGGTGCCTGTGGCGTAAATTACTGAAAGTGGCCTGCTGCATTGGTGGGTAACATGAAGCTTCTTTTGACGTGCATTTCCATCTTCTCTGTCTGGGTGCCAGGAGCCCACATTTCAGATAATCGCCTGTTTCTTTGGTGGCTGACATGAAGACTGTTTTGCTGTTATGGGACCTCTCTCCTCTGTCAGGGTGCCTGTGGCCTAAATTACTTAAAATTGCCTGTTCCATTGCAGGGTGATATGAAGCCTGTTTTGCCATGCATTGACTTCTCTCCTCTGTCTGGGTGCCAGGGGCCAACATTTCAGATAATCACTGTTTGCTTTGGTGGGTGACATTAACCTCTTTTTGCCATCCAATGATCTCTCCTCTGTCTGGGTGCCAGGGGCCTACATTTATGATAATCGACTGCTGCATTGCTTGGTGACATGATGCCTGTTTTGCTGTTACGTGACCTCTCTCCTCTCTCTGGGTGCCAGGGCCCAAATGACTGAAAATGGCCTATTGCTTTGGTGGGTGATATAAAGCTTGTTTTGCAGTGCACTGACCTCTCTCCTCTGTCCGGGGGCCTGCGTTCTACATTAATAATAATCGCCTGTTCCATTGCTGGGTGACATGAAACATGTTTTGCTGTTACATTACCTCTCTACTCTGTCAGGGTGCCTACGGGCTTAATTACTGAAAGTGCCCTGCTGCATTGGTGGGTGACATGAAGCTTCTTTTGCTGTGAATTGCCCCTTCCTCTGCCTGGGTGCCAGGGGCCTACATTTCAGATAATCACTAGTTGCTTTGGTGGTTACATTAACCTCTTTTTGCCATGAATTGACCTCTCCTCAGTCTGGGTGCCTGCGGCCTAAATTAATGATAATCGCCAGTTCCATTGCTCGGTGACATGAAGCCTGTTTTGCTGTTACAGGACCTCTCTCCTCTGTCAGGGTGCCTGCCGTCTAAATGACTGAAAATGGCCTGTTCCATTGCTGGGTGATATGAAGCCTGTTTTGCAGTGCATTGACCTCTCCTCTGTCTGGCTGCCAGGGACCTACATTTATGATAATCGACTGCTGCATTGCTGGGTGACATGATGCCTGTTTTGCTGTTACATAACCTCTCTACTCTGTCTTAGGTTCTGCGGCCGAAATGACTGAAAATGGCCGGATGCTTTGGTGGGTGACATGAAGCTCGTTTTGCTGTGCATTGACCTCTCTCCTCTTTTGGGTGACTGTTTTCTATATTAATGATAATCGCCTGTTCAATTGCTGGGTGACATGAAGCCTGTTTTGCTGTTACGGGACCTCTCTCATATGTCAGGTAGCCTGCGGCCTAAATTACTGAAAGTGGCCTGCTGCATTGGTGGGTAACATGAAGCTTCTTTTGCCGTGCATTTCCCTCTTCTCTGTCTGGGTGCCAGGGGCCTACATTTCAGATAATCGCCGGTTTCTTTGGTGGGTGACATAAAGCCTATTTTGCTATTATGGGAACTCTCTCCTCTGTCAGGGTGCCTGTGGCCTAAATTACTGAAAATTGCCTGTTCCATTGCTGGGTGATATGAAGCCTGTTTTGCCGTGCATTGACCTCTCTCCTTTGTCTGGGTGCCATGGGCCTACATTTCAGATAATCACTGTTTGCTTTGGTGGGTGACATTAACCTCTTTTTGCCGTCCAATGATCTCTCCTCTGTCTGGGTGCCAGGGGCCTACATTTATGATAATCACCTGTTCCCTTGCTGGGTGACATGAAGCCTGTTTTGCTGTTACGGGACCTCTCCACTCTGTCAGGGTGCATGCGGCCCAAATTTCTGAAAATTGCCTGTTACTTTGGTGCATGATATCAAGCTTGTTTTGCAGTGCACTGATCTCTCTCTTCTGTCTGGATGGCTGCGTCCTACATTAATGATAATCGCCTGTTCCATTGCTGGGTGACATGAAGCCTGTTTTGCTGTTACATGACCTCTCTCCTCTGTCATGGTGCCTGCCACCTATATTACTGAAAGTGTCCTGCTGCATTGCTGGATGACATGAAGCTTCTTTTGCCGTGCATTGCCCCTTCCTCTGCCTGGGTGCCAGGGGCCAACATTTCAGATAATCGCCTGTTGCTTTGGTGGGTACATTAACCTCTTTTTGCCATGCATTGACCGCTCCTCTGTCTGGGTGCCTGCGGCCTAAATTAATGATAATCGCCTGTTCCATTGCTCGGTGACATGAAGCCTGTTTTGCTGTTACGGGACCTCTCTCTCTGTCAGGGTGCCTGTGGCCTAAATTACTGAAAATGGCCTGTTCCATTGCTGGGTGATATGAAGCCTGTTTTGCAGTGCATTGACCTCTCCTCTGTCTGGGTGCCAGGGGCCTACATTTATGATAATCGACTGCTGCAGTGCTGGGTGATATGATGCCTGTTTTGCTGATACATAACCTCTCTCCTCTGTCTTGGTGCCAGGGGCCTAAATTACTGAAAATGGCCTGTTCCATTGCTGGGTGACATGAAGCCTGTTTTGCTGTTATGTGACCTCTCTCCTCTGTCTGGGTGCCTGCGGTCTAAATTACTGAAAATGGCCTCTTGCTTTGGTGGGTGACATGAACCTTGTTTTGCTGTGCATTGACCGCTCTCCTCTGTCTGTGTGGCTGTGGGCTATATTAATGATAATCGCCTGTTCTATTGTTGGGTGACATGAAGCCTGTTTTGCTGTTACGGGACCTCTTTCCTCTGTCACGGTGCCTGCCACCTAAATTACTGAAAGTGGCCTGCTGCATTCGTGGGTGACATGAAGCTTCTTTTGCCGTGAATTGCCCTTTCCTCTGTCTGGGTGCCAGGGGCCAACATTTCAGATAATCGCCTGTTGCTTTGGTGGGTGACATTAACCTCTTTTTTCCGTGAATTGACCTCTCCTCTGTCTGGGTGCCTGCGTCCTACATTAATGATAATCGCCTGTTCCATTGCTTGGTGACATGAAGTCTGTTTTGCTGTTACTGGACCTCTCTCTTCTGTCAGAATGCCTGCGGCCTAAATTACTGAAAATGGCCTGTTCCATTGCTGGGTGATATGGAGCCTGTTTTGCCGTGCATTGACCTCTCTGTCTGAGTGCCAGGGGCCTACATTTATGATAATCGACTTCTGCATTGCTGTGTGACATAATGCCTGTTTTGCTGTTACGTGACCACTCTCCTCTGTCTTGGTGCCGGGGGCCTAAATTACTGAAAATGGGCTGTTCCATTGCTGGGTGACATAAAGCCTGTTTTGCTGTTACGTGACCTCTCTCCTCTGTCTGGGTGCCTGCGGTCTAAATTACTGAAAATTGCCTCTTGCTTTGGTGGGTGACTAGAAGCTTGTTTTGCTGTGCATTGACCTCTCTCCTCTGTCTGGGTGGCTGTGTCCTATATTAATGATAATCGTCTGTTCTATTGCTGGGTGACATGAAGCCTGTTTTGCTGTTACGGGACCTCTCTCCTCTGTCAGGGTGCCTGCCACCTAAATTACTGAAAGTGGCCTGCTGTATTGGTGGGTGACATGAAGCTTCTTTTGCCGTGAATTGCCATTTACTCTGTCTAGGTGCCAGGGGAAAACATGTCAGATAATCGCCTGTTGCTTTGGTGGGTGACATTAACCTCTTTTTGCCGTGCATTGACCTCTCCTCTGTCTGGGAGCCAGGGGCCTACATTTATGATAATCGACTTCTGCATTGCTGGGTGACATGATGCCTGTTTTGCTGTTACGTGACCTCTCTCCACTGTCTGGGTGCCAGAGGCCTAAATTACTAAAAATGGCCTGTTCCATTGCTGGGTGACATGAATCCTCTTTTGCTGTGCATTGCCCTCTCCTCTGTCTGGGTGCCAGGGGGCCTACATTTCAGATAATCGCCTGTTGCCTTGGTGGGTGACATTAACCTCTTTTTGCCATCCAATGACCTCTCCTCTGTCTGGGTGCCAGGGGCCTACATTTAAGAAAATCGACTGCTGCAGTGCTGGGTGATATGATGCTTGTTTTGCTGTTACGTGACCTCTCTCCACTGTCTGGGTGCCAGAGGCCTAAATTACTGAAAATGGCCTGTTCCATTGCTAGGTGACATAAAGCCTCTTTTGCCGTGCATTGCCCTCTCCTCTGTCTGGGTGCCAGGGGGCCTACATTTCAGATAATCGCCTGTTGCGTTGGTGGGTGACATTAACCTCTTTTTGCCATCCAATGACCTCTCCTCTGTCTGGGTGCCAGGGGCCTACATTTATGATAATCGCCTGCTGCAGTGCTGGGTGATATGATGCTTGTTTTGCTGTTACGTGACCTCTCTCCACTGTCTGGGTGCCAGGGGGCCTACATTTCAGATAATCGCCTGTTCCATTGCTAGGTGACATAAAGCCTCTTTTGCCGTGCATTGCCCTCTCCTCTGTCTGGGTGCCAGGGGGCCTACATTTCAGATAATCGCCTGATGCGTTGGTGGGTGACATTAAGCCTCTTTTGCCATCCAATGACCTCTCCTCTGTCTGGGTGCCAGGGGCCTACATTTATGATAATCGCCTGCTGCATTTGTGGGTGACATGAAGCCTGTTTTGCCGAGATTGACCTATCCACTGTCTGGTTGCCAGGGGCCTTACATTTCTGAATATCACCTGTTTCATTGGTTGTTGACATTAACCCATTTTTGCCAGTGAGAACCCACAGCTGTGCATTGCTGGCAGGAAACCAAATTTTGTAAAAACGTATGTTACTGATCAAAAGATGCGTGACTACTGACTACAAAACGCACACTGGTAGACGCGCTGCTGATGACATTCCCACCTGACGCTTACCCAACCTCCTATTCCACCTCCTTCTTCGAGTTGCTATTTAATTTCCTTTTATTTTTAGTTATTTTTTTTTTAAGTTATTTCCTTATCCACATTTGTTTGCAGGGTACTTACCCACATTTTGCTGCCCTTTGCAGCCCTCTAGCCCATTACAGGGCTATTTTACAGCCATTTTAGTGCCCAAAAGTTCAGGTCCCCATTGACTTCAATGGGGTTTAGCTTCGGGGTCAAGTTCGGTTCAAGTTCGGATCACGAACCCAAACATTTCTGTGAAGTTTGGCCGAAACTTCTCGAACCCGAACATCTAGGTGTCCGGTCAACTCTACTCATAATAAACCCTTTATGGCATTGTTCTTTGATGTCAATGATCTTTAACTATGCTACTGCTGCATCGCAGAAGATATACAGTCTTTGCATCTTGACTTCAGTTGATGGCATGGGTCAAAGCTTTGAGGGAATTCCTCCAACCTGTCCACAGGTCCCAATCAAACGTCTCTGTGATGAACTCTCTTAACTTCACTATCGAGCCACTTTTCACCTTAAATCCTAGGCCTATTTTTGCAAATTTGACATTTGTCCCTTTATGTGGTAAGAACCTTAAAACACTTTTACTTATTCAGGCCATTCTGAGACAGTTTTCTCGTCTCATATTATACTTCATGACAGTGCTAAAATATAGTCAAAAAATGTCATCTTTATTTATAAAAAAAATACCAAATTTACCAAGAATTTAGAAAAATTAGCAAATTTGCAAATTTTAATTTCTCTAATTTTATAATAGATAGTAATTAATCTGACTCAGATTGTTGTAATAGAGATTTATCCTTAGTGAGACCTCTATGCCTGGCCTGTATAAGCAGATATATTCACTGCGGGCAATCCTTATCAGATAGCTTGAACTCACCAATATCGTGTTCATCCATGTAAGTTGCTTATTCTTTATTCAGATAACAGAGTATAGCAGAACAGATGGATTCCGGTATTGTGCGGTCAAAAGATGATGCTTACAAGATTATGTACATGAGAATACATGTATACCTGATTCATGAGGCTAAAGCAGTATGGAGACACAGGAAGTTAAGTACACAGAAAAAGGGTGGAGCATTGAAAGGAAATAAGTCATAGGTATGAAGAATAAGAAAACAACAGCATTACCAAAAACAGCCACTAGATGGGAGCATATAACCACATATAGAAATACTGCATATGAAATCGTTCAATAAATTAAACTATATAAAAGCTCATAAATTTAGGCTCGTGGCACCACAGTAATAACTCAAAATATAGTTATTACTTTACATTCCCCATATGTCTACTTCATGTTTGGATCATTTTGAAAATGACATTTTATTTTTTGGGGGACTTTAGAAGGCTTAGAAGTTTAGAAGCAAATCTTAAAATTTCTAAGAACATTTACAAAACCCAATTTTTTCAGGACCAGTTCAGTTATGAAGTCATTTTCTGGGGCTTACATATTAGAAACCATCCATAAATCACCCCATTTTAGAAACTACACCCCTTAAGCTATTTAAAGCTGATTTTACAAACTTTGTTAACCCTTTAGGTGCCCCACAATAATTAAATAAAAACGGAAATGAAATTTGAAAATGTCACTTTTTTTTAGCAGATTTTAAATTTTTATCTATTTTTTCTGCAACACATCAAGAGTAGAGATGAGCGAACACCTGGATGTTCGGGTTCGAGAGGTTCGGCCGAACTTCCGGAAAATGTCCGGGTTCGTGATCTGAACTCAACCCGAACTTCATCCCGAACCCGAACCCCATAGAAGTCAATGGGGACCCGAACTTTTGGGCAATAAAAAGCCTGTAAAAGACTCCTGGAAAGGGCTAGAGGGCTGCAAAAGGCAGCAAAATGTAGGTAAATCCCCTGCAAACAAATGTAGATAGGGAAATGAATTAAAATAAAATAAATAAAAATTAACCAATATCAATTGGAGAGAGGTCCCACAGCAAGGAATCATGCGTCATATCATCCACCACTGGAGAAGGCCACTCTCATTTATTTGGGACCAGCACCCAGACAGAGGATACAGGTCCCACAGCAAGGAATCATGCTTCATATCAACCACCACCGGAGAAGGCCACTCTCATGTATTTTGGACCAGCACCCAGACAGAGGAGAGAGGTCCCACATCAAGGAATCATGCTTCATATCAACCACCAACGGAGAAGGCCACTCTCATTTATTTCAGACCAGCACCCAGACAGAGGATACAGGTCCCACAGCAAGGAATCATGCTTCATATCAACCACCACTGGAGAAGGCCACTCTCATGTATTTTGGAACAGCAGCCAGACAGAGGAGAGAAGTTTTCACAGCAGAGAATCATGCATTTTGATCACCCACCACAGGAGTAGGCCACCATTTAATGGGACCCCGGCAACCATGTCAGATGGCACAAACATCAGCTTCACATCACCCAGCACAAGAGAAGGCCACTTTGAGAGACTTTGACCCCTGCCCCCAGACGGAGGAGAGAGGTTTTCACAGCAGAGAATCATGCATTTAGATCACCCACCACAGGAGTAGGCCACCATTTAATGGGACCCCGGCAACCATGTCAGATGGCACAAACATCAGCTTCACATCACCCAGCACAAGAGAAGGCCACTTTGAGAGACTTTGACCCCTGCACCCAGACGGAGGAGAGAGGTTTTCACAGCAGAGAATCATGCATTTAGATCACCCACCACAGGAGTAGGCCACCATTTAATGGGACCCCGGCAACCATGTCAGATGGCACAAACATCAGCTTCACATCACCCAGCACAAGAGAAGGCCACTTTGAGAGACTTTGACCCCTGCACCCAGACGGAGGAGAGAGGTTTTCACAGCAGAGAATCATGCATTTAGATCACCCACCACAGGAGTAGGCCACCATTTAATGGGACCCCGGCAACCATGTCAGATGGCACAAACATCAGCTTCACATCACCCAGCACAAGAGAAGGCCACTTTGAGAGACTTTGACCCCTTCACCCAGACGGAGGAGAGAGGTTTTCACAGCAGAGAATCATGCATTTAGATCACCCACCACAGGAGTAGGCCACCATTTAATGGGACCCGGCAACCATGTCAGATGGCACAAACATCAGCTTCACATCACCCAGCACAAGAGAAGGCCACTTTGAGAGACTTTGACCCCTGCACCCAGACGGAGGAGAGAGGTTTTCACAGCAGAGAATCATGCATTTAGATCACCCACCACAGGAGTAGGCCACCATTTAATGGGACCCCGGCAACCATGTCAGATGGCACAAACATCAGCTTCACATCACCCAGCACAAGAGAAGGCCACTTTGAGAGACTTTGACCCCTGCACCCAGATGGCGGAGAGAGGTTTTCACAGCAGAGAATCATGCATTTAGATCACCCACCACAGGAGTAGGCCACCATTTAATAGGACCCCGGCAACCATGTCAGATGGCACAAACATCAGCTTCACATCACCCAGCACAAGAGAAGGCCACTTTGAGAGACTTTGACACCTGCACCCAGACGGAGGAGAGAGGTTTTCACAGCAGAGAATCATGCATTTAGATCACCCACCACAGGAGTAGGCCACCATTTAATGGGACTCCGGCAACCATGTCAGATGGCACAAACATCAGCTTCACATCACCCAGCACAAGAGAAGGCCACTTTGAGAGACTTTGACCCCTGCACCCAGAAAGAGGAGAGAGGTCCCACAGCAGAGATTCAGGCATTTATATCAGCCAGAACAGGAGAAGACCGCTTTCATTGACTTAGGCCTTAGCACCGACACAGAGGAGACAGGTCAGGTAGCACAAGCATCAGTTTCACATCAACCACCACAGGAGAAGGGCACTTTTAGAGACTTTGACCCCTGCACCCAGAAAGAGGAGAGAGGTCCCACAGCAGAGATTCAGGCATTTATATCAGCCAGCACAGGAGAAGGCCGCTTTCAGTGACTTAGGCCTTAGCACCGACACAGAGGAGACAGGTCAGGTAGCACAAGCATCAGTTTCACATCAACCACCACAGGAGAAGGGCACTTTTAGAGACTTTGACCCCTGCACCCAGAAAGAGGAGAGAGATCCCACAGCATAGAATCAGGCATCATGTCAACGACCACAGGAGTAGACCACCTTTTGTTTCTTTGACCCCTGCACCCAGAAAGAGGAGAGAGGTCCCACAGCAGAGATTCAGGCATTTATATCAGCCAGAACAGGAGAAGGCCGCTTTCAGTGACTTAGGCCTTAGCACCGACACAGAGGAGACAGGTCAGGTAGCACAAGCATCAGTTTCACATCAACCACCACAGGAGAAGGGCACTTTTAGAGACTTTGACCCCTGCACCCAGAAAGAGAGAGAGGTCCCACAGCAGAGAATCAGGCATCATGTCAACGACCACAGGAGTAGACCACCTTTTGTTTCTTTGACCCCTGCACCCAGAAGGAGGAGAGAGGTCCCACAGCAGAGATTCAGGCATTTATATCAGCCAGCACAGGAGAAGGCCGCTTTCAGTGACTTAGGCCTTAGCACCGACACAGAGGAGACAGGTCAGGTAGCACAAGCATCAGTTTCACATCAACCACCACAGGAGAAGGGCACTTTTAGAGACTTTGACCCCTGCACCAGAAAGAGGAGAGAGGTCCCACAGCAGAGAATCAGGCATCATGTCAACGACCAAAGGAGTAGACCACCTTTTGTTTCTTTGACCTCTGCACCCAGAAAGAGGAGAGAGGTCCCACAGCAGAGATTCAGGCATTTATATCAGCCAGCACAGGAGAAGGCCGCTTTCAGTGACTTAGGCCTTAGCACCGACACAGAGGAGACAGGTCAGGTAGCACAAGCATCAGTTTCACATCAACCACCACAGGAGAAGGGCACTTTTAGAGACTTTGACCCTGCACCCAGAAAGAGGAGAGAGGTCCCACAGCAGAGAATCAGGCATCATTTCAACGACCACAGGAGTAGACCACCTTTGTTTCTTTGACCCCTGCACCCAGAAAGAGGAGAGGTCCCACAGCAGAGATTCAGGCATTTATATCAGCCAGCACAGGAGAAGGCCGCTTTCAGTGACTTAGGCCTTAGCACCGACACAGAGGAGACAGGTCAGATAGCACAAGCATCAGTTTCACATCAACCACCACAGGAGAAGGGCACTTTTAGAGACTTTGACCCCTGCACCCAGAAAGAGGAGAGAGGTCCCACAGCAGAGAATCAGGCATCATGTCAACGACCACAGGAGTAGACCACCTTTTGTTTCTTTGACCCCTGCACCCAGAAAGGGAGAGAGGTCCCACAGCAGAGATTCAGGCATTTATATCAGCCAGCACAGGAGAAGGCCGCTTTCAGTGACTTAGGCCTTAGCACCGACACAGAGGAGACAGGTCAGATAGCACAAGCATCAGTTTTACATCAACCACCACAGGAGAATGGCACTTTTAGAGACTTTGACCCCTGCAGCCACACGGAGGAGAGACGTCCAACAGCAGAGATTCAGGCATTTATATCACCCACCACAGGAGAAGGCCGCTTTCAGTGACTTAGGCCTTAGCACCGACACAGAAGAGACAGGTTAGGTAGCACAAGCATCAGTTTCACATCAACCACCACAGGAGAAGGGCACTTTTAGAGACTTTGACCCCTGCACCCAGAAAGAGGAGAGGGTCCCACAGCAGAGAATCAGGCATCATGTCAACGACCACAGGAGTAGACCACCTTTTGTTTCTTTGACCCCTGCACCCAGAAAGAGGAGAGAGGGCCCACAGCAGAGATTCAGGCATTTATATCAGCCAGCACAGGAGAAGGCCGCTTTCAGTGACTTAGGCCTTAGCACCGACACAGAGGAGACAGGTCAGATAGCACAAGCATCAGTTTTACATCAACCACCACAGGAGAATGGCACTTTTAGAGACTTTGACCCCTGCAGCCACACGGAGGAGAGACGTCCAACAGCAGAGATTCAGGCATTTATATCACCCACCACAGGAGAAGGCCGCTTTCAGTGACTTAGGCCTTAGCACCGACACAGAAGAGACAGGTTAGGTAGCACAAGCATCAGTTTCACATCAACCACCACAGGAGAAGGGCACTTTTAGAGACTTTGACCCCTGCACCCAGAAAGAGGAGAGAGGTCCCACAGCAGAGAATCAGGCATCATGTCAACGACCACAGGAGTAGACCACCTTTTGTTTCTTTGACCCCTGCACCCAGAAAGAGGAGAGGGTCCCACAGCAGAGATTCAGGCATTTATATCAGCCAGCACAGGAGAAGGCCGCTTTCAGTGACTTAGGCCTTAGCACCGACACAGAGGAGACAGGTCAGATAGCACAAGCATCAGTTTTACATCAACCACCACAGGAGAATGGCACTTTTAGAGACTTTGACCCCTGCAGCCACACGGAGGAGAGAGGTCCCACAGCAGAGATTCAGGCATTTATATCAGCCAGCACAGGAGAAGGCCGCTTTCAGTGACTTAGGCCTTAGCACCGACACAGAGGAGACAGGTCAGGTAGCACAAGCATCAGTTTCACATCAACTACTGTAGTGTACGGGAGTTGTACTACCCGTCACTACAGAAGGGTCACTTGGATGCTGTCGTTCCTCTCATTTATGGGGAGGCTGGTAAAAGTCCTATTTGTAAAATGTAATGCAATTTATGGTATTTAATTCACTGTTACTGTGAAATGTGCCATGTGCAGGCCGGCTAGGGATGTAATTCCAGCTCTAGTCACTAGAGGGAGCTAGGTAGCCCTAGTCTATATAAGGCCCTGTCAGGGAAAGGAGCTCAGTTCAGTCTACTCCAGGCCATGAGCCTGTGAAGTCTACACCAGGCCCTGGGCCTGGGAAGGAGTGCAGACCCTGGAGTCTGTGAAGGCCACATGTCACAGGCCTAAGCAAGTCAGCAGAAGTCAAGCAGAGGCAATCCCTAGAGCAAGAGGTACTGAATGTCAAGAGGAGGTACACTGTCTACTGGAGATTCAAGGATATAAGCCAGAAGTAGGGCATTGGGGCCTTGAAGAATAATTGCCAGTCAGGACAAGTCAGGAAGAAAGTAAGGTTCACCTGCATTTCAAAGTCCTGTTATTTTACCCTCTACTTTACCTTGCTGGATGTAAGCCTGCTGTAACTGCGACTGTATAAAAGTCTATTGTCTGCAACAAGAACTGTTGTAAGAGGTTGCCTGCTGTATTTCCACTGTTTTCAGTAAAGTTGGAATTCTGTTTTCAAGTTACAAGTCTGCACCTCTATTATTCCTACTATAAATACGGTGTGCCACCGTTTACTGGCACTGGCGTCACGAAACATCAGGGACTTAGCTATAGGCACGTTAAACTACAACACCAAGGGCACCTCACATTCCACCTGGCTGTGTCCCTCAAGAACCCAGAGAGTGCCCCAGAGGAACAGCGTGCCGGCCTCTCCATCACTGGCATTCCCCAGGTTAGGCACACACATTGCCCTGACTTAGGGATGCTACACTACCACAGGAGAAGGGCACTTTTAGAGACTTTGACCCCTGCACCCAGAAAGAGGAGAGAGGTCCCACAGCAGAGATTCAGGCATTTATATCAGCCAGCACAGGAGAAGGCCGCTTTCAGTGACTTAGGCCTTAGCACCGACACAGAGGAGACAGGTCAGATAGCACAAGCATCAGTTGTACATCAACCACCACAGGAGAATGGCACTTTTAGAGACTTTGACCCTGCAGCCACACAGAGGCATCAGGCATCATGTCAACGACCACAGGGTAGACCACCTTTTGTTTCTTTGACCCCTGCACCCAGAAAGAGGAGAGAGGTCCCACAGCAGAGATTCAGGCATTTATATCAGCCAGCACAGGAGAAGGCCGCTTTCAGTGACTTAGGCCTTAGCACCGACACAGAGGAGACAGGTCAGATAGCACAAGCATCAGTTTTACATCAACCACCACAGGAGAATGGCACTTTTAGAGACTTTGACCCCTGCACCCAGAAAGAGGAGAGGTCCCACAGCAGAGATTCAGGCATTTATATCAGCCAGCACAGGAGAAGGCCACTTTCAGTGATTAGGCCTTAGCACCGACACAGAGGAGACAGGTCAGATAGCACAAGCATCAGTTTTACATCAACCACCACAGGAGAATGGCACTTTTAGAGACTTTGACCCCTGCACCCAGAAAGAGGAGAGAGGTCCCACAGCAGAGATTCAGGCATTTATATCAGCCAGCACAGGAGAAGGCCGCTTTCAGTGACTTAGGCCTTAGCACCGACACAGAGGAGACAGGTCAGGTAGCACAAGCATCAGTTTCACATCAACCACCACAGGAGAAGGGCACTTTTAGAGACTTTGACCCCTGCACCCAGAAAGAGGAGAGAGGTCCCACAGCAGAGAATCAGGCATCATGTCAACGACCAAAGGAGTAGACCACCTTTTGTTTCTTTGACCTCTGCACCCAGAAAGAGGAGAGAGGTCCCACAGCAGAGATTCAGGCATTTATATCAGCCAGCACAGGAGAAGGCCGCTTTCAGTGACTTAGGCCTTAGCACCGACACAGAGGAGACAGGTCAGGTAGCACAAGCATCAGTTTCACATCAACCACCACAGGAGAAGGGCACTTTTAGAGACTTTGACCCTGCACCCAGAAAGAGGAGAGAGGTCCCACAGCAGAGAATCAGGCATCATGTCAACGACCACAGGAGTAGACCACCTTTTGTTTCTTTGACCCCTGCACCCAGAAAGAGGAGAGAGGTCCCACAGCAGAGATTCAGGCATTTATATCAGCCAGCACAGGAGAAGGCCGCTTTCAGTGACTTAGGCCTTAGCACCGACACAGAAGAGACAGGTCAGGTAGCACAAGCATCAGTTTCACATCAACCACCACAGGAGAAGGGCACTTTTAGAGACTTTGACCCTGCACCCAGAAAGAGAGAGAGGTCCCACAGCAGAGAATCAGGCATCATGTCAACGACCACAGGAGTAGACCACCTTTTGTTTCTTTGACCCCTGCACCCAGAAAGAGGAGAGAGGGCCCACAGCAGAGATTCAGGCATTTATATCAGCCAGCACAGGAGAAGGCCGCTTTCAGTGACTTAGGCCTTAGCACCGTCACAGAGGAGACAGGTCAGATAGCACAAGCATCAGTTTTACATCAACCACCACAGGAGAATGGCACTTTTAGAGACTTTGACCCCTGCAGCCACACGGAGGAGAGAGGTCCCACTGCAGAGATTCAGGCATTTATATCAGCCAGCACAGGAGAAGGCCGCTTTCAGTGACTTAGGCCTTAGCACCGACACAGAGGAGACAGGTCAGATAGCACAAGCATCAGTTTTACATCAACCACCACAGGAGAATGGCACTTTTAGAGACTTTGACCCCTGCAGCCACACGGAGGAGAGAGGTCCCACAGCAGAGATTCAGGCATTTATATCAGCCAGCACAGGAGAAGGCCGCTTTCAGTGACTTAGGCCTTAGCACAGACACAGAGGAGACAGGTCAGATAGCACAAGCATCAGTTTTACATCAACCACCACAGGAGAAGGGCACTTTTAGAGACTTTGACCCCTGCACCAGAAAGAGGAGAGAGGTCCCACAGCAGAGAATCAGGCATCATGTCAACGACCACAGGAGTAGACCACCTTTTGTTTCTTTGACCCCTGCACCCAGAAAGAGGAGAGAGGTCCCACAGCAGAGATTCAGGCATTTATATCAGCCAGCACAGGAGAAGGCCGCTTTCAGTGACTTAGGCCTTAGCACCGACACAGAGGAGACAGGTCAGGTAGCACAAGCATCAGTTGCACATCAACCACCACAGGAGAAGGGCACTTTTAGAGACTTTGACCCCTGCAGCCACACAGAGGCATCAGGCATCATGTCAACGACCACAGGAGTAGACCACCTTTTGTTTCTTTGACCCCTGCACCCAGAAAGAGGAGAGAGGTCCCACAGCAGAGATTCAGGCATTTATATCAGCCAGCACAGGAGAAGGCCGCTTTCAGTGACTTAGGCCTTAGCACCGACACAGAGGAGACAGGTCAGATAGCACAAGCATCAGTTTTACATCAACCACCACAGGAGAATGGCACTTTAGAGACTTTGACCCCTGCACCCAGAAAGAGGAGAGAGGTCCCACAGCAGAGATTCAGGCATTTATATCAGCCAGCACAGGAGAAGGCCACTTTCAGTGATTAGGCCTTAGCACCCGACACAGAGGAGACAGGTCAGATAGCACAAGCATCAGTTTTACATCAACCACCACAGGAGAATGGCACTTTTAGAGACTTTGACCCTGCACCCAGAAAGAGGAGAGAGGTCCCACAGCAGAGATTCAGGCATTTATATCAGCCAGCACAGGAGAAGGCCGCTTTCAGTGACTTAGGCCTTAGCACCGACACAGAGGAGACAGGTCAGGTAGCACAAGCATCAGTTTCACATCAACCACCACAGGAGAAGGGCACTTTTAGAGACTTTGACCCCTGCACCCAGAAAGAGGAGAGAGGTCCCACAGCAGAGAATCAGGCATCATGTCAACGACCAAAGGAGTAGACCACCTTTTGTTTCTTTGACCTCTGCACCCAGAAAGAGGAGAGAGGTCCCACAGCAGAGATTCAGGCATTTATATCAGCCAGCACAGGAGAAGGCCGCTTTCAGTGACTTAGGCCTTAGCACCGACACAGAGGAGACAGGTCAGGTAGCACAAGCATCAGTTTCACATCAACCACCACAGGAGAAGGGCACTTTTAGAGACTTTGACCCCTGCACCCAGAAAGAGGAGAGAGGTCCCACAGCAGAGAATCAGGCATCATGTCAACGACCACAGGAGTAGACCACCTTTTGTTTCTTTGACCCCTGCACCCAGAAAGAGGAGAGAGGTCCCACAGCAGAGATTCAGGCATTTATATCAGCCAGCACAGGAGAAGGCCGCTTTCAGTGACTTAGGCCTTAGCACCGACACAGAAGAGACAGGTCAGGTAGCACAAGCATCAGTTTCACATCAACCACCACAGGAGAAGGGCACTTTTAGAGACTTTGACCCCTGCACCCAGAAAGAAGAGAGAGGTCCCACAGCAGAGAATCAGGCATCATGTCAACGACCACAGGAGTAGACCACCTTTTGTTTCTTTGACCCCTGCACCCAGAAAGAGGAGAGAGGGCCCACAGCAGAGATTCAGGCATTTATATCAGCCAGCACAGGAGAAGGCCGCTTTCAGTGACTTAGGCCTTAGCACCGACACAGAGGAGACAGGTCAGATAGCACAAGCATCAGTTTTACATCAACCACCACAGGAGAATGGCACTTTTAGAGACTTTGACCCCTGCAGCCACACGGAGGAGAGAGGTCCCACTGCAGAGATTCAGGCATTTATATCAGCCAGCACAGGAGAAGGCCGCTTTCAGTGACTTAGGCCTTAGCACCGACACAGAGGAGACAGGTCAGATAGCGCAAGCATCAGTTTTACATCAACCACCACAGGAGAATGGCACTTTTAGAGACTTTGACCCCTGCAGCCACACGGAGGAGAGAGGTCCCACAGCAGAGATTCAGGCATTTATATCAGCCAGCACAGGAGAAGGCCGCTTTCAGTGACTTAGGCCTTAGCACAGACACAGAGGAGACAGGTCAGATAGCACAAGCATCAGTTTTACATCAACCACCACAGGAGAAGGGCACTTTTAGAGACTTTGACCCTGCACCAGAAAGAGGAGAGAGGTCCCACAGCAGAGAATCAGGCATCATGTCAACGACCACAGGAGTAGACCACCTTTGTTTCTTTGACCCCTGCACCCAGAAAGAGGAGAGAGGTCCCACAGCAGAGATTCAGGCATTTATATCAGCCAGCACAGGAGAAGGCCGCTTTCAGTGACTTAGGCCTTAGCACCGACACAGAGGAGACAGGTCAGGTAGCACAAGCATCAGTTGCACATCAACCACCACAGGAGAAGGGCACTTTTAGAGACTTTGACCCCTGCAGCCACACAGAGGCATCAGGCATCATGTCAACGACCACAGGAGTAGACCACCTTTTGTTTCTTTGACCCCTGCACCCAGAAAGAGGAGAGAGGTCCCACAGCAGAGATTCAGGCATTTATATCAGCCAGCACAGGAGAAGGCCGCTTTCAGTGACTTAGGCCTTAGCACCGACACAGAGGAGACAGGTCAGATAGCACAAGCATCAGTTTTACATCAACCACCACAGGAGAATGGCACTTTTAGAGACTTTGACCCCTGCACCCAGAAAGAGGAGAGAGGTCCCACAGCAGAGATTCAGGCATTTATATCAGCCAGCACAGGAGAAGGCCACTTTCAGTGATTAGGCCTTAGCACCGACACAGAGGAGACAGGTCAGATAGCACAAGCATCAGTTTTACATCAACCACCACAGGAGAATGGCACTTTTAGAGACTTTGACCCTGCACCCAGAAAGAGGAGAGAGGTCCCACAGCAGAGATTCAGGCATTTATATCAGCCAGCACAGGAGAAGGCCGCTTTCAGTGACTTAGGCCTTAGCACCGACACAGAGGAGACAGGTCAGGTAGCACAAGCATCAGTTTCACATCAACCACCACAGGAGAAGGGCACTTTTAGAGACTTTGACCCTGCACCCAGAAAGAGGAGAGAGGTCCCACAGCAGAGAATCAGGCATCATGTCAACGACCAAAGGAGTAGACCACCTTTGTTTCTTTGACCCCTGCACCCAGAAAGAGGAGAGAGGTCCCACAGCAGAGATTCAGGCATTTATATCAGCCAGCACAGGAGAAGGCCGCTTTCAGTGACTTAGGCCTTAGCACCGACACAGAAGAGACAGGTCAGGTAGCACAAGCATCAGTTTCACATCAACCACCACAGGAGAAGGGCACTTTTAGAGACTTTGACCCCTGCACCCAGAAAGAGGAGAGAGGTCCCACAGCAGAGAATCAGGCATCATGTCAACGACCACAGGAGTAGACCACCTTTTGTTTCTTTGACCCCTGCACCCAGAAAGAGGAGAGAGGGCCCACAGCAGAGATTCAGGCATTTATATCAGCCAGCACAGGAGAAGGCCGCTTTCAGTGACTTAGGCCTTAGCACCGACACAGAGGAGACAGGTCAGATAGCACAAGCATCAGTTTTACATCAACCACCACAGGAGAATGGCACTTTTAGAGACTTTGACCCCTGCAGCCACACGGAGGAGAGAGGTCCCACTGCAGAGATTCAGGCATTTATATCAGCCAGCACAGGAGAAGGCCGCTTTCAGTGACTTAGGCCTTAGCACCGACACAGAGGAGACAGGTCAGGTAGCACAAGCATCAGTTTTACATCAACCACCACAGGAGAATGGCACTTTTAGAGACTTTGACCCCTGCAGCCACATGGAGGAGAGAGGTCCCACAGCAGAGATTCAGGCATTTATATCAGCCAGCACAGGAGAAGGCCGCTTTCAGTGACTTAGGCCTTAGCACCGACACAGAGGAGACAGGTCAGATAGCACAAGCATCAGTTTTACATCAACCACCACAGAAGAATGGCACTTTTATAAACTTTGACCCCTGCAGCCACACGGAGGAGAGAGGTCCCACAGCAGAGATTCAGGCATTTATATCAGCCAGCACAGGAGAAGGCCGCTTTCAGTGACTTAGGCCTTAGCACCGACACAGAGGAGACAGGTCAGGTAGCACAAGCATCAGTTTCACATCAACCACCACAGGAGAAGGGCACTTTTCGAGACTTTGACCCCTGCACCCAGAAAGAGGAGAGAGGTCCCACAGCAGAGAATCAGGCATCATGTCAACGACCACAGGAGTAGACCACCTTTTGTTTCTTTGACCCCTGCACCCAGAAAGAGGAGAGAGGTCCCACAGCAGAGATTCAGGCATTTATATCAGCCAGCACAGGAGAAGGCCGCTTTCAGTGACTTAGGCCTTAGCACCGACACAGAGGAGACAGGTCAGAAAGCACAAGCATCAGTTATACATCAACCACCACAGGAGAATGGCACTTTTAGAGACTTTGACCCCTGCAGCCACACGGAGGAGAGAGGTCCCACAGCAGAGATTCAGGCATTTATATCAGCCAGCACAGGAGAAGGCCTCTTTCAGTGACTTAGGCCTTAGCACCGACACAGAGGAGACAGGTCAGGTAGCACAAGCATCAGTTTCACATCAACCACCACAGGAGAAGGGCACTTTTAGAGACTTTGACCCCTGCACCCAGAAAGAGGAGAGAGGTCCCACAGCAGAGAATCAGGCATCATGTCAACGACCAAAGGAGTAGACCACCTTTTGTTTCTTTGACCTCTGCACCCAGAAAGAGGAGAGAGGTCCCACAGCAGAGATTCAGGCATTTATATCAGCCAGCACAGGAGAAGGCCGCTTTCAGTGACTTAGGCCTTAGCACCGACACAGAGGAGACAGGTCAGGTAGCACAAGCATCAGATTCACAACAACCACCACAGGAGAAGGGCACTTTTAGAGACTTTGACCCCTGCACCCAGAAAGAGGAGAGGGGTCCCACAGCAGAGAATCAGGCATCATGTCAACGACCACAGGAGTAGACCACCTTTTGTTTCTTTGACCCCTGCACCCAGAAAGAGGAGAGAAGTCCCACAGCAGAGATTCAGGCATTTATACCAGCCAGCACAGGAGAAGGCCGCTTTCAGTGACTTAGGCCTTAGCACCGACACAGAAGAGACAGGTCAGATAGCACAAGCATCAGTTTTACATCAACCACCACAGGAGAATGGCACTTTTAGAGACTTTGACCCCTGCACCCAGAAAGAGGAGAGAGGTCCCACAGCAGAGATTCAGGCATTTATATCAGCCAGCACAGGAGAAGGCCGCTTTCAGTGACTTAGGCCTTAGCACCGACACAGAAGAGACAGGTCAGGTAGCACAAGCATCAGTTTCACATCAACCACCACAGGAGAAGGGCACTTTTAGAGACTTTGACCCCTGCACCCAGAAAGAGGAGAGAGGTCCCACAGCAGAGAATCAGGCATCATGTCAACGACCACAGGAGTAGACCACCTTTTGTTTCTTTGACCCCTGCACCCAGAAAGAGGAGAGAGGTCCCACAGCAGAGATTCAGGCATTTATATCAGCCAGCACAGGAGAAGGCCGCTTTCAGTGACTTAGGCCTTAGCACCGACACAGAGGAGACAGGTCAGATAGCACAAGCATCAGTTTTACATCAACCACCACAGGAGAATGGCACTTTTAGAGACTTTGACCCCTGCAGCCACACGGAGGAGAGAGGTCCCACAGCAGAGATTCAGGCATTTATATCAGCCAGCACAGGAGAAGGCCGCTTTCAGTGACTTAGGCCTTAGCACCGACACAGAGGAGACAGGTCAGGTAGCACAAGCATCAGTTTTACATCAACCACCACAGGAGAATGGCACTTTTAGAGACTTTGACCCCTGTAGCCACACGGCACACGGAGGAGAGAGGTCCCACAGCAGAGATTCAGGCATTTATATCAGCCATCACAGCAGAAGGCCGCTTTCAGTGACTTAGGCCTTAGCACCGACACAGAGGAGACAGGTCAGATAGCACAAGCATCAGTTTTACATCAACCACCACAGGAGAATGGCACTTTTAGAGACTTTGACCCCTGCAGCCACACGGAGGAGAGAGGTCCCACAGCAGAGATTCAGGCATTTATATCAGCCAGCACAGGAGAAAGCCGCTTTCAGTGACTTAGGCCTTAGCACCGACACAGAGGAGACAGGTCAGATAGCACAAGCATCAGTTTTACATCAACCACCACAGGAGAATGGCACTTTTAGAGACTTTCACCCCTGCAGCCACACGGAGGAGAGAGGTCCCACAACAAAGATTCAGGCATTTATATCAGCCACCACAGGAGAAGGCCGCTTTCAGTGACTTTGGCCCCCTGCACCCACACAAAGGAGACATGTCAGACAGCACAAGTATAACATTCATATCACCCAGCACAGAAGAAGGACACTTTCATGTACTTTGGCCCCGGCACCCAGACAGACGGAAGGTTCATTCAACTCTGGGTTGCACCCCAAGATCCTACTTAATTTCAAAAATTGATTTTTCAATGAAGAAGTGGCCAGGAGTACAAGACAACATTGTTTAAGGCAGTTATTAAGGACTACTCTGCACAAGGGAGGGTCAGGTCTTGTGGGATCCATGCCTGGTTCATTTTTATAAACGTCAGCTTGTCCACGTTGGCTGCGGACAGGCGGCTGCGTTTGTCAGTAATGACGCCCCCTGCCGTGCTGAATACACGTTCAGATAAAACGCTGGCCGCCGGGCAGGCCAGCACCTCCAAGGCATAACATGCTAATTCTGGCCACGTGGACAATTTGGAAACCCAGAAGTTGAATGGGGCCGAACCATCCGTCAGTATGTGGAGTTGTGTGCAGATGTACTGTTCAACCATGTTAGTGAAATGTTGCCTCCTGCTAACACGTCCCGTATCAGGTGGTGGTGCAGTTAGCTGTGGCGTGGAGACAAAACTTTTCCACATTTCTGCCATGCTAACCCTGCCCTCAGAGGAGCTGGCCGTGACACTGCTGCGTGGGCGACCTCTAGCTCCTCCTCTGCCTTGGCCTTGGCCTTCCACCTGTTCCCCTGTGACAGTTGGGAATGCTCTCAGGAGCGCATCTACCAGTGTGCGCTTGTACTCGCAGCATCTTCCTATCACGCTCCAGTGCAGGAAGTAAAGTGGGCACATTGTCTTTGTACCGTGGATCCAGCAGGGTGGCCACCCAGTAGTCAGCACACGTTAAAATGTGGGCAACTCTGCTGTCGTTGCGCAGGCACTGCAGCATGTAATCGCTCATGTGTGCCAGGCTCCCCAGAGGTAAGGACAAGCTGTCCTCTGTGGGAGGCGTATCGTCATCATCCTCTGTATCCCCCCAGCCACGCACCAGGGATGTGCCTGCGCTGTGCTGGGTGCCACCCCGCTGTGAACCTGCTTCATCCTCCTCCACCTCCTCCTCATCCTCCTCATCCTCCAGTAGTAGTCCCTTGCTGGCCACATTTGTACCTGCCCTCTGCTGTTGCAAAAAACCTCCCTCTGAGCCACTTCTAACAGACTGGCCTGAAAGTGTTAAAAACGACCTGTCATCCTCCTCCTCCTCCTCCTGGCCCTGGCCCACCTCCTCTTCCATCATCACCCTAAGCGTTTTCTCTAGGAGACATAGAATTGGTATCGTCACGCTGATAACAGTGGCATCGCCACTGGCCATGTTGGTGGCGTACTCTAAACAGCGCAACAGGGCACACAGGTCTCGCATGGAGGCCCAATCATTGGTGGTGAAGTGGTGCTGTTCCGCAGTGCGACTGACTCGTGCGTGCTGCAGCTGAAGCTCTACTATGGCCTGCTGCTGCTCGCACAGTCTCTCCAGCATGTGCAAGGTGGAGTTCCACCGGGTGGGCACGTCGCATATTAGGCGGTGAGCGGGAAGGCCGAAGTTCCACTGTAGCGCTGACAGGCGAGCAGCGGCAGGATGTGAACGCCGGAAGCGCGCACAGACGGCCCGCACTTTATGCAGCAGCTCTGACATGTCTGGGTAGTTGTGAATGAACTTTTGCACCACCAAATTCAGCACATGCGCCAGGCAAGGGATGTGCGTCAAACCGGCTAGTCCCAGAGCTGCAACGAGATTTCGCATTATCGCACACCACCAGGCCGGGCTTGAGGCCCACTGGCAGAAACCACTGGTCGGTCTGTTGTTCAATACCCCGCCACAACTCCTGCGCGGTGTGGGGCCTGTCCCCCAAACATATGAGTTTCAGAATGGCCTGCTGACGTTTACCCCGGGCTGTGCTGAAGTTGGTGGTGAAGGTGTGTGGCTGACTGGATGAGCTGGTGGAAGCAGAGGAGGAGGAGGAGGAAGCCGAGTAGGAGGAGGAGGCTACAGGAGGCAAAGAATGATGCCCTGTGATCCTTGGCGGCGGAAGGACGTGCGCCAAGGAACTCTCCGCCTGGGGCCCAGCCGCCACTACATTTACCCAGTGTGCAGTTAGGGAGATATAGCGTCCCTGGCCGTGCTTACTGGTCCACGTATCTGTGGTTAGGTGGACCTTGCCACAAATGGCGTTGCGCAGTGCACACTTGATTTTATCGGACACTTGCATGTGCAGGGAAGGCACGGCTGTCTTGGAGAAGTAGTGGCGGCTGGGAACCACATACTGGGGGACAGCCATGGCCATCAGCTGTTTGAAGCTGTCTGTGTCCACCAGCCGGAATGACAGCATTTCAAAGACCAGTAGTTTAGAAATGCTGGCATTCAGGCCAAGGGCTCGAGGGTGACTAGGTGGGAATTTGCGCTTCCTCTCAAAGGTTTGAGAGATGGAGAGCTGAACGCTGCTGTGTGAAATAGTGGAGATGCTAGGTGACGGTGGCGGTGGTGGTGTCGGTGGCACATCCTCTGTTTGCTGCTCGGCAGGTGGCAACATTCCTCTCGAGGCGGAAGCCGAGGCAGCAGCGGTAGAGGGAGCAGGGGAGCCTGAGCGGGTTCCTTGTTTTTAAGGTGTGTACTCCACTGCAGTTCATGCTTTGCATGTAGATGCCTGATCATGCAGGTGGTGCTCAGGTTAAGAACGTTAATGCCTCGCCTCAGGGTCTGATGGCACAGCGTGCAAACCACTCTGGTCTTGTCCTCAGCACATTGTTTGAAGAAGTGCCATGCCAGGGAACTCCTTGAAGATGCCTTTGGGGTGCTGGGTCCCTGTTGGCGCTGGCCAATAGCAGGCGAACTCTCTGGATGGCGGCTGTTCTGCTTTTGCCCCCTGCTCCCTCTTTGGCTTCGCTGTTGTCTCGGTCTCACCACTGCCTCTTCCTCTGAACTATTTAAGTCAGCGGCACGACCTTCAGTCCATGTGGGGTCTAAGACCTCATCGTCCTCTGCATCATCTTCCACCCAGTCTTCCTCCCTGACCTCCTCCTGTTCAGTCTGCACACTGCAATAAGACGCGGCAGTGGGCACCTGTGTTTCGTCATCATCAGACACTCAGTCACTCTGCTGTGGTGGTATTCCCATGTCCTTATCATCTGGATACATAAGTGGTTGTGCGTCAGTGCATGGAATGTCTTCCACCGCTGGGGAAGGGATAGGTGGACGCCCCTGGAAAACCGTGGGAGAAGAGTCTTCAAACAGAAGAAGAGACTGCTGCATAACTTGAGGCTCAGCCAGTTTCCCTGATATGCATGGGGGTGATGTGACAGACTGATGGGCTTGGTTTTCAGGTGCCACCTGTGCGCTTTCCGCAGAAGACTGGGCGGAAGACAATGTGGTGAACGTGCTGGAAGCACTGTCGGCCACCCAATCGACTAATGCCTGTACCTGCTCAGGCCTTACCATCCTCATAACGGCATTGGGCCCCACCAAATATCGCTGTAAATTCTGCCGGCTACTTGAGGGAGTTGTTTCACTACTTTGTGCGCCTGAGGCCGAACGGCCACGTCCTCTGCCAGCAACAGAGGCTCCACGGACACCACCACGACCGCGTCCTCGTCCCTTAATAGAATGTTTCCTCATTGTTGCGATTCAACTCGCACCACAATAAAATATATTATTTTTTAGCCCCAAAATTCCCACACTGGAAGATATAATTCCTTTTTCCGGTATTAATTACAAGAACACTGCTGCTAATTGGACACCAGATTTTTATAATGCTAGTTTTGGTACTTAGATTCCCACACGGGAAATATAATTCCTTTTTACAGGAGTGAAAACGTGAGGCCGAAGTTTTTCTGGTCTAACAAACACCAGATTGATTAAATTGGCCTTTTTTCACCAAAATTACAACACTGGACAATAATGCCTTTTGGCGGTATTAATTACAAGAACACTGCTGCTAATTGGACACCAGATTTTTATAATGCTAGTTTTGGTACTTAGATTCCCACACGGGAAATATAATTCCTTTTACAGGAGTGAAAACGTGAGGCCTAGTTTTTCTGGTCTAACAAACACCAGATTGATTAAATTGGCCTTTTTTTCACCAAAATTACAACACTGGACAATAATGCCTTTTGGCGGTATTAATTACAAGAACACTGCTGCTAATTGGACACCAGATTTTTATAATGCTAGTTTTGGTACTTAGATTCCCACACAGGGAAATATAATTCCTTTTACAGGAGTGAAAACGTGAGGCCTAGTTTTTCTGGTCTAACAAACACCAGATTGATTAAATTGGCCTTTTTTTCACCAAAATTACAACACTGGACGATATAATGCCTTTGGCGGTATTAATTACAAGAGGACTGCTGGTATTTCAGAACACCGGAATTGTTAAAATGCTAGTTTTGCTAGATAAATTTCCCACACTGGGAGAAATATTGCCTAAGCCTTTTTACAGTATTAATTACAACAGGAGTGCTTCTTCTGGTCTAACACCAGAATAATTTTATTATTACGGTGAAAGCTTTTTCTAATTTATATTTCTGGCACATAAAAAAAAAAAATATTTCTGGCTGACAGTATTGGACAAAGTAGTGGCACTGGCTAGCCTAGCTGGAACAGCACATTCATGGGATTTGCTATACAAGTGGGTTACTTTCAGTTTCACCACTGATATATTAAATATCTTTGCAGTTAGTATGGGTGACACAAGCACAGCCAAACCCCTGATGTAGTATATCTATGAAAAAATCGACTATTACATTAGATTAATGGACGTTGTGGCAGCTTTTGCTGTAGCACCACAAAGTCCCAAAATGGCCGCCGCCTATCAGCCCAGTAACATGTGCCAGAAAAAAAATTGACTTTGACTGAGCAGCTGAATCGCTGTTGTTCTGATTCACAGGTGTAGATTTTTAACTTCTTTGGAGCTTTGGTTTACACTCTGTGGCAGCAAGTGCTGGCGCACCACAAGTCCCAAAATGGCCACCGCCGGTCAGCCCAGTTACATGTGCCAGTAAAAATCGCTCTGGCCAGTCTCAACAAAATAGTGACTTTCAGTGAACAGCTCAGCTGAGTTGTTCTGATGCACAGGTGTAGAAAGGTAGATGATTCAATCACTTCTTTATCCCTGCCTATCTCGCCCTCACAGAAGCTGCATCCTCTCCCTACACTAGTCAGAGCAGTGTGACGTGCGGCGCTACGTGACTCCAGCTTAAATTGAGGCTGGGTCACATGCTGCACTTCGCCAATCACAGCCATGCCATTAGTAGGCATGGCTGTGATGGGCTCTTAGGGCAAGAAGTAAAACGCTAGCTGATTGGCTGCTGTGCAGCCCTTCAGAAAGCGGGAAGTAATCGACGAACACCGGACCCGAACTTTTTTGAAAATGTCCGGGTTCGGGTCCGTGTCACGGACACCCCAAAATTCGGTACGGACCCGAACGATTTTCGAACTGTTCGCTCAACACTAATCAAGAGTTAACAGCCAAACAAAACCCAAAATCTATTACCCTGAATCTGTAGTATACAGAAACACCCTATTTGTGCTTAAAAACTGATGTATGGGCGCACAGCATGCTTCAGAGTGGAAGGAACACCATATGGCTTTTGGTGAGCGGATTTAGCTGGAATGGTAATTGGGAGCTATGTCGCATATGAAGACACCGTGAGGTGGCCCTAGAGTGAAAACCCAAAAAAGTGACCCCATTCTGGAAACTACACCCCTCAAGGAATATTTCAAGGTGTGAAGTGAGCACTTTGACTCATCAGGCGTTTCACATAATTAGGAAATGCTTGGCTGTGAAAATGAAAAATTTAATTTTTTTCCAGAAAAAGTTGCTTTATACCCACATTTTTCACTTTCACAAGTGGAAACAGGACAAAATGCACCCCACATTTTGTTCCCCATTTCCCCCCCAAATACGCCAACACCCCATATGTGCTGTGCTCAAGACATTATGTATGGGTGCACAGCAGGGCTCTAGAGTCAAACAGATATATATAAATTTTGCTGACCCGAATTGGCATTCGATACATTTCTGAGGTCCCCAGAAACCTCAAGAAGTGATCCCATTTCAGAAAGAGCACCCCCATACGAACATATTAAGTGGTAGAAAGGGTACTTTCCAGCAAACAGTTGAATCACAGAAGGCATAAATACTAGAGAAAGCATTTCAAAGCACACATTTGTAAAAATAAAAAAATTACTAGCAGACCCCAAATTTTAACTTTCACAAATGGTTAAAGGAGAAAATGCACCCCAGTATATGTTCCCCATTTTCTCCCCACTTTGAAAACACCCCATATGTGCTTGTAGCCTGTTGTATTGACACACAGCATTTCTCTAGAGGCAAAGTGCAAAAAATGTTTTTGTAGGCCTGAATAAACAGACATGTATTTTAGGCATGCCCGGTGCTAGAACCCGGCATACAAGGGCAAGTGCCGGGGCCCACTGCTTCTGGAGGGTCCCACTGAGCTGCTATGAGCACTTTCATCAATACAGATGGAAGAACTTATTGATGGAGCAGCTGTTATTTCACTTACACATTACCCCTTGTGGGGGGCCCTCTGATGGTCAAATAAAGCTGTTGCAGAGACTCAGACACGCCCCCTCTACACTGCTGCCTGAGGATAGTGAAGAGAGAAGATCAAGATCGCAGGGCTGTGAGTAGTGAGTCTGCACTGTTACTGCCTCTGGGACAGGGAACTCTTCCAGGTGCTGCTGGATGTTGTAGTAGACAAGCAGCTTCATGCTATTTGTTTTACTGCTTCATGAAGCAGTTTGCCTCCATGACACCTTCCCCCCTCATATCCTGCTGTCTCCTTTCCACCCTCATGTATCCAGAGCTCCTGTCCCCTATTGCTGCCCTGCACAGACCTCCTGCCACTACTTCTTTAATGAATCCCCCTCAGCCCCTTCCACCTCCTGTCCATCCATGGCCCCGGGCCCCTGAGTCACTCCATTGCCTCTCATTATGGTGTTGTCTAAACCACATTCACCATAAGGAGCTTCTAACGTCACAGGGTCACCCTGTACTGTGCCCTCACCCCGTACTGTACCCCCTTATACCCTGCATTGTGCCCTCTTACCACACCCTGTACAGTGCCCCTAGTCATTCCTTGTACTGTGCCCTCTTATACCCCTTTATCCGGTCATAGTATGGCGGTGTCATTATACTGTGTGGGGGGCACTGGGGATCATTATTCTGAATGGAGGGCCACTGTGGGGTCATTATACTGTGTGGGGGGCACTGGGGGTCATTATACTGTGAGGGCCCCTTACCTTACACAATATAATGACCCCCAGAGCCCCCATTCAATATAATGACCCCAGTGACCACTATACAGTATAATGACCCCCAGTGTCCCCTCTATACAGTATAACCCCCAGTGTTGGGACCACTGGGGGGTCATTATTCTGAATGGGGGGTGACTGGGGGTTATTATTTTGAATGGAGGGCCACTGTGGAGTCATTATACTGTGTGGGGGGCCACTGGGGGTCATTATACTGTGTGGGGGGTCATTATACTGTGTGAAGGGCCACTAGTGGTCATTATACTGTGTATGGGGCCACTGGGGGTCATTATACCATGTGGGAGCCACAGGGGGACATGAAAATGTAAAAAAATGCCTGAACGGGGCCTACTGAGATTTATCGCCCAAGGGCCCAAATGAACCTAGAGCCGGCCCTAATTTTAGGTGCCATGTTGCATTAAATAAATTTCCTGAGGTCCCCAAAAATGAAAAACCCCAACAAGTGACCCCATTTCGGAAAAAGCACCCCGTACAAACATTTTAAGTGGTGGAAAGGGTACTTTTCAGCAAACAGGTGACTCACAAAAGGCCGAAATACTAGAGAAAGCATTTAAAAGTTAACATTTGTAAAAATGAGACTTTACTAGTAGACCCCAATTTTCTACTTTCACAAGGGGTTAAAGGAGAAAATTCTCCCCAGTATGTGTTCCCCATTTTCTCCCCACTCAGGAGACACCCCATATGTGCTTGTAGCCTGCTGTATGGGCGCACAGCAGGCAAACAGCAAACTAAATATTTTGCTGGAAGGCCTGAATAAACAGACATGAATTTTAGGTGCCATGTCGCATTTGAATAATTCCTGAGGTCTCCAGAAATTAAAACCCCAAGAAGTGACCCCATTTTGGAAAGAGCACCCCAGTAGGAACATTTTAAGGGGTTGAAAGGGCACTTTTAACCAAATAGGTGTATTACAGAAATTAATATGTAGTGGTTGGTGAAAAGTGGAGATGTAAGCTCTGTGGATAAAATCAGTTATAAGGTGGTAAAATTACAGGGTACATCAAGGATGAAATTATTCCATGGATAAGTGATAGATTCTGAAACAATCCTTGATGCACAGGGCAGGTTTCGCAATGGTGAATGGTGTCCTTCCTTATTCCCCTTTTGGAACACACCCTGCATCTTTTTTGGGTCCTTCCCTTTCTGGCTGTTTGGGGGACTTCACCAGGAAAATGTTGCCCTGGTACAACTCGGGCACCATAACTTGCAGAAGTACTAGGGCACTCAATCGCTTGGTTAGAAAAAATTGGGGCCTTTATCACCACCTCTTGAAGGAATGTTCTTGGAAAGCCTCTAGATTTAAAAAACACAAACGCATTGTACGGCGCCGTCTGTACGAGGTGCACGGCCAGCTTTTTGTACCATACATTTGTTTTTCGTGTGACATTGTAGGGCTTCAAAACTTGATCTGAAAGATCAACCCCCCCCCCCCAAATGTGTTTATTGTAGTCCAGTGTGCATTCTGGCTTGGGGACAGTGGTTGTGGTACCCCGTAAAGCAGCAGGGGAGCTGGTGTTAATGTGAATGGTGGTCAGTAAAAGGAAATCCCTCTTCTCCTTAACCCCCAACTAACTCCTAGGATGTGGGGGGACATTCTAGGGGTTCAATCTGGGTGTCCCTCCCTTCGTAAACCTGGAACTTGTGAGTATACCCAGAGCTAATCTCACAGATTTTATAAATTTTTATACAACTCCTTGCCCGCTTGCTGGGCAGGTGCTGGCTGAATCTTATCCTCCCTTTGAAAAATAATAGGGATTCGTCTACGCAGACATTTTTCTCTGGGGTGTACACTTCTGAAAACTTTGCATTGAAGTGGTCAAGGACGGGCCTAATTTTGTACAGACGGTCAACTGCGGAGTCATTCTGGGGTGGGCACTGTGCATTATCGTTGTAATGCAAAAATTTCAGGATTGCTTGGACTAGATTACGGGCTATGGCACTACTGTAAATTGGAGTGTGATACAAGACATGCACACTCCAATACTGAGTAATGTTTATTTTTTTAACAACGCCCATGTGCAGCAAGAGCCCCCAAACGGTCACCATCTCTGCTGCATTTACTTGGGTCCAACCTAGGGGTCTAGCATAGGGCGAGGTGGGGTTCTGGGAAATAAATTGCTGGGCACATAAATTTGTTTGGGTTACCATCAAATTTATTAAATCTTCAGAGACAAAGATTTTAAAAATTCACTTTTAGTGAATCCCGCACAATCTATCTGAATTCTTGAGCTGCCCACAAACTTAGGAATTTGGGGCTGATAATCGTCAGTGGGTGAGGTCCATATGGGGTCACTCTGAGGGGCTGTCTCTGCTGCTACCCTGGGGCACCTTCTAGAGGGTCCCTCATCACCGGATGATGATCAGGGGGTAGAGGAGTAGAGAAAAGTGGCATCCTATTCTCCCTCACTGGGGACTCAGTATCAGAGGCAAGATATGCGTATGCCTCTTCAGCTGAGTAAACTCGTCGGGACGGACGGGCCATTTTTATTTTATTGGGGTGTGAAATGTGTAAGGCTAGGTCTACATGACTACATTTGTCACCCGACTATTTTTATAATGATAGTCTATGGTGTCGCAGTGCGACATGCGACATGCTGTGACTGCGACACGAGAGTCGCAAAAAACCCATCCAAAATTGATTTTTTTTTTGTCCCGGAAAGGGACAGGGACGGAGGGTGGTTTAGGGAACTAGAACTCCTGCAATTGCAGAAAAAAAACACTGCAGCAGTTCTAGATGTTCTTCTTCTTTTCTTCTTTCTTCTTCTTTAAAGGAACAGTTGAAGTCGCAGTAGTGGTGCACCACAAGTGCCAGCAAGCTGAACAGCAGCACAGAGGGGCACAGAACCAGTCACCAGCTAGAATGGCTGCAGCCCTTTCCTGTACAGCTGTAGCACTGCCATTGGCTGGAGTGTTGTTCCAGCCAATAGCAACGCTGGCAGGGGACGCCAAACACTGGTGTTCCCTGCCTTACCCAGGGGGGACAGGTGTTGACAAGTTCAGCACCAGTCACCCCTGTACAAACCCTGTTCCACCACTCTGCAGTTTCCTGGATGAATAAAAAATCATCCGGAGCTGCGATTGGCCGGTCTGTAGAAATCGACCAATTTCAGCGATCGGTGTTGCAGGGGGGCAGAAAAACCTCCCTGTACCCTTAGGGAAGATAACTGCCTGCCGTCCTGAGCAGCCATCGTCACCCAGTGACGATGTCACGACATCACCAAGCAATTTCGTTCAGGGACCAGGTGAACACTGCGCCATAGCTGTCCTGCGCTGGTATTTTGTACCTAGTTCGCAGTGCCGTACAGCTACAGCGCTGGTAGCGAAAAAGTAAACATCATTTTACCCTGGATGCAGGGCCGGTTTTAGACAAAATGTGGCCCTGGACAAGATTAAAAGTGTGGCTCCAAATCTTGGAATAATGTTCTAACAACACAGTTACATTCTGTCGATTCCAGCCCTCACTCACAGATTTACACCCCATAAAGCTCCTTCCACAGTTCTTCAACCACATGGCCCCAGAATACGCCACATGCCCCTCCCCTCACAGGAATGAGTTCCCCTCAATCACAGCATCTGAGAGTGTTAAAAACTGGAAGCATGGGATTCCTCTTCAGGCGCGCTTTTCCCCAGCGGAGATTGGGAAAAGCACCCTGTTCTATGAATAAACTGCAGCCTGTACTAGGCTTCCAGGCTCATTGTTAGTATATCCCAGTTAAGGCCACTAGATGGCAGCACTGAGCTCTGATATAGTGATTTCTGTACAGACTAATGGAGAAACTTACATCTGATGATTGTAAGTTGTGGTCCACTTGGGGGACTTAACAAAAAGCAAAAAAAAAATTGTTAAGAAGTTTTGAAAATATCAAAAAACTAAAAAATTTAAATCGCCCTCATTCCTCAAAATAAAAAGAAACAAAAAAAATTGCTTTATGGGCATCGCTGCATGCGAAAATGCCCATACTATTAATATATTTTAAAAAAGTTAGCCCATAAGTGAATAGCGTAACAGAATTTTTCTTTAAAAGGGCCAATTCGCATTTTTTCATCACTTTATCTCCCAAGAAAATGGAGTAAAAAGTGATCAAGTCATACACACCCTAAAATTGTATTGTCAAAATCGACAGATCGTCCTGCAAAAAATGAGCCCCCACACATCTCCGTAGACATAACTCAAAAAAAAATTATGATGGTTAGAATATCGCGATGAAAAGAAAAAAATATTTTTTTACGAAGTGAGTCCTGATGAGGCATAGCTTGCGGAAGTGAGCGGGCCTATAGAGGTTCTAAGCAGGGTTGCTGTTAAGGTTGCCATCTTTCTCAACCAAAAATACTGGCAACACAAGTTAAAAAGGCTGGTGTGGGTTAATACAGGTGTTATTTGATCATATTTTATGTTTTGCTGCATTTTTTTTCTCAATAAAATCAAACTTTTCACTGTTGGGTACACCCTGTGTATTTAAGTTTTATTTAGCCTCTATTTTTAAAATGTTTCTGTGAGGATTCAAACTCACAACCATCTACATAAAAGGCTAGAACCTTAACCACTGGGCTATACACAAGTCAATGCAAAAACAATGCTTAAAAACCTCATAGAAGTTTCTCTTGTATTAAAAACCTCATAGAAGTTTCTCTTGTATTATACAAAAGAAACTTCTATGAGGTTTTGCACCAATTATTTAGCATTGAGCTCTATAGCCCAGTGGTTAAGATTCTTGCCTTTACTGTAGATGGTTGTGAGTTCAAATCCTTACAGAAATGTTTCAAAAATAGAGTCTAAATTAGACTTATATACATACTGACCATGCTTGGGAATACACCCTTCCTGTCCATAACACTTACTCTGTATATGGAGTCAGAGCAGGGACTCCTAAGCCAGGAAACTACCCACTAGGTAGTCCCAACTGTTCAACCATCTGCGATCTCTCCGGGACTGAATCAGTGGGCCCCTTAGAGGATCGGGCCGTGGGCAATTGCCCCTAACGCTGGTCCTGCTTGGATGGTAACAGGTGCTACGAATCCCTGAGGATCATATAAGCTGTTTATGGTGGACAGGACTCCTCTGCGTGTAAAGGACTTTTTTTCCTTGCTGATTTGGGAGGTAAATGTATCTGCCTTTAACCACTTCAGCCCCCCTAGCCTAAACACCCTTAATGACCAGGCCACTTTTTACAATTCCGCACTACGCTACTTTCACCGTTTATTGCTCCGTCATGCAACTTACCACCCAAATGAATTTTACCTCCTTTTCTTCTCACTAATAGAGCTTTCATTTGGTGGTATTTCATTGTTGCTGACATTTTTACTTTTTTTGCTATTAATCAAAAATTACCGAAATTTTTGCAAAAAAATGACATTTTTCACTTTCTGTTGTAAAATTTTTAAAAAAAAACTACATTTCTATATAAATTTTTCTCTAAATGTATTGTTCTACATGTCTTTGATAAAAAAAAAGTCCAATAAGTGTATATTTATTGGTTTGGGTAAAAGTTATAGCGTTTACAAACTATGGTGCAAAAAAGAGAATTTCGGCATTTTGAAGCAGCTCTGACTTTCTGAGCACCGGTCATGTTTCTTCAGGTGCTAGAATGTCAGGATAGTATAAATACCCCCCAAATGACACCATTTTAGAAAGAAGACACCCCAAAGTATTCACGGAGGGGCATGGTGAGTTCATGTATCATTTCATTTTTTTTCACAAGTTCGCGGAAAATGACACTTTCTGAGAAAAAAAAAAAAAAAGTTTCAATTTCTGCTAACTTCTGGCAAAAAAATAAATAAATCTCAGACGGACTCACTATGCCCCTCAGTGAATACCTTGGGGTGTCTATTTTCCAAAATGGGGTCATTTGTGGGGTGTGTTTACTGTTCTGGCATTTTGGGCGGGGCTAAATTGTGAGCCGCCATGTAAAACCTAAAGGTACTCGTTGGAATTTAGGCCCCTTTGCGCACCCAGGCTGCAAAAAAGTGTCACTTATGTGGTATCGCCGTACTCAGGAGAAGTAGGGCAATGTGTTTTGGGGTGTATTGTTACATATACCCATGTTGGGTGAGAGAAATATCTCTGTAAATTGTCAACTTTGTATAAAAATTTTCAAAAGTTGTCGTTTACAGAGATATTTCTCACACAAAGTATGGGTATATATAAAAATACTAGAACCTATACAATACCACCAACTTAGTCGAATAACTAGATATTTGCAACCGGTATTAATCTACAAAGCCAACCACTTAACCAGTGCTTTCACAGAATACAGAAGCAAAATATATGATAAAATATCAAATTCACTTTATTAGATAGTACAACAAAATTACAAAAGGTGGTGATCCACTGAAAACATCAGAGACTGTGGGTCAGCACACGACCAGGGAGCGGGATTTAAGTATATAGATAAATACAAGCTCAAACATAGTGCCGTCCGTAAGTGTGCATAATACACCTAGTACAGAGAACAGGGTATCAATAGGTCCAATGAAAATCAGACAGTGCAGGTGACAAAAGCGTCAACCATGCAATAATACACTGCCAGGACCCAACCCCATACATAATTACATATAGCACACAAACCCCGCAACAGCATATGACAGAACAATAAACATAATAAATGATAAAGATGACATACCCATAACCTGGTCGGTCCGTTCACCACAACAACTGCCTCGACGCGCGTTTCACCTCACAGGCTTCGTTTCACCTCCTGACGAAGCCTGTGAGGTGAAACGCAGCGTCGAGGCAGTTGTTGTGGTGAACGGACCGACCAGGTTATGGGTATGTCATCTTTATTATTTATTATGTTTATTGTTCTGTCATATGCTGTTGCGGGGTTTGTGTGCTATATGTAATTGTGTATGGGGTTGGGTCCTGGCAGTGTACTATTGCATGGTTGACGCTTTTGTCACCTGCACTGTCTGATTTTCATTGGACCTATTGATACCCTGTTCTCTGTACTAGGTGTATTATGCACACTTACGGACGGCACTATGTTTGAGCTTGTATTTATCTATATACTTAAATCCCACTCCCTGGTCGTGTGCTGACCCACAGTCTCTTATGTTTTCAGTGAATCACCACCTTTTGTAATTTTGTTGTACTATCTAATAAAGTGAATTTGATATTTTATCATATATTTTGCTTCTGTATTCTGTGAAAGCACTGGTTAAGTGGTTGGCTTTGTATATATAAAAATACACCCCAAAACTTATTGCCCTACTTCTCCTGAGTACGGCGATACCCTAAAACCAATTAGTACCTTTAGGATTTCACAGGGCATTGTTACGCATTTGGATTCCAGACTTCTTCTCACGATTTAGGGGCACCTAAAATGCCAGTACAGTATAAATACCCAACATATGACCCCATTTTGGAAAGAAGACACCCCAAGGTATTCCGTGAGGGGTATGGTGAGTTCATGTAAAATTTTATTTTTTGTCACAAGTTAGTGGAATATGAGACTTTGTAAAAAAACAAAATAAAAAAATAAAAATATCAATTTCCGCTAACTTGTGCCAAAAAATTACAATTCTGTGAACTCGCCATGCCCCTCACAGAATACCTTGGGGTGTCTTCTTTCCAAAATGGGGTCACTTGTGGGGTATTTATACTGCCCTGGCATTTTAGGGGCTCTAAAGCGTGAGAAGAAAAATGCGTAAAAATGCCCTCCTAAAAGGTACTCATTAGAATTTGTGCCCCTTTGCGCATCTTGGCTGCAAAAAAGTGTCACTCATGTGGTATCGCCGTACTCAGGAGAAGTAGGGCAATGTGTTTTGGGGTGTATTTTTACATATACCCATGCTGGGTGAGAGAAATATCTCTGTAAATTGACAACTTTGAATAAAAAATTTAAAAAGTTGTCGATTTACAGCGATATTTCTCACACAAAGTATGGGTATATGTAAAAATACACCCCAAAACACATTGCCCTACTTCTCCTGAGTACGGCAATACCACATGAGTGACACTTTTGCAGCCAAGATGCGCAAAGGGGCCCTAAACCAATGAGTACCTTTAGGATTTCACAGGGCATTTTTACGCATTTGGATTCTCACGCTTTAGGACCCCTAAAATGCCAGGGCAGTATAAATACCCACAAGTGACCCCATTGTGGAAGAAGACACCTCAAGGTATTCCGTGAGGGGCATGGAGAGTTCACAGAAAAAAAATTTGGCACAAGTTAGCGGAAATTGATTATTTTTTATTTTTTTCACAGTCTCATATTCCACTAACTTGTGACAAAAAATAAAATTTTGCATGAACTCACCATACCCCTCACGGAATACCTTGGGGTGTATTCTTTCTAAAATGAGGTCACATGTGGGGTATTTATACTGCCCTGGCATTTGAAGGTCTCCGCAATCATTACACATATGGCCAGCATTAGGAGTATCTGCGATTCTCCTTATATTGAGCATACGGGTAATGAGATTTTTTTTTTCCGTTCAGCCTCTGCGCTGAAAAAAAAAATAATGAATGGCACAGATTTTTTCATTCGCATCGATCAATGTGGATGAAAAAATCTCTGCCAAAATCAGTGACTGCGGTGCGGTGGGCTGGGCGCTAGCTACTTAACAAGTAGCTATAATTAACTGGCGGTGATAAGGGACCCTTATGCCCCATTCACACGTCCGCAATTCTGTCTGCGCAACGGAATTGTGGACCCATTCATTTCTATGGGGACAGACTTTGTCCCGCTCGGATCCGGAATTACGGATCCGCGCTTCCGGGTCTGCACTTCCGTTCCGCAAGAATATAGAACATGTCCTATTCTTGTCCGCAATTGCGGACAAGAAAAAGCATTTTCTATATAGTTCTGGCAATGTGCGGATCTGCAAAATGCGGAAAGCACATTGCCGGTGTCCGTGTTTTGAGGATCTGCGGATCCGCGGATCTGTGAATCCACGGATCCGCAAAACACATATGGACGTCTGAATAGAGCCTTACAAGGGGTGTGATCAATGACAGGGGGTGATCAGGGGGTCTAGATGGGGTGATCAAGGGGTTAACAAGGGGTTAATAGGTGGGGGGGGTTAGTGTAGTGTTTGGTGCAACTTTACATAGTTACCTGGTCCTCTGGTGGTCGATCCCAGCAAATGGGACCACCAGAGGACCAGGTAGCAGCTATATCAGACGCTGTTCACAAAACAGCGTCTGATATAGCTGTTTGATGCTATTTAATTCGCATCTACAGCCTGCCAGTGATGGATCATCGCTGGCAGGCTGTAGGAGAACTCCTGAGACGCGCTTCACTGTGAACGCGCGCGCGCTCGCGTTCACAGGAAGTCTCGGCTCTCACGGGATGACGCGCCGATGCATCGTCTCAGAGCTACAGGACCGCCCGCATGACGCATCCCTGCGTTAGGCGGTCCTGTAGCGGTTAAATCCCAGAGTAAACTGAGGCTCCACTGCATAGGAAGGGAGTCGGTGCTAAGATCCAAGTCTTTTAGATCACTTGAATTGTCTTGTGATGAGAAGGCCTCCATTAACTCACGGCTGTTGGAGGCGATTTTGTGCAACCTCAAATTAGATAGAGCGAGCATTTCTTGAGCCCTTTTTAAGAGACTGATTGCAGTCTCATTAGTGGGTGTGGATGTCAAGCAGTCGTCCACATAGAAATCCTTTTCCACAAAGGACCTGACATCCGACCAATACTTCGCTTTACCCTCACTGGCTGAATGTCTGAGACCATAGATACCGACTGCAGGGGAAGGATTGTGCACTCTCATTTGGTACTCTACAATGTTTTCATTGGGGTCGTTGTTGCATTACCAGAAGAACCTCAAGTTGTTTCTGTGTTCAGTGGAACATCTGTTGTATGTCGGCCATAAAGCTACGGAATCTCTGCGGAAGCAGAGAAGTACCTCCAGAAGTCTGTTGTTGAGGTCTGGACCAGACAATAAGACATCGTTTAGCGAGAGACCTTCGCACCTGGCGCTCGAGTCGAATATTACTCTTATCTGCCCTGGCTTTTTAGGATGATACACGCCGAATATGGGAAAGCACCAACACTCCTCTGAGTCTTGGAGCACGGGTGCCATTTCTGCATGGTTGTTCTGAAATATTCTTTCCATGAAGGTAAAGAAATGTTCTTTCGTCTCTGGTGTCTTCTGAAGTTTGTGTTTGAGGGAGATAAATCGACTATAGAAGAGTTCTTTGTTGTTAGGTAAGCGTTGTCTCCAGGGTTTAAATGGAAAAGGTGCGACCCAGCTTTTTGACTTGTCTTTTACTATTCATTGATCCATGATACCCAAGAACATCCTGTCTTCTATGAACATTGCAACCTTGTTTTCTTCTCTTATCCTGTGGAAAACTGTACAATCTACAAACCGGATTCGAAAAAAGTTGGGACACTAAACAAATTGTGAATAAAAACTGAATGCAATGATGTGGAGATGGCAAATGTCAATATGTTATTTGTAATAGAACGTAGATGACAGATCAAACGTTTAATCCAAGTAAATGTATCATTTTAAAGGAACAATATGTTGATTCAAAATTTCACGGTGTCAAGAAATCCTAAAAAAGTTGGGACAAGTAGCAATAAGAGGCTGGAAAAAGTAAATTTGAGCATAACGAAGAGCTGGAAGACCAATTAACACTAATTAGGTCAATTGGCAACATGATTGGGTATAAAAAGAGCTTCTCAGAGTGGCAGTGTCTCTCAGAAGCCAAGATGGGTAGAGGATCACCAATTCCCACAATGTTGCGCAGAAAGATAGTGGAGCAATATCAGAAAGGTGTTACCCAGCGAAAAATTGCAAAGACTTTGCATCTATCATCATCAACTATGCATAACATCATCCGAAAGATTCAGAGAATCTGGAACAATCTCTGTGCGTAAGGGTCAAGGCCATGAAACCATACTGGATGCCCGTGATCTCCGGGCGCTTAAACGACACTGCACCACAAAGAGGAATGCTACTGTAAAGGAAATCACAGAATGGGCTCAGGAATACTTCCAGAAACCATTGTCAGTGAACACAATCCACCGTGCCATCCGCCGTTGCCAGCTGAAACTCTACAGTGCAAAGAAGAAGCCATTTCTAAGCAAGATCCACAAGCTCAGGCATTTTCACTGGGCCAGGGATCATTTAAAATGGAGTGTGGCAAAATGGAAGACTGTTCTGTGGTCAGACAAGTCACGATTCGAAGATCTTTTTGGAAATCTGGGACGCCATGTCATCCGGACCAAAGAGGACAAAAACAACCCAAGTTGTTATCAACGCTCAGTTTAGAAGCCTGCATCTCTGATGGTATGGGGTTGCATGAGTGCGTGTGGCATGGGCAGCTTGCATGTCTGGAAAGACATCATCAATGCAGAAAAATATATTCAGGTTCTAGAACAACATATGCTCCCATCCAGACGTCATCTCTTTCCGGGAAGACCCTGCATTTTTCAACAAGATAATGCCAGACCATATTCTGCATCAATCACAACATCATGGCTGCGTAGGAGAAGGATCCGGGTACTGAAATGGCCAGTCTGCAGTCCAGATCTTTTACCTATAGAGAACATTTGGCGCACTATAAAGAGGAAGGTGCAACAAAGAAGGCCCAAGATGATTGAACAGTTAGAGGCCTGTATTAGACAAGAATGGGAGAGCATTCCTATTTCTAAACTTGAGAAACTGGTTTCCTCGGTCCCCAGACGTCTTTTGAGTGTTGTAAGAAGAAGGGGAGATGCCACACAGTGGTGAAAATGGCCTTGTCCCAACTTTTTTGGGATTTGTTGACACCATGAAATTCGGAATCAACATATTTTTCCCTTAAAATGGTACATTTTCTCAGTTTAAACTTTTGTTCCGTGATTTATGTTCTATTCTGAATAAAATATTAGAAGTTGGCACCTCCACATCATTGCATTCAGTTTTTATTCACGATTTGTATAGTGTCCCAACTTTTTTGGAATCCGGTTTGTAAGTGATCTTGCTCACCATCGCATGCGTGGTCTTCACAGGAGGGATCTGCGAAAGGACAAGGCACAGGAGCACTGTGTGGCCATTGTTTTATCAGGAAACTGCTCTGACACTGACATGGCTGGAATAGGGAAAGACTTCCATTTTCAAGTGTGCTGGTGAACATACTGTTGACTGAGATCGGCTTGTGTGCTCCTCCTAGACAGATGTCTCCTATGATGACCCATCCTAGATCAATTCTCTGGGCATATGGAGCTTTTTGGGGGCAGTTAATCTGTCCTCTAGTCTTATGAAATCATAGTATGTCTTTTCCAAGGAATAAGACTATTGGGGCTTCTGGGTCCAATTCCGGTATCAGATGAGCTATACTCCTCAGGTAGGGGTGGTATGCCGCCACCTCTGGTGTAGGTATCTCAGATCGGTTGTCAGGAATGTGATTGCACTCCAGTATGTTTGACAGGGTCAAGCAGGTCTGACCATCTACGGACTCTACCTTGTACTCAGTTGCTTTCCTCCCTGCCGTCTCAATGGTACCTGCACATGTCGCTAAAGAGTACGGAGAACCGGGCCCTATGATGTTAAAGGTGTCAAAGAAGGTGGATTAAGCTAAAGACCTGTTGCTTTGATCATCTAACATTGCATATACCTTGATCGCCTTATCTCAGTGGCCGACCAGATAAACTCTGACAAGGCAGATTTTTGAGTAGGACTTCCCTCCTGTGAGTCCTTTACAGATCTCTGTACAGTAAGAAGTGACTACTGCAGTGTCTATGTCAGTGTTTATCTGCTTCCTATCATGCTCCTCTGCTTGGGATGATACATGAGAGGGTGGTCCAGGGTGTGAAGCCGTGTTGTGTTCTGTGGTATTGCATTCTGTGCATGTAACACTGACCTTACAGTTCCTGATGAAGTGCGATGTTGTAATGCAGCACCTGAAGCAGATGTTTTGTTTTTTTCAGGAAATCTTTGTGGTCCTCCAAAGACTTCTCTCTGCATTTTAGTAGGCTCTGCATTTTAGTAGAGAATGTGGTTTCTTGTGCAGGGGGCATTGTTTGGTAAGATCTTTGGGTATGTTCTCTTCTTGAGAAGACTTAAACAGCCTGTAAGGAGAACCTGTTGAGGCAAGATTAGTTTTGTGGACTGCCACTGGTGTTTTATGAGGTATGACACCGGGGGTAGTGGGACATAACAGAGTGAAGTCAAAACTGGGATAATTTCTGATCCTTGCCTGTTGAGAAGCAAAGTCTACAAACGACACGAAGGGGGATAATGGTACATTATGAACACGTTTATAACGGGAAACATGTGTGATCCACTTAAGGGATTATCAGGGAGTTTTTGGACAATCGGGTTGACACCTCTGGCAGTGTCCATGAATGCTAGCCCTGGCAGATCTCCTTCTGCCTGAGCAACCTGTACCTCTAATAACAAGTCACTGAGTTCCCTGAGATTCTGGTAACCTCTACCCACTATTCTGGGAAAATTATCAATTCTCTTATTTAAAGCATTTTCTATAGTTTCTATGGACCCATAACACTCATCAACTCTTTCCCACAATTTTACGCCTTTGCCCGGATAGTTTATGTTAATGTCTCTGATTCTTTTGGCGTGTTTAGCAGACTTGCTTCCAAGCTAATTTACCAAGAGATCTAACTCCTCACTATAGGAAAGATCTAAGTCCCTTATGGTGTTCTGGAAGGAGGCTCGCCATGCCCTGTTTTTCTCGGGGTGATCGGTGAACTTTATGTCCTTTGGTAACCGGCTCCCGTTTAGCAAAGGAATTAGCAAAGTCCATGGCAGTCTGTTTAGCGCCGATGTAAGCCAGTGTGCTGTTGTTATGTTGCATGTTTCTGGCGTAGGGAAGTCTGTATAATACCATTCTAACGCAAAGGTTGTCCCTTTAAGTCAAAGTGAAGGTTGTAGAACTTGTAGCTTTCATTCTGTAGGGTGGTAGTTGTGGTCAGCAACGCTTTGTCCATACCGTCTTGGGCGAGGTACTGTGGTTCAAAGTAGGATCTTTAACACTCTGTAAAAGCTGGCTGATATACTGGATCATAGTTGTCATCTGTCTTGGGATGCTGATGGACATATTCTGAGACGCGCTGTGCTGGATCTTGTTGATCTAGGTCTGGCCCAAGTACCTCGCTGTGTTTCTCAGATTTGGGGAACTCCATGGCTTCTAGGAACTCTGCTTTGGCTATTGTGGCTACCTCTTCTTTCTCTTCTTGCGAGTTTTTACAGTGAGGCTTGCAGGCATGCTCTCTCCTTTTCCAGTGACGCTTGCAGTGAACCTTGCAGACATTCTGGAAGACCTTACTTTTGTAGCCTCAGCTTCTGCGTGGGCAAGAACAGCCTTTTTTTTTTATTGAGGACTTGCTAGAGTGGCTTGCTTGTGACGTGGTCCTGAATGATGATGCCTGGCTATTGGACATTGTGGCTTGTTTGCTGGCTGCTTAATGTCTCTGTGCAAACTCAGTCTTGGTAGGAACTGACTTCAGCGTACTCTGGATCGTGCTGCACCTGCTGAGGGCTGCACTCTCACTTCTTGTGACTGTATGGCAGCCGCTTCAATTGTGTACACAGGACTGAATGGCTGATAGCTGCTTTGTATAGTCAGATCCACTATCGCTGGTGACTAGCATCTGTTTTACTGTTCTGTCTTCATATACGTTCACACAGTGTGCAGTCTGACATTCAGCATAAACCATTCCTGTCTTCCAAACAAGAGGACTGTTCTTTGTAGTCTAACTTGTTTATTGGTCAACAGGTCGTACATATGTGATTGATTGATTGATTACATATGATTAATTGATTGTCCACACTAAACACTTTAGAATTACCCTGACCCTAGCAGAATGAACTAGACTCATTTTCTAACCCCGCTGGGCAGAACACTGGGTAGTGCTTTGCAGTGCACATGGTTGTGGGGAGGGGTATGGTTACAGTTTTCAGGACCACACTTTGTGGTTGTAATATTTTTCTTTTTCTTATGAAAACTCACTAAAGTATTATTAAAGAAATTTAAAAAAGAACACAATCATTCTACACCTACAAAAAGCATAATAGAACAAGCAACCAAAACATCTTTATGTAACAAAGGTTCTAATGATCAAAGATATGAAATAAAAAAAACATAAGCTTCTCCAAATAACCCCAAATTACACACAAAATAACCCTAAATATAAAAATATATGCATATACAAACCTACAGTTGAGTTCAAAATTATTCAACCCCCACTGAAATTGAATGTTTTGGCCAGTTTGACATTGATTTTGATCATTTCAGTCATCTTGTTTACAATTAAATCAAAGAGGCACTTGTAAGTCAGACAAATATAACATAACATTTATAATGAAATAACCACAAATGTCTTTTCTGTGCTCACATCATTATCAGTTTTATTCAACCCCCAAGTGACATTCAATCTTAGTACTTAGTACAACATCCTTTTCCAGTTATAACAGCTTTTAAACGTGAAGCATAGCTTGACACAAGTGTCTTGCAGCGATCTACAGGTATCTTCGTCCATTCTTCATGGGCAAAAGCCTCCAGTTCAGTCACATTCTTAGGCTTGCGCGCTGCAACTGCTTTCTTTAATTCCCACCAGAGGTTCTCAATCGGATTTAAGTCTGGTGACTGCGATGGCCACTTCAAAATGTTCCAGCCTTTAATCTGCAACCATGCTCTAGTGGACTTGGAGGTATGCTTGGGATCATTGTCCTGTTGAAAGGTCCAACGTCTCCCAAGCCTCAGGTTTGTGACGGACTGCATCACATTTTCATCCAATACCTCCTGGTACTGAAGAGAATTCATGGTACCTTGCACACGCTGAAGCTTCCCTGTACCTGTAGAAGCAAAACAGCCCCAAAGCATGATTGACCCCCCCCCCGCCATCCTTCACAATAGGTGTTCTTTTCTTCATAGGCCTTGTTCTTCCTCCTCCAAACATAGCGTTGATCCATGGGCCCAAACAGTTCGAATTTTGTTTCATCAGTCCACAGAACACTATCCCAAAACTTTTGTGGTTTGTCCACATGACTTTTGGCATACTGCAGTCGACTCTTCTTATTCCCAGCAGGGGTGCGCCTGGGAGTTCTGGCATGGAGGCCTTCATTACGCAGTGTGCGCCTTATTGTCTGAGCTGAAACTTCAGTACCCGTGATCTGACAAATCTTTTTCAGTTCCTCAGCAGTCACATGGGGACTTTTCTCCACTTTGCGCTTCAGGTAGCGCACAGCAGTCGAAGTCAGCATCTTCTTTCTGCCACGACCAGGTAGCGTTTCAACAGTGCCCTTGCCTTGAATTTGCGAATGATGCTTCCTATGGTGTCTCTTGGTATGTTTAACATCTTTGCAATCTTCTTATAGCCATTGCCCTTCCTGTGAAGAGAAATCACCTCTTCTCTTGTCTTCCTGGACCATTCTCTTGACTTCACCATGTTTGTAAACACACCAGTAAATGTCTAGAAGGAGCTGAGTATCACAGTCATTTTAAATCTGCCGAATTGGTGCTTATTATGCTTGATTGCTGCTCCTTGACATCCACAGGTGTTTTCAATACCTGATCGAAAACACTTGAATGAACCTCTGTTCTTAAGAGTGGTAGTCTTTAAGGGGTTGAATAATTGTGTCAATGAAGAAATCACAAAAAAAACATTTAATACAGTATAACAAAAACAATTGATGTCATTTTAGTTGCATTTTGTTCTTTAAAAAGTCCTTGTAAGATTTCATTCTGAACACAGTTACAAATGTACACTAAATTCCCTAAAACCCTTTACAGCATTGGGGGTTGAATAATTTTGAACACAACTGTAAATAACAAAAAAAAAAAAACAGATATAATGTAATTATAATCGGGCACAATAATACATCCACTAGTACAGTGTTTCCCAACCAGTGTCCATCCAGCTGTTGCAAAGCTACAACTCCCAGCATACCTGGACAGCCTTTGGCTGGGAGTTGTAGTTTTACAACAGCTGGAAGCACACTGGTTGGGAAACACTGCACTAGTAAGTTAGAAAACTGGAGAGCATACAATGTCAAAATTCATACAATAAATATTTCAGTTCCCCAAGTAAATATACCATATTATTAAATGGGCTGTCCTGGATTCTAGAAAAAACTCCACAGCTATTTTTCACTTCAATTGAATGGGGCTGAGGTGCAACACAAGGCACAGCTCATGGACAAAACTGGCACTGTTTCTGAATATTGGTAAAAGTTTCCCTGAGTCACTTTCTGTTATGCTTATCAAAGATGCAATTCATACATTTCCAGCAAATATTTGTATTCATTTGTGAAGATTTAAGCTTATTGTCTTGTTTTCAGAAAACGTTTGATATGTCATGGAGACAGGTAATGAGGAAATTGACATGAACAAAAAAAAAAAAAATCTGATTTGATAAAATCTTCAGATTAATTTTAGTAGAATTTTGAAAGAGAGAGAAGAGGGGGGGGGGGGGGACAGAGAGAGACTGAATTGAGATGGGCCCACAGATTTTCTTTTGAATCTGTCTTGCTTCCTCTCCTGCAGCGAGGAAAGAGAATGATTCTCTTTCCTCATTCTAGTTACCAGCAGGGGTTTCAGCACTGAAATCCCTACCAAACATATGATATGCCTCTATGACATATCAAAAGTTTCCAGGAAACTCAGGGACCCTTTACGAGCCCTAGGTTACTGGCAGCGAAAGAAACCCCCCTCCCCCCAAAGCATTAATGAACCACCAACATGTTTTTAGGGCTTCATTAAACGGATTATGCAGTGTTTTATACTGATGAGGTCATCAATATCTGATCGCTGGTGGTCTAACACATGATAACCCCGCCGATCAGCTGTTTGAAGGGGAAGCGGCACTCCATGTTTATTACACTGCCTGTCATCTCAGAAGCAAGTGTAATTAGAAGTACTCGCTCTCTTCACTTGAATGAAGCCATTACTTCTAATTACACTATGACACCGTTGCAAGGGAGACGAAGCATAGTGTAATGAATAGGAAGCAACGCGCACAAAGCGCTGCCCCCTCGTCAAACAGCTGATCACTGGTGGGTCGGATATCAGACCCTTGTCGATCAGATATTGATGACCTATCCTAGGATAGATCATCAATATAAAACCCATGTACGGTGGGCTGAACGGGCGGAGGCAGGAGCTGCTCCTGCCTGATCAGTGGCACGGACCCGGCAGTCACTGACAGCCAGGCCCCTGCTGCATACGCCGGCATCAGTGAATACACCGATGCCGGCATATTAACCCCTTGTATGCTCCTGCTCCATATAATATTAGAACAAAGTTTTATGCGAATCGAATTTGGATGTTTCATCCGAAGTTGATTCGCTCATCCCTAATTGTAATACATTGCAGAAGGGATAAGAGCCCAGAAGTTGAAGTCCCAGAGTGGGACAAAGTAGAAAAGTAAAAAAAAAAGAAGTAAATAAACAAAAATAAAGTTTCAAGTAAAAAAAAAAAAAATTTACATTTTCCCAAATAAAACACATAAAATTGTAGAAAAAAGTAGAAAAAAAGAAAACCAGACATTTGGGTATTGCCACATCCCTAACGACCGACTCTATAAAAATATCACATGATCCACCCCCTCAACTGAATGCCGTAAAAAAATAAAAATAAAAACTGTGCTAAAGCAATAATTTTGTCACCTTACATCACAAAAAGTGAAATACCAAGTGATCAAAAAGTCATATGCACCACAAAATAGTACCAATCAAACCATCACCTCATCCCACAAAAAATAAACCCCTCATAAAACAATCAGGCAAAAAATAAAAAAAACAGGGCTCTCAGAATATGGAGACAATAAAACATGATTTTTTTTGTTTAAAAAATGCATTTATTGTGTAAAACTTAAATAAATATAAAAAGTATACATATGAGGTATTGTTGCATCCATAACAACCTGCTTTGATTTAACCACTCAAATGAACACCGTAAAAATAAAAAAACTGTGTCAAAAAGCAATTTTTTGTCATCTTACATCACATAAAGTGTAATACCAAGCGATCAAAAAGTCATATGCACCCTAAAATTGTACCAGTCAACCCATCATATCATACTGAAAAAAATGAGACCCTACATAAGACAGTCACCCACAATATAAATAAAACTATGGCTTTCAGAATATGGACACACTAAAAAAATGCTTTATTATGTAAAACTGAAACAAACAACCAAAAAAGTTGTCATTTGGTATTGTCGCGTCATAAATAGCACATGATCTAACCTGCCAGATGAACACTGTAAAAAAACAAAAAATAAAAACGGTGCCAAAATAGCTATTTTTTGTTACCTTACCCCACAAAAAGTGTAATACAGAGCAACCAAAAATTATATGCACCCTAAGATAGTACCAACAAAATCGCCACCTTATCCTGTAGTTTCCAAAATGGGGTCACTTTTTTGGAGTTTCTACTCTAGGGGTGCATGTCTTCAAATGTGTCATGGCAATTTAAAATTATCCCAGTGAAATCTGCCCTCCAAAAACCATAGGGCGTTCCTTTCCTTTTGCGCCCACACATGGGGTGTTTCTGTAAACTACATAATCAGGGCAATACATATTGAGTTTTGTTTGTCTGTTAACCCTTGCTTTGTTACTGGAAAAAAATTGATCAAAATGCAAAATCTACCAAAAAAGTGAAATTCTGAAATTTCATCTCCATGTTCCTTTAACCGCTTCAACCACCCTAGCTTAAACACCCTTAATGACCAGGCCACTTTTTACAATTCCGCACTACACTACTTTCACCGTTTATTGCTCCGTCATACAACTTACCACCCAAATTAATTTTACCTCCTTTTCTTCTCACTAATAGAGCTTTCATTTGGTGGTATTTCATTGTTGCTGACATTTTTACTTTTTTTGCCATTAATACAAATTTAACGACATTTTTGCAAAAAAATGACATTTTTCACTTTCTGTTGTAAAATTTTTTTAAAAAAACTATATTTCTATATAAATTTTTCTCTAAATTTATTGTTCTACATGTCTTTGATAAAAAAAGTCCAATAAGTGTATATTTATTGGTTTGGGTAAAAGTTATAGCGTTTACAAACTATGGTGCAAAAAGTGAATTTCGGCATTTTGAAGCAGCTCTGACTTTCTGAGCACCTGTCATGTTTCTTCAGGTGCTAGAATGTCAGGATAGTATAAATACCCCCCAAATGACACCATTTTGGAAAGAAGACACCCCAAAGTATTCACGGAGGGGCATGGTGAATTCATGTATCATTTCATTTTTTTTCACAAGTTAGCGGAAAATGACACTTTCTGAGAAAAAGTTTCAATTTCTGCTAACTTCTGGCAAAAAAAAAATAAAAATCTCAGACGGACTCACTATGCCCCTCAGTGAATACCTTGGGGTGTCTACTTTCCGAAATGGGGTCATTTGTGGGGTGTGTTTACTGTTCTGGCATTTTGGGCGGGCTAATTGTGAGTCGCCATGTAAACCTAAAGGTACTGCTGGATTTGGGTCTTTTGCACTCAGGCTGCAAAAAGTACTTATGTGGTATCGCCAGTACTCAGGAGAAGTAGGGCAATGTGTTTTGGGGTGTACTTTTACATATACCCATGTTGGGTGAGAGAAATATCTCTGTAAATTGTCAACTTTGTATAAAAATTTTTAAAAGTTGTCGTTTACAGAGATATTTTTCACACAAAGTATGGGTATATATAAAAATACACCCCAAAACACATTGCCCTACTTCTCCTGAGTACGGCGATACCACATGTGTGCCACTTTTTTGCAGCCTGGGTGCGCAAAGGGGCCCTAAAACCAATGAGTACCTTTAGGATCTCACAGGGCATTTTTACGCATTTGGATTCCAGACTTCTTCTCACGCTTCAGGAGCCCCTAAAATGCCAGGACAGTATAAATACCCCACATGTGACCCCATTTTGGAAAGAAGACATCCCAAGGTATTCCGTGAGGGGTATGGTGAGTTCATGTAAAATTTTATTTTTTGTCACAAGTTAGTGGAATATGAGACTTTGTAAAAAACAAAATAAAATAAAAAAATATCAATTTCCGCTAACTTGTGCCAAAAAATAAAATTCTGTGAACTCGCCATGCCCCTCACGGAATACCTTGGGGTGTCTTCTTTCCAAAATGGGGTCACATGTGGGGTATTTATACTGACCTGGCATTTTAGGGGCCCTAAAGCGTGAGAATTCAAATGCGTAAAATGCCCTGTGAAATCCTAAAGGTACTCATTGGTTTTAGGCCCCTTTGCTACTCAGGCTGCAAAAAGTGTCACTCATGTGGTATCGCTACTCAGGAGAAGTAGGGCAATGTGTTTGGGGTGTATTTACATATACCCATGCTGCGTGTGAGAAATATCGCTGTAAACGACAACTTTTACATTTTTTTATTCAAAGTTGTCAATTTACAGAGATATTTCTCTCACCCAGCATGGGTATATGTAAAATACACCCTAAAACACATTGCCCTACTTCTCCTGAGTACGGCGATACCACATGTGTGACACTTTTTGCAGCCAAGATGCGCAAAGGGGCCCTAAAACCAATGAGTACCTTTAGGATTTCACAGGCCATTTTTACGCATTTGGATTCTCACGCTTTAGGACTCCTAAAATGCCAGGATAGTATAAAACCCACAAGTGACCCCATTGTGGAAAGAAGACACCCCAAGGTATTCCGTGAGGGGCATGGCGAGTTCACAGAAAAAAAGTTAGCGGAAATTGATATTTTTTTTTTTTTACAGTCTCATATTCCACTAACTTGTGACAAAAAATAAAATTTTGCATGAACTCGCCATACCCCTCACGGAATACCTTGGGGTGTCTTCTTTCTAAAATGGGGTCACATGTGGGGTATTTATACTGCCCTGGCATTTGAAGGTCTCCGCAATCATTACACGTATGGCCAGCATTAGGAGTATTGCGATTCTCCTTATATTGAGCATACGGGTAATGAGATTTTTTTTTTCCGTTCAGCCTCTGCGCTGAAAAAAAAAAAAAAATGAACGGCACAGATTTTTTCATTCGCATCGATCAATGTGGATGAAAAAATCTCTGCCAAAATCAGTGACTGCGGTGCGGTGGGCTGGGCGCTAGCTACCTAACAAGTAGCTAGCTAACTGGCGGTGATAAGGGACCCTTATGCCCCATTCACACGTCCGAAATTCTGTTTGCGGAACGGAATTGTGGACCCATTCATTTCTATGGGGACAGACTTTGTCCCGCTCGGATCCGGAATTACGGATCCGCGCTTCTGTGTCTGCACTGTCCGCAAAAATATAGAACATGTCCTATTCTTGTCCGCAATTGCGGACAAGAAAAAGCATTTTCTATATAGTTCTGGCAATGTGCGGATCTGCAAAATGCGGAAAGCACATTGCCGGTGTCTGTGTTTTGAGGATCTGCGGATCCGCGGATCCGATCCGCGGATCCGTGAATACACGGATCCGCAAAACACATATGGACGTCTGAATGGGTGATCAAGGGGTTAACAAGGGGTTAATAGGTGAGGGGGGGTGGGGGTTAATGGGTGAGGGGGGGTGGGGTCGGGTTAGTGTAGTGTTTGGTGCAACTTTACATAGTTACCTGGTCCTCTGGTGGTCGATCCCAGCAAATGGGACCACCAGAGGACCAGGTAGCAGCTATATCAGACGCTGTTCACAAAACAGCGTCTGATATAGCTCTTTGATGCGATTTAATTCGCATCTACAGCCTTCCAGCGATGGATCATCGCTGGCAGTCTGTAGCCGAACTCCTGAGACGCGCTTCACTGTGAGCGCGCGGGTTCACAGGAAGTCTCGGCTCTCGCGAGATGACGCGCCGATGCGTCGTCTCAGAGCTACAGGACCGCCCGCAGGACGCATCCCTGCGTTAGGCGGTCCTGTAGCGGTTAATTCTTGTGGAACACCTAAAGGGTTAACAAAGTTTGTAAAATCATTTTTGAATACCGTGAGGGGTGCAGTTCCTAAAATGGGACTATTTATGGTTTCTATTTTGGGGCTATTGGTGGTTTCTATTTTGTAAGCCGCACAAAGTGACTTCAGACCTGAACTGGTCCTTAAAAATTGGGTTTTGGAAATTTTCTTAAAAATTTTAAGATTTGCTTCTAAATTTCTAAGCCTTCTAACATCCCCAAAAAAGAAAATGTAATTTTATCCGAACGTGAAGTAGACATATGGGAAATATAAACAAAAAAAACTATTTTAGGAAGTATCACTATCTCTTTTAAAAGCAGAAAAATGATTTGCTATTTTTTTAATAAATAAAAGTGAAATATTTGGACTTAAATTTACCACTGTCATGAAGTACAATATGTGATGAGAAAACAATCTCAGAATGGCCTGGATAAGTAAAAGAGTTTTAAAGTTATTACCACATAAAGTGACACTTGTCAGATTGCAAAAAATGGCCTGGTCCTAAAGGGGTTAATAACCTCTTGCATTCACAGGTGATGAGACTTTTAATTTTCTTAATTGATTAGAGTCAAGTGTATGCAGGGCTGCCATCAGGAATTTCAGAGCCCCTTATAGGCAGTATTCCTTCAACCCCTCCCCGGCCCTTCCCAGCAGGCCATTTTGCCATACATCTAAGATTTAAATTTCTATCAACTTTTGTAATGCTTAAATAAGGGGGAAAATAAAGTGAAGAAACAAAGTTAAATTTCTCTAATTGTATTCAAACCTTAGAACTTCTCTAGGGTAAACAGAAGACTTACCTCCAGGCTATAGGCCTACCATGTTAATTGTATTGCAAATGCATAATTACTGATTTATTCGCAGGCATAATATTAAATAAATAGTATATTACTAAAATAGGCAAAAAGCTATTTCCATTTTTACTGTTTACTGATCACTAGAGATGAGAGAATTTTTCAAAAATGGGATTTGACTGGTTCCTGCTCATCTGCCCACAGTCAGGTTTCTGTCAAGGAAATGTTTGAGCGTAAGAAGCCAATGTCACAGAGTCACCCCCTTACCCGGCATTTGACAGATGGCTTGTCGGAACTCTTAGCCCGCCAGCTTTTACCATACAAGCTGGTGGAGTCTGAGGCCTTCAAAAAATTTGTAGCTATTGGGACACCGCAGTGGAATGTACACAGCCAAAAAATTTTTTCACAAAAGGCAATCCCCAACCTGTACTCTATTGTGGAAAAGGAAGTCATGGCATGTCTGGCACACAGTGTTGGGGCAAGGGTCCATCTGACCACTGATACCTGGTCTGCAAAGCACGGTCAGGGCAGGTATATCACGTACACTGCACATTGGATAAACGTGCTGACGGCTGCCAAGCATGGAATGCGTGGCTCTGCAGCTGAGTTGGTGACACCGCCACGACTTGCAGGCAGGCCTGCTGCCACCCACTCTACTCCTCCTAATCCATCGCTAACCTCCTCGGCTGAGTCCTCTTCTGCTGCTGCGTCTTGCTCCACATCAACTGCACACCCCCCCACCCCCAGCTCCCCGGGGACTATTCCACATCCCGGATACGACAGTGTCACGCCGTCTTGGGGTTGACTTGCCTGAAAGCAGAGAGCCACACCGGACCAGCACTCCTGTCCGCCCTGAACGCACAGGTGGATCAGTGGCTGACGCTGCACCAACTGGAGATCAACAAAGTAGTGTGCGACAACGGTAGCAATCTGTTGGCGCCATTGAATTTTGGCAAGTTGACACATGGAGCGTGTGTTGAATCTAATCGTACAACACTTTGTGTGTAAGTACCCAGGCTTACAGGACGTCCTCAAGCAGGCCAGGAAGGTGTGTGGCCATTTCAGGCGTTCCTACACGGCCATGGTACACTTTTCCGATATTCAGCGGCAAAACAACATGCCAGTGAGTCGCTTGATTTGCGACAGCCCAACACGTTGGAATTCAACACTCCTAATGTTCAACCGCCTGCTCAAACAAGAAAAAGCCGTCAATGAGTATTTGTATGACCGGGGTGCTAGGACAGCGTCTGCGGAGCTGGGTATCTTTTTGCCATGTTACTGGACGCTCATTCGCAATGCCTGTAGGCTCATGCGTCCTTTTGAGGAGGTGACAAACCTAGTCAGTCGCACCGAAGGCACCATCAGCGAACTCATCCCATTTGTTTTCTTCCTGGAGCGTGCCCTGCGAAGAGTGCTGGATCAGGTTGTAGATGAGCGTGAAGAGGAAGAGGAAGAATTGTGGTCACCAACACCACCAGAAACAGCCTTATCATCATCGCTTGCTGGACCTGCCGCAACGCTGGAAGAGGAGTCTGAGGAAGAGGAGTCAGAGGAGGAATGTGGCTTTGAGGAGGAGGAAGACCAACCACAGCAGGCATCCCAGGGTGCTTGTTGTTGTCACCTATCTGGGACCCGTGGTGTTGTACGTGGCTGGGGGGAAGAACAGACCTTCAATGAGATCAGTGAGGACAAGGAACGGGAGATGAGTAGCTCAGCATCCAACCTTGTGCAAATGGGGTCTTTCATGCTGTCCTGCCTGTTGAGGGACCCTCATATAAAAAGGCTGAAGGAGAATGACCTGTACTGGGTGACCACGCTACTAGACCCCCGGTATAAGCAAAAAGTGCCTGAAATGTTACCGAATTACCGGAAGTCGGAAAGGATGCAGCAGTTCCAAAACAAGTAAAAAAGTATGCTTTATACAGCGTATAAGGGAGATGTCAGGGCACAACGGGAATCTAACAGGGGAAGAGGTGAAAGTAATCCTCCTCCTACCACGACCATGCTGGTAAGGACAGGACGCATTACAGACGTGTTATTGATAGAGGACATGCAGAGCTTTTTAAGTGCTATGCTTCGCCACAGCCCTTCGGGGTCCACCCTCAGAGAACAACTCGACCGACAGGTAGCAGACTACTTTACCTTAACTGCAGATATTGACACTCAGAGGAGCGATGAACCCCTTGACTACTGGGTGTGCAGGCTTGACCTGTGGCCTGAGCTATCCCAATTTGCGATAGAACTTCTGGCCTGCCCCGCTTCAAGTGTCCTGTCAGAAAGGACCTTCAGCGCAGCAGGAGGTATTGTCACTGACAGGAGACGTCGCCTAGGTCAAAAAATCTAGATTACCTCAATTTTATTAAGATGAATGAGGCGTGGATATCAAAGGGACTGACAGTGGGGGATACATTTGACTAAAAAAGACCTTATGAGATGCTTTGGGCTAAAAATGGTCCCCACGCTGCTGTATTTAATCTCTGCATGCCGGGTGACTTGCGTGACTTCTCTGCCACCAACTAGGGTTCAAGCCGCAATGTTTTAGTACACTTTCTGCCTGGAAAGCATAAATTTTTACGGCTACTGCTACAGCAGCGGCTGCAACAATACCTAATTTTTCAGGCATGTGTACATGCCTAATTTTTCTGGCCTCTGGTGCTGCAAAAACAAAACAAAAAAAAAAGGCACATTCATGTGTCAATTCCCCTTCGTGATCGTTACCTTGTTGTGCTTGTACACAAACATAGAAGAGGATTCTTTACGGTAAGAGCAGTGAGACTATAGAACTCTCTGCCTGAGGAGGTGGTGATGGTGAGTTCTCTAAAATAGTTCAAGAGGGGCCTCGATGTATTTCTGGAGTGTAATAATATGACAAAATATAGCTACTAGAGATAGGTCGTTGATCGAGGGAGTTATTCTGATTGCCTCATTGGAGTCAGGAAAGAATTTTTTTCCCCTTAAGTGGGGAAAATTGGCTTTTACCTCACAGGGTTTATTTTCCCCTCCTCTGGATCAATTTGCAGGATAACAGGCCGAACTGGATGGACAAATGTCTTTTTTCGGCCTTATGTACTATGTTACTTTGTCAGATATGAAAAAGGGGGTTAAGTATTTGATCTTTTCCTGGAAGGGGTTAAAGGACAAAATTGTTTACTTTAGGACTACAACATACAATTTTATATCTTCACAATATATCACTTGAACTAGAGGTAAGCAAACCAGTTGAGATTCTTGTTCAAGTTCGGTTTACCGAATTTAAAAAAAAGTTCTGTTCCGACCCAAAATGATTCAGGAAAAACTGAAGTTGCTCCAATTCTGGTATATAACCCCCCCCCTCCCCCGTAGCCTCCTAGGACTCATCGTTTTTAGGAAAACTTGTTATCTCTTTTTGATTATTTTTTATGTTTTTTTTTCACTTCAACATCCCCCTTCCCCAAGCTCTGGAATCCAATGACAGCAATAGTTAATGATGTCTGAGTGACAGTGACATACATAGCTATGGTTAAACGCACATTTAGTGGTCTTTCCATACAGCGTGTTTAAATATACACTAAGCCGCCACATATGTCATGGTTTTTTTCATATTCCAAAATTTCCAAAAGTTGGCCCTTATCGGGGGAAGAATCAGATAATGTTTAAACGCACATGGTGTTATGTAAAAAAAAAAAATCAATCAAAAAGTGTCTTGGGTTAACATTATGGTTGCCAAGCGGTATGATGCAGGCCGCAGCAGCAGCCATATAGAACGTGATGGTAGGCAGACAGACAGGCAACAAGAGTGGCAAGATGAGGCATCGGCAGCAAGGAAAGGTCTATTGATCTTATTTAGCCTGCCTGCACTGTGAGAAAATATCCATGTTGATGCAGTAATCAGTAATATTTATACTCCTTAAAGAAATGTAACCCCCACCCCCAAAATGTTTTACATTTCAACCGTGTTAACCCCCCCCCCCAAAAAAAGTTATATTTCAACCTTGTAGAAAGCAAGTACACGGAAACTGCTGATTGAGGTATTAGCGGCATGATGCAGGCCGCAGCATTGCCTGGACTGTGATTAAATGTTGGTATTAATACAGTAATCACGTACATGTATGCTGTGCTTTGAAGAAATTTAACCCCCTAGAAAATATTTTTACATTTTAACCATGTTAATCCCCCCCCCCCAAAAATAATTTCGACTGTGTGGAAAGTGAGCACATGGATAACTATCAGAAGGAGGAGAGTGCACAGCCCCGTACACGAGCTATCCATGTTAAGAAACTGTTCCATTTGTAAGCTGCCCTAAGTAAGAGGAACTGTACAGCCTCACATGTAAGTTTTTTTCCCGTCAAGAGGAGATAATGCTCAAGTCAGGTAAGAGGAGGAGGGGAATTGAATATAGTCCCGCACAACTCCGCATTGAGATACTTATCTGGAGACCAGCAAGTGGTAAGACGCCACGATTATGCATTTTGTGGATATAGTGGATACTATGCTGATGAAACATTATGTGCTATACCTACCCTCAGTTATGCTATAAGCGTTATAATAATATATGAACTACAACTCAATTTATTAATTGTTCATACAACAATATGTGAGCTATTACTCAATTTATGAATTGTTCAAATAATAACTATTTTTTGGTCAGTTTTTAGAAATAAATTGTATTTCATGTTTTAATTGCAATGTTAGATGTATTCCTGAAGTAATCTTTGCACATCATTGTCCTCTTGCAGCAATACTTCAATGCATTGCAAGAATAATACTTGGTGCCCCATATGTGATATATTACGTTTTTATTTATAGTTTTTTGATTATATAAGCACAACCTTTTGTTGAATTTTTTTTTTATTTTATTGAATGAATAATCATTATTCTCATATACAACCCAGAGAGGGAGGAGTGCCAGTCATATTTGCGCAACCTTGAGTATTATGATTTCATTCAACTTGAGGATGCACAAAACTATAAAACAGCTCTAAGTAATGAAGAAAATGATATTGCTATGATTGAGAGAACAGATCAATGACCTAAAAAACTGAACCGTAAACTCAAACTAATAAAAATATTATCTACCAATCAAATACATATATATTTTTCCCTAATAAAACAGCATCTCAGCGTTTCTTAAGTGATGAGCTCCTGACAGCTGGTGAATTTATAACAAATATGTGCTATATTCCTCCAGGACCAATACATTTCCTTTTCTGAACCATACTAGAGTTTGGAAAACTAGCTTATTTTGGTATCTTGGGTATCAGCAGCTGAATGTTATCTTTCTGATTTAGTGGGGAACTTCTTATTTGTGAGAAGAAACAGAATACTGATTAGCCTGAAAGAACTTTGATAGTTAACGTTTTTCCACCAAACTTTTATTATTCTTGAAGTTATTACTGCTTTAAAGCTACTCTGCTCAGAATAGCTTTTTCAGCGTGTTATTTTTTGAAATAATAAAATCTGTGTGCTTTGGATTTTTTTTTTTTTTTCAGTTTAAGCATAGGCATGTGAATAATAAAAATGTATGCAGAGATGTTTTATATGGCTTCCTGCTGTGCAGGAATGTAATTTCACGAAGAGCCACTTTGGAGGTGGAGTAGAAGTCGTGATTTGCATGGATTTGCATTTGTTATGAGCGCCCTCCTGGTTTTCAAGCTATGTCAGCAACACATCTTGGTTGACAACCCATTCAAAATTAGACTCTGCAAGGAGAGATGCTGAAGTAAGATCCATGTAGAAAGACTTGATGTCACGATGCAATGAAAGAAATTCAAATCTTGTGACTCTTGCTCTACACAATGACAACAATATATAGGAATATATCAGTGCAACAGGATCTTATGCTAGATGGAAACAATCCATATCCAACAGGCCATTTATATTGTAATTTTGCTGAAAATTGGACATTGTTTAATGGAATACACATAGTGATGCCAATGCTTATGGCTAATTATACATAGTTATGAAGCTTAAAGTATTTGTCTGCCATTTAACACCATGTAGTTAGTAAGCCCTTTATTCTTGATACATCTTAATAGTGGTCAACGCTCCATACAGATCTGCAAATAAAGACAGTTAAAAGATTCTGGCTATCTGTAGTCACCACTAGAGGGGGCTTAGAAGCTTACTGCCTACAACGTTATTACTAAACTCAAGTATGAACATCTCCTAAGTTTAGCTTAATAGTGGTGGAGGTAGTGAAAGTTTTTCTTTACTTTTTGTTCACTACGTCTGTGCAGCAAATTTAAAGATCTGTATTCAAAAACTTCTGTGTTACTCACAGGTTCAGGAGGGAGACAGATATGAAATCAGGAAGAGACCACAGTCTCTTACTGTCATCTTTTCTCCTTTGTAGCCTTCTGGTGATGCAGGAACTTTTCTTCATACTCAGCCTCTCGCCATGTGCTCTCTGATTGTTGCATTAAAGCTTCCTTCAGGTTCCTAAAAAATATCACAATTTTCATGCATTTTTACAGGCCTTTTTTTTAGTGGTGTTCTCTTTTGTTAACACATTTTTGTCCTGTATTTTTTACAGCTCTTTTTTTCCTACAGTAAAGTCTATGGAAAAATACCTGAAAAAACAAGTTTCATACACACAAAAAGGCTCATTTATTAACTGATATATGCTATTTTTGTGGCGTATATTGCTTGCAGATTTTGTCACAAGCCATTTTGCGACAAAATCTTCAACCCTTTTCCCCCTCAAGCCATTTTGCAAACAGGTCTAAAAAAGGTGGGCCTGGTGTGGCCGGGGAAGAGGACGGGCCAGCAGACCCATCTTATTCAGCATTTTGTAAGCCCGTTTTTGGTGTACAAAATAACAAATCTATGCCAGCCAGGGAGCTGGTGTAGATTTTAGATTGTCGCTGTCACGAGTTGGAGGTCCCGCGAAAGACCTCCGCGTCGTATCACAATAAACATGGGACCAGGATACGGACAAAACTGAGTTTATTGTACAAACACAAGCAAAGGCAGAAGCACAGGGAAAACATAACCTCTATGCACCGTCCGCACAGTGGGAGAAACCCCCACTGCGCCACTGTCTAGCAATACTCCAGAGGGGCGTGTCTAAGCAAACCCAGGTGTTCACTAGAGCCCCTGATGGTGGGGATAGACTTTGCTGCAGGGGGTTGCCAGGGTCCACTCTGGGGCGTGAACTAGACAGTGACAACAGGAGCGAACGGACACAGGTACCGACAGTGCATAGTAATAAGACATACAAGCAAACAAAGGCAAAACATACTAGCAGGAGTTCAGCAAGAACACAGGAGTGGCAAGGGCAGAGAAGATCTTGCTCCACCAGTGACATACTGCGTGGCCTTGCCATTGCACTCTGCAGCAAGGAAGGCTGCAGCACAAGCTAGCGAACATGGAGCAAACACACACACGAGGCTATGGTCACCAGCACCATGAGAGATGCTGCACGGGCAAAGCCCGCTGCACCAGCAGACGCAGGACACGTACAAAGACATAGCACATAGCTTAACAGGCAAACTAATAACAGAGACACAGGAGTACGAACCACATCAAGCAATGAACGACAGGCAGTGCAACAACAATGAACAAGTAGGGGAACCTACAGAGAACAGACAGACACGGATTCCATGGGTCAGCAGCATGGGAGACAGTACACACCAGGAGCAGGACAGGACAAACACACACCAGGAGAGCTGACCCAGAACTGAGGAAACCTCAGCCTTAAATACAGGTACCATGGGTGCAACTGAGAGGAGCTGACAGACACACATGGGAGTTTACCCTTACAAGAACACAAACAAACACACTGAAACGAAGCTGCAGCGAGAAACTGCAGCACACGAATGGACGGAAGGTCACGGACGGAAACAGCGGCCGTGACAGTCGCACGTCCTGCTGGCGGAAGTAGCAAAGTTATGTAGAGGCAGGTGCTTCCACACAACTTTGCCTCTTCCTCCAGTAGCACAGACACTATTAAGACCGGTGTGTAACTCACCGGTCTTACAAAATGTGCCCCAAAGTCTCTTATAGGTTTAAGCATGTTTACTTTATCTTCTGATGTTGGATCCAACTTTTTTGGGCAATCACAAACCTGCCCTGGAGTAGCAGTAATGAAGATGGCTTATGCTGCTTGTTTACAGGTCACAGAGAGTCTACATGGCACACTCTGTACGCTCTTTATTTCAGGCTACGACAACTCTTCTTATGCCACACTGACACACATTCTGTACATGTGTCTATACAGGATGTGGTAGGTCTTCTTGTAACACACTCATTGTACATAGTCTGGCAGGCCACTCTCTAGACAAATGGCACATCTGGAAATGCCTCAGGCTATTCTTCTGCTGTGGATAAAACTGCTGTTCTGACCCTTTCTAACTTAGTGAACCAATTTATGACCATCATTTACTTACACTAGTAAGTTGACTACTAGAGATGAGCGAATTTAAGCTGATGAAGTGGAATTCGATCCGAATTTCAGGAAAAATTCGATTTGCACCGAATACGAATTTCCTCACGATTCGTGGTAACGAATCGCATTTTTTTCTAAAATGGCTGCTGCAAGGAAGCAAGGAACTCTAGGAAGGAGGGATCACCCATAATGCCATGCATGCAGCCAATCAGCAGCCAGCCAGCCCTGTGATGTCACAGCCCTACAAATAGCCTCAGCCATCTTGGATTCTGCCATTTACCAGGTTGCAGGGAGAGACATCAGCAGGTGCTGGGGACAGTGTTAGAAAAAACGTCATTGTGATAAAAAAAAAAAAACGATTTACAAGTGCAGGGAAAGAATATTCAAGGTGTAGGGAAAGGATAGGGAGGAATCATTCCACATTATTTATGTTGAACAGGGTTCAGTAGGGGAGGTTGCAACCTGGTTATACTGTAGGAACAATTACACCTTGCTGCACTGACTGGGCACCCAAATTGCTATTTTACAGCTCTGTAATTTCAGGAAACCGTTCTTGTTATTGGATTGCAAGTGCTGTTTGATACAGCCATTAACAGGGTTTATTACAAGGAAATTTTTCTACGTCTTATTTGCCCTTGGGAGGTGCAGTTATATGTTCTAAAGCATTTTTTGGCTTGTATTAGTGGGAAAAAAGATCTTATTAGCTATTGTGTGGTGAAGTGCTAAAATTACAGCCCTTTTTGCCGTGTATTAGTGGAAAAAGAAAAAATATGTTTGCCGATCAGCGGTGCAGTTATATATTCTAAAGCCCTGTTTTTGTGTGTATTAGTAAGGGGGAAAAAAGGACTTATTAGCTGTTGTGTAGTGATGTGAGAAAATTACTGACTTTTTTGGGGTTTCTTAATTTTCTTTTTATTTATTTATTTGATCTAACAGTATGTCAGACAGAGAAGTGCCAGGCCCTGCACAGGGGAGTGGCAGAGGCCTAAATGTTTCTGGCGCAGGCAGAGGTCGCAGCAGAGTAAGGGGCCGTTGTAGCAGGTTTTACTTCAAAAGGCCTGTGATCCCAGTGTCAGCTAGCGGTCGTGTCGTGACCAGCAAACCAGCGGTTCTTGAATGGTTGACTCGATCTTTGACTTCGTTGCAAGTGACATCAGACACCCTATTCAAGAGTCAGACACAACCCTTAGTTGGCATGGCCCGGGAGCAGGCCCTGTGCCCTCACCTGTCCTCAACCTGCCTCTGTCCTTTTCTGTTCCCTCAACCAGAGATGTATTATATCCTGTGGACTCAGCCCCACTATACAAAAAGGACGAGCTACTAGATGACAGTCAGCAGCTACTGGCCAGCCAAGATGTGGAGGAGACATCCGCTGCTTCCTCCGGTATGTGGGAAAGTAGTGATAAGGAGAGTGGCGTGGGAGCTGGTGTTGCGAGCGGTGAGGCTCCTGACCTAGAGACCACTGAGGAGGACATCAGTGATGTTCAGACAGTACTCGATGATGATGATGTTGCTGATCGCACTTGGGAGCCGGGAGACAAAGGGGCTTCATCATCATCGGGAGAGGAGGGTGGCAGCTTGCCCGTGAGGCAGCGGCGGAGCCAGCAAGTTGCTAGCGTAGCTGGGAGTCAGCAGGGTGGCAGCAGTGGGAGGTCGGTAGTCAAACATGCCCTGGGTAGACCACCCGCTTCACAGGAGCCTATCTGCTCAGAAAGTAGTGGTGCAATGCTTCACGGAAGCAGCGGTGGTAGCAGTCAGTCAGTGTGTAGTGTTGGGGAGAAAATAAGCTACTCGGTGGTGTGGCAGTTTTTTGTTAAGCCACCAGAGGAGGTGAACATGGTCCTATGAGGAATCTGTGGGCAGAAGGTGAAGCGTGGCCAGGGTGCCAATTTTGGCACCACGGTCCTGCATCAGCATATGCAGCATCACCATAAAGTGGCCTGGAAGAACTGTGACACCGATGTGGTGGTCCAGCCTGCCGCAGCAACCGCTGCATCACCCAGTGGCACGCACCCAGTTTCAGGCAGTCAAGGCTCCACCACCTCAGCTGAAGGTAGCTGTTTGTCCTTCCCATCATCTGCTGGTCCTGATGATCCTGCTCATCCTACTCCTTGTCAGTCATTCTGTCAGCAATCGATCAGCAAAGTGATTGCCAAGAGACAACACTATGTGTGCACTCATCCAACAGCGCAGAAGCTGAATGTGCTCCTGTCCAAGTTGCTGGTGCTACAGTCCCTCCCTTTCCAGGTGGAGGACTCTGCACCTTTTAGAGAACTGATGGTTTGTGCCGAGCCGAGGTGGAGAGTCTCAAACCATCATTTCTTTGCCAAAAAGGCATAACCAGCCCTGCACACACATATGTAGAACAGAAGGTGGGCCAGTCCTTGAGGCTGTCAGTGTCTGCCAAAGTGCATGGCAGAGCGGACGTGTGGAACTGTAACTACAGTCAGTGACAATACATGTTCTTTACGGCCCATTGGGTGAATGTGGTTCCTGCACAGCCACACCAGCAAATTGGCCAGGTGATGCCACTTCCACCTCCACGTTGTCACGACGTTGGTTTTGCGACAATGTCCGCCTCTCCCTCTTCATCCTCCACCGAGTCACACATGGGAGGAACTGATCCGTGCCCTTCATCAAGAAATCAAATCCTGGCTTTCTCTGAAAATCGGTACCATGGTGACCGACAAAAGGAATGAAAATGGTGTCGGTGCTGCGTCAAGGAGGGCTGAGCCATGCGCCCTGCATGGCACACATGTTCAATCTGGTTGTCAAGCGGTTCTTGAAGTCTTCCACCCATCTGCAAGACATTCTAAAAACGGCCAGGAAACTTTGCATGCACTTCAGCCACTCGTACACCGCAAAGCATGCCCTCCTTGAGCTGCAGTGGCAGAACAGCAACCCCCAACATAGGCTGATATGCAACGTTTCCACCCGTTGGAATCCTACCCTCCATATGTTATTCCGACTACATGAACAGAGAAAGGCCATAAACGATTTCTTTATGATCCAAGCATACAATACCCCTGTGTAACTTCGATGTCTGCCAGTGGCAGCTCATGCGTGACACCTGCCGTTTGCTCAGGCCATTTGGGGAGGCCACGTTATTTGTCAGTCGCCAGGACTATTGAATGAACAATGTCATTCCACTAATTCATATCCTGGAACAGATGCTGGTAAATCTGGCTGGTCTGGGGACTGGAGATGTGGTGCCTACATCTTACGGCCACATGAGCCCTGTGGAGGCTGAACTGGAGGAGGAGGAGGAAGACATTGGAGCACAAGCAATGTGTAGCGAAATGGGTGGTTTTTCTAAACAGGTGACAGGAGAGGATGAGTAGGAGGAGCAGGACCAGCCAGAGGAGCTACAGAAAGAGGAGCCAGATATACCGTGCAGTATGCAGTGGAGCTGGAGGCAGGGAGTCCCTCCGAGTCACTTGCACAAATGGCTCGATGCATGCTCACTTGCTTCCGTAGTGACAGCCGGATTGTCACCATTCCACAGAGCGATGACTTCTGGCTCTCCACCTTGTTGGACCCTCGCTACCAGATTAAAATGGGGGGCTTTTTTACACCCGCTGAGAGGGAGGACAAACTGAACTACTGTAGAGACATCCTATGTAGTCAGGGGGTCCTCTGCATTCATGTTCCTCTGCCGTGGCTGCTGTGGCAGGGTGGGGGAGTAGGAGCAGTTCCAGCTATGTCAACAGAAACTTGAATATTGAGTGGCTGATGAGCAGATTACTCCACCCGCCTAGTGAAGAAACTACTCACCAGCTGCAGCAGCAGGTAGACCTGGAGCAGGACCTGTACCAGCAGGTGGTGGCATACTTGGACAGTACCCTGCTACCCCGCATTGAAGATTCGCTGGACTACTGGGCAGCCAAACTGGATTTGTGGCCACAACTGGCAGAGTTTGCCCTGTCCTGCCCGTCCAGTAGTGTGGTCTCAGAGCGGGTGTTTAGTGTGGCGGGGGCCATAGTTACCCCAAGAAGAACTCATCTGTCTGCCCCAAAATATGGAGAGACTGACCTTTGTCAAGATGAATCAGGTGTGGAATAGCCAGGATTTCCACCCATCAATGCCTGATGCATCAGATTAGATAATCCATGCTGCCTCACCCAAGCCTTGACAAAAGAGACCGGTTTCTATTATTTCTATTTTTATGATGCTGCCACCCGCCTGATGCCACACATCTGATGAAAAGTGCTGCTTCTTACCCCCACTATCGTCAGAGGGTTCTGTTATTGCCACATCCATACACTGTCACCGGGTCACTCTGTGGTCTCTTCATGCTGCTCCCACCTCCACACTATGTCACCTTGGCACGCTGTGGCCTCCTGATGCTGCTGTCACCTCCATACTATGTCATCTTACCACTCTGTGGTCTCCTGATTCTGCTGTTCCCTCCACCACACTATGGACTCACCGTACCACTCTGTGGTCTCCTGATGCTGCTGCCACCTCCACACTATGTTACCTTGCCACTCTGTGGTCTCCTGATGCTGCTGCCACCTCCCCACGCGAATTTATGATGAATATTCACCCAAATATTTGCGAAATTTTGCAAATTCGAATATTGCCCCTGCCGCTCATCACTAACTACCACATGGTACGCAGATGTTACTCTAAGTATCCAAGAAGCTGGGATACACTCTGCTGTCTCATTCTGACTACTTTTAGTGTCCTTCTGTCCACATAGTCTTCAGGCTTAGTAGAATTTTTTTCCACCACAGATTTGACTGCAAAGATTGAAATCGGCAACATCACCAAATGTGGATGGAGTTCTGTTTTTTTCAATAAGGCAGTGTTCACAGGACCATTTAGCTTTCCGTTGTTCTCATCTGTCAGAAGTGCAAAAACAAACAAAAAATTAAAATGATCCATTATTTTGAGCATCAGTTGAGCACTGCACTGTTTAGTCTGTCTGTATTATTAATAGCTGTGCGGCACATTCAATACCGCATGGCCATTAGGGTGCCTTAACACGCTGAGGATTTTGTTCCGGAAGTTTTCATGACTGAAAATCTGTTTAATTCATTTGAATAGGGCCGAAAGCACATGGATTTCTGCATGCCCCACTCAGGTGAATGGAACTGATTTTGAGTTGCAGAATTTTCCGCAACAAAATCAGCAAAGTGTGAAAGCTCCCTTGAGGGATCATGCACACGAACGTATTTTTTCTGTGTGTTCATTCAGTTTTTTTTGCAGTCCTTATCCAGAACCATTCACTTCAATGGGGCCGCAAAAAACGGAAAGGATTACGTGTGCATTTCGTGTCTGCATGGTCGTTCCGCAAAAATGCGGAATGCACACGGCCGTTATCCGTGTTTTGCGGATCCGTAATTTGCGGACCGCTAAAAACATCCATCGGTCATGTGCATGAACCCTAACATTGCAAACCGACTAAACAGTGCAGTCTCATAAGTTTAATTAGAGCTCACTGTGGCGCATACAGCCGAGCAGTACTCGACTGCAGAGAGGCCATGCCATTTGTATCGTACCCTTACTATCAGTGTGAAAACTATGCTGATTTAAGTCAGCTGCTACATGTGGCTGCACCATAATTATTTCACTCTTCTTTATGTGTGTAAGGGTCCATTCCCACGTCCGCAATTCTGTTCCGCATTTGCGGACCCATTAATTTCAATGGGGATAGACGATGTCCCGGCCGGGTCCGCAATTGCGGATCCGCACTTCCGGGTTCGCAATCGCGTTCCCGAAAAAAATAGAACATGTCCTATTCTTGTCCGCAATTGCGGACAAGAAAAGGCATTTTCTATGAGAGTTCCGGCGATGTGCGGTCCGCAAATTGCGGAACGCACATCGCCGATGTCCGTGTTTTGTGGATCCGCGGATCCGTGGATCAGCAAAACACACACGGACATGTGAATGGACCCTAAGGACTCTTGCACACGACCGTATGGCTTTTTCAGTATTTTGCGGTCCGTTTTTATCGGATCGGTTTTTCAGTTTTTTGCTTCCATGTGTTTCCGTTTCGGTTCTGTTTTTCCGTTCCGTTTTTCCGTATGGCATATACAGTGCACAGTAATTCCATAATAAAAATTGGACTGGACTTAAAATTTTCAATCGATTGTTCAGCAAAAACGGAATGGATACGGAAGACATACAGATGCCTTTCCGTATGCGTTCCGTTTTTTTGCGGACTCATTGACTTGAATGGAGTCACTGAACATGATTTGCGGACAAGAATAGGACATGGTCTATATTTAAACGGAATCGAAAAACGGAAAAACAGAAACTGAAGGTATACAGAGACACTTCAGTATATTTTGAAGACCCATTGAAGTGAATGGTTCAGTATACTGTCAGTATACTGAACTGAAAAAACTGCCAGTATACGGTCTGTAAAATACTATCGTGTGCAAGAGGCCTAAGACAGAAGCTCCGCAGCATTTGTAAGACGCAGTTCTGTATGACTAATTCTATCCTGTTTTGTCTCTAAACCGAGAGCAAGGCCATCATTTCAAGTTTTGTTCCCCAATGTGCAGCCAAGCAGGACATCTCAGACATGACAATAATAATAATAATCCTGCATCAGTCTAACCTGAAATAGCATTTCGTGCTTTCAACCCAAAAGTGAATTGCATGCAGTGTGGGCTGGAAGTGTGTGGATACGCTTTCTATTGATCTTATGTCAGCACCCAGAGCTAATGCTGTTTACACAAGATGGGTATACACTTCTGAGCAATACCAGCTAAAGACTAACACAGATTCCATTTCCCAGGACATGTTGAAGTCACTCAGGGCTAAGCACTCGGGAGCTAAGTGTTAATGCTGAGAATCTGCAGGATTATGTCCTCTGTCTTATCAGGAGTAAATTAATTAACAGTGGAACCACCAGATAAAAGGATAAGGATTTTATTGCTTTCCAATGCTGCCACCTGCAGACAACAATATACTGTAATACATGAGGATTCTGACACAACTGAAACCTCTGGAAAATGTCTTGGGTGTACAGTATATATGTGTTCTTTCATTGCTGTTATACTATATTCAGACAGAAGAATATAATGCTTAAAAGATAATAAATACTTCCAAAGACAATGAGTATAAAATCAACGTGTATGAAAATATTTATAAAGCCACACAATATAAAACGTAATTGTATGAGTCTTCAGTATGATTCAACACAGACACCATCCTATATCAAATGCCAAATATGTATGATAAAAAGACACTTTATTTTAGCCATTTAGAGTCCCTACACACTTAACTTTACAACTTTTTTTTGCTGTTTTGTTAGCAATATTTTTTTTTCTCCAAAAGACAGTGTGAATGACTTTTTTCTGACTTTTTTACTATTCAGAATGGCAGAAAAAATGGCAAAAGCTTCAGCAACCTAGATTTTTCAAAAGAAACACCAAAGACAAAAAAAATAACACCAAGTAGCAAACAAGCAAATAAACAAAAACACCAGTAACAAAAGAATAAAAAAATAAATAAAGTTTGTGCATCCAGCTTAAAACAGATAAGCTGTTTTTTCTCTGATCTGAGCATGGGGGTCATTCACATTGGGGGTCTGATTTGGGGACATAGTAATATGGAGGTCTGATCTGAGGTCTAATTGGGGGACTGATTAATATGGAGGTCTGATCTGAGGTCTAATTGACGGACTTATTAATATGGAGGTCTAATCTGAGATCTGATTGAGGGTCTGATTAACATTGCGGGTCTGTTCTGAGGTTTGATGGGGGGTCTTATTAACATTGGGGGTTGGTCTGAGGTCTAATTAAAATTAGGGTTCTCATCGGAGTTCTGAGCTGAGGTCCGATTAAGGCCTCTTGCACACGTTCGTGTGCACCCCGTGCCTGTGATGTGGGCCGCATTTGCGGATCTGCAATACACGGGAACCATTCCGTGGTCATTCCGCATCACGGATGCAGACCCATTCATTTCAATGGGTCCGCAAATCCAGAAATGCGGAATGGTGCGGAACGGAATGACGGAACGGAACACTACGGAAGCACTACGGAATGCTTCCGTGGTGTTCTGTTCCGTACTTCTGTCCCGCAAAAATATAGAACATGTCCTATCTTTTTGCGGAACGGGCAGATCGTGGACCCATTCAAGTGAATGCCCCACAGTCGGAGCCCGTGCACGGGGCACACACGTTCGTGTGCAAGAGGCCTAACATTGGGGGTTTGAAATATGAAAATATTTTTTTCTCATTTTCCTCCTCAAAAATCTAGGTGCATCTTGTGGGCAGGTGCGAAAGGATGAAAAATATGGTATATGTGTAAAAGTACACAAGGGGATTGCCTAGCGTAGGTTGCAACTTATGCAACTTTTGCAAAAGTAGCACATATAAAATGTGCCATATTGCACAGATGAGAGAAACTGAATGAAAAATTGCGGCACTCACCCAAATACCGGTACAAGCTGAAGTCCTTTATTAAGCAGGCAGAGTTACAACATACTTGCCATGGAGTAGGTGTGAGGGGGGGACAGCCTCCCGGCGTGAAGTAGCGGTGACGGCCGTTTCGCGCACAATGCGCTACTTCTGACCGCGTATATGTATACAGCTCCCACCTTCATCACTGTGTTGTGTTGACACAGATACAGTTGAGAAGCTGGGCAGGCAGTGGTCCAGACAGCTGGCAACTGTGGTCCGGTCTGTGTTTTTATTAATAACCAGCATACAATAGTTGTACACAACTGAAATCCATGTGATCTCCATATAAATTGTGGTAATCAGTGCATCTTTCTCTGGTAGACGCAGTACAAAAATATGTTTAACGTTAGTATACAGTGCGCAATAGTTCAGTGCCTAAGACCTCTTTCACACATTCATGAAAAAATGGTCAGTGATTCATCCGTTAAGATGTCAGTAAAGAATTTTTTTCCCTCCATGTGTCATCTGTATTGCACATCCACTGCTAGACTGAAAATTGTCATCTGTGTGGTGTCCATTTATTTCTCAAACCCATAGACTATATTATTGTGTGAGGGATCTGTAACCAAGGACAATAGGTGTCACCAAGAACCCACACTCTGTGGAAAACCATTGATGTGCATCACTAGTGTTGAGCGAAGTGACACATTTGAAGCAGAAATCGGTCCAAAGTTTAGGAAAACTTTGATTCACAACGAAGCCGAATTTCCTCGATCTGCGTGGTAACGAATCAGGTTTTCCAAAAATGGCTTTCAAAACTGACTAAACAGTATTTCCCTCTCTATCAGGATCTGGGTCTACCACCCAGCTCCCCAAAACACATCACTAGTGCTTACCCTACACACAGGGTTAGAGGGTCCCGGCTCCCACAGGCCTTGACACAGCCTGCTCCTTTCCCAGACTGGGAGCCCCACCCAAGTCCAGCAACAGGATTAAATAGCATCCCTGGACATGAGCATTGTCCAAAATCCCGGACTGGAGCATGGGGAACAGGCACCCACCCAGCACATTGCCTGCTCCCAGTAAAAGCCCGCCCTGGACTAGCTGGAGCCAGCTAAGTTAACTATCTTGGTGCCCACCAACTTACTTAGTGGCCACCTATATGTAGGGCCTTTACTCCACCAAGGCCGGGCTCCTTGGTGACACGCTGCTGGTGCAAACAACACACCTTTTCCATGGTTTCCCGGGACTTTACTACACCGTTCCTATTCACATTGCCACATATCCCCCCCCTCTGTTCAAACCTGTGGGGGTGAACACATGTACCAACCGGATGCTCGTGATAGGGCATCCGCATTATCCTGCCATCCTCCAGCTCAACGGTCCCTCTGGAAGATGTGGCCAACATCACAGGCTTCCCTTTATTCTGCCAGACCCAGGCCAGAAGAGCTTGGTTTGTCATAAACACTGCCTTCCTACCTAGTAGAAACTGTCTAAAGGCTTTTTGTCCCCAACTAAAGGCCAGATACTCTTTTCCTACTGTTTTCTGAGTGAGAATAACATGCTCTCGCACTCTTTGATTCTTGCTCTCATGCACCGGCCTTTTCTTGTACTGCAGCAGCTCTTGACTGGACTGTTTGCATAGTTGTTCCCAGTCATGGTCGTGTTCAGACCCTTTCTCCTTGGTTTCTGGAACTTCCGAGGATTTCTCCCACTTCAAGACCTCGGCCTTAGCTTCTTCGGCCTCAGAGTCTCCTTTGGAGACTTCATCCACTTTGTTAGCCTTCTCAGACATGGAATCATATACTTGCATTCTTAGCTCCTCCTCCGTCTCATCAAGGTTAGAGGCACCGAGGACATCAGGGTCTTCACCAGACTCGTCGTCTTCTGGAAATCCCTGCAGAAGTTCACCCAGGATATGGTTCTCCTTTCGGGCAGGATTCAGGAGAGCCAGCCCATCGGAGTAAACAGGACCCTCATACTGGTCATCGGTTTCTTCCTCAGCAGACTGCTGGCTTTCTGGAAGGCATTGACAGCAGAGGGAATGTCTTTCATGACCAGGTCCTGGCCACACACCGCCACAAGTCTCTGGGCTTCTGCATACACCTCAGCACCATCATCTGGTTCAGCAGATACATCTTCCATCTTCTTCTCTGCCTTGGCTGGCACCACAGCGCCACCATCTCCAGACCTATTCTTAACAGGCTTTGGCTTAGACATGATGTCTTTCAGAGGACTCTCTTCAGGTTTCTCATTTTCCACCTGCTGCTCGAGAGCACACTTAGGCTTCTCCAACTCATAGACGTTCTTCTCGATGTCCTCCTTTGAGCTCATGAGATCCTCCATCTCTGTTCTGTGTTGCCTGTTCAGACTCTCAAATGCGTCACGCTCCTCAAGCGCTTTTTCAAGGGCTCTAGCCAAGGAGAGGGCCTTGGTCTTCTTCTTAGTTTTTCGCACCAGCTTGTTAGCAGCGCCCCACTCTTGGGCCTTCTGTTCCAGCTGCTCTTCACTCTGTTCTGGTGTAACAGCAGTTGTAGAAGTACCACTATTCTTCCTTAGACACTCTGTGGGATTGCCACCCAGGGACTCTTCAAGCCCATTGTTGATGTCTACTATAGACTTTTGTGTCTTTCTGGAGTCTTTTCCCTTCCCCGGGACACCAGGCAGTAGACCCTTCAGTTCACTCATCTTTTCCAGGGTCTCCTCTTTTGACCCTTCTGCAGCCTTTTTAGGTGACTCTGTGATGACAGCTAGTCCCTCATCTATCGTATCTAGGGACCGTGTGGCTGAGAGTGAGGTCAGCCTCCTGTTTGCAGCTGTACTGTCCTGTCATCTAAAACTGTCTGGATATGAGCTTCAGACACTAGGCTGACGTCACCCAACTGAACTCTCGTCTCGTCAGATATAACGGTCATCTGGTCGCTACTAGTAACCACTTTAGTTTGGCAAGACCTCGACATGGAAGCCTCTCTCTCCGAGTTGCTATCGGTCACAGAACGTGCGTTATATATACCACTTGTGTCATTCTCAATCCTGCCCTCAAGGAGCACCGCTGAGCTAATCCCCACCTGGGACATTTTATTAATCATAGAAACCTGTGGAGACTGCATATCCACTTCTAGTATGTGTGGTACACCCTCTAGGACTGCCCCATGTACTTGCACATTTTTCACTACAGTGGGTTCCCCCAACTCGGTGCTCTCAACATTTATCGGCATTTTTTCAACTTTTACATTTTTACCACCATCGGGCGCTTCTCCCCTGTCTATAACATGCAACGTAAAAGGCATGTCATCATCACCTCCTTCACAAAAATCCGCATTAACATTATGTATTTTGGCCAACACAGTAACATCACTTTGCACCTTATCAGCTCCACTGTTTTTAATAGTCACGTCACTTAGAAAGCAATGGTTTATCTGCATTTCCCTTATACCTTTATTTAAAGGGACAGGTATAGGGTCTGCAGGGGCTTCATCACTTTCTATAGAAGTGTCTCCAGTGCCCCCAATATCACAGAACATCATTCTCTCATGTACGAGCACACTTATGGCATCAAGATCACAAGTCCCAGTTCTCACGGGAGTCTCACCCTCAGTGAGAACCACTGGATAGTCAGTATTATACTTATAATTGTCCCGCATATTTAATAATCTGCCAGTCTCAAGGGCGGCTATCATGCCATTTCTTACCCGGGCTAGCATGGGATCTCTGACTTTCGCCATCCCAAATCTAGCCTTCGTCACAGGTACTTTAGGCAACACCATAACCTTCTCCTGTGTAGATCCTTGCAAGGCAGCAACCACAACAGGCTTACCCATCTGTTCAGACACAGCATTTTTCACATAGTCATTCATTTTTTAGACAGTTTCTCGCCTCAGTGCTTCATCACTTACCGGCCCGGCAGGTAGCAACTGCCGCCGGCTTACTGTCACAACATTATCAACAGGAACAGTCTTACCCAGCAATGTCACGGGATTGGCAGTCTCAGGAGACGAGGATCTTCCCCTGACACCTCTACCGAGATCACCAGCCTTCTCTTGGTTCTTGGTATCCCGAACACCAGCAGACACCTTACTGTAACCGTTGCCACTAGTAACAACATGGCATGGAGTCACAATTTTTTCTGGATGGTCACTCCAACTGCATCCTTGAGGACTCTGTGTACAGTCGCAAGGAAAATAGGCACTCCTGAGAAATGCACCACTCTCCACCTTCCTGTCTTCCTGACGGTTGCCCTCGGCAACGGCACATATCTGCTGTTTATCAGGTTCTCCGCTCCACAGCTGCCAGAATAATGGAAAGTCTTTGCCGAGCACAAACTCCACTTCCAGTGTCTCACATTTTAAGAGCTTGCATTGTACAGAACCATAGTCTGTTACAAAGGTCAGTGACACGGTGACATCTGTCTCTGGCCCCCTCTCTAGAAAGTCCAGTACTTCGGGCATGACCCGAGACACCTGCTGGCGGGAGTCTAGTGTAACCCCCAGCGGTATACCCCCGATCTCCAACTCGCAGGACTTTTCCCATGGGCTCCACCATTTTGCAGCCATTTTGACAGGTCTGTTTCTTTTCTTCTGGCCCTTTAAATCCGCGCACAGCTTGCAGCCCAGAAAAAAAACTGTCCACAAACGCATGAGCAGCACTTGCTCCACTGCACAAAACAGGCTTCCGACCCTTTAAATCACTGAACAGCAACTCCTTGGCAACATTTACAGCACCTGCTCTTCATAGTCAGGTCGTTGCCCCTAGCAACCTGCTGTCTTTGCCCGCATCCTCCACCATATGTAGGGATCTTCTCTTATTCGGGGGTCATTCTCGCAGAGTTTGCCACAGACACCAGCTTGAAGTCCAAATGATGCTTTATTTTCAAGCACAAAAACAGCAATCAAAACTTAAATCACAAACTTAAATCCTCGGTCGTCTGGCCACTGACTAAACAGTATTTCCCTCTCTATCAGGATCTGGGTCTACCACCCAGCTCCCCAAAACACATCACTAGTGCTTACCCTACACACAGGGTTAGAGGGTCCCGGCTCCCACAGGCCTTGACACAGCCTGCTCCTTTCCCAGACTGGGAGCCCCACCCAAGTCCAGCAACAGGATTAAATAGCATCCCTGGACATGAGCATTGTCCAAAATCCCGGACTGGAGCATGGGGAACAGGCACCCACCCAGCACATTGCCTGCTCCCAGTAAAAGCCTGGCCTGGACTAGCTGGAGCCAGCTAAGTTAACTATCTTGGTGTCCACCAACTTACTTAGTGGCCACCTATATGTAGGGCCTTTACTCCACCAAGGCCGGGCTCCTTGGTGACACGCTGCTGGTGCAAACAACACACCTTTTCCATGCTTTCCCGGGACTTTACTACACCCTTCCTATTCACATTGCCACAACTGTTTTTACACCATTTTTCCTGACATTTTCTCCTGCATTTTTTATGTTTAGCAAACACTGCAGCCAGACATTAGCTGTTAATCAATAGGGAAATATCAGGGTTGCCCCTACTCCTAGAGGCTCTGTTCTCCCTCCTGTGGCTGCGCCATCATCATGTTGATTGACAGAACTAGGCAGGATGAGGTGAACACTGCCTGGCCCTGTCAATCAACATGATGAGGGCGTTGCCAGAGGAAAGAGAACATTGCTTCTGGGAGTAGGGGCAACACCCTCATTGGTCCTAGATGCTTATTTGCATAAAATAAAAGTAAATTTTTCACAAAAAAGGAGGCACATAGAAATAAGGGACAAAGACTGTTAGCTTCAGCTGACATTAGCACATGTCTAAAGTCAGCCAATTTAATTGGCTTCTGTACAGAACTAGAAAAACAAAGTTGCGGGATGTCACTTATCGCATCACAACACCATTGACAACCAGTAGATGCATGTCGCAATGCAACATTGCAATCTTCATGCCAAAAGATGCAGCCTAAACCCCTATTCACATGACCCTATAATACGGATTGGATGCGGAACCATTCATTTCAATGGGTCTACAAAAATATGAATGGAATATGGACTTCTTTTACCACTAGAGATTGAACCGATCCAACTGGACAGGAAGCCCACTTCTCTTTGCAGGGGAACCAAAAGTGAGCAGATGTTCACAGTATTTTTATATACTATTTAAGTGGTGTTATCCTTACGTCATATCAAAGAAAAATACCATATTTACTGATGCAAAAATAAGGCAAAAATAATATAATGCATTTTCATGTAAATTTTTGTAAATTTGAAGGTCAGTTCTAGCAAGAGCCAGAAGTTAATTGAGCTATAGTGTTGAGCGCGAATATTCGAAAAGCGAATTTTTTTAGCGAATATCGGCACTTCGCTAATTCGCGAATATTTCGAATATAGCGCTATAAATTCGCTATTTCGAATATTCGTTTTTTTTTTTTTTAGTTATATTTTTTTCTTTCCTACTTCCCAAAAGTAGTTCTTACCTGTCCTGAGGATTCCTGGCTTCCTGGCTGCTCTAGTCAGTGCCCGTTGCCGCTTCTGCCGACTTCCGTGCTCATGTGGAGCGTCCCCATCCATGGGAGAATCTCCATATACTAAAATGTACTGTCGGATTTGAGGAATTACGTTGAAATCGCAATGCGATTAATTCAAGTTATATTAATCGCATTGCGATTACAACTTAGCACTGCTATCTTACATAGGCTAGAATTAACTGAATATGGAGTATAGCTATATTAGCTAATAGCTATGCACTAGCAGTGCTAAGTTGAAATCGCAATCGCGAATACTTTAAGTTAAATTAATCGCATTGCGATTACTAACTTACTCTGCTATCTTACATAGGCTAGAATTAACGAATATGGAGTATAGCTAAGCTAATGCTATGCACTAGCAGTGCTAAGTTGAAATCGCAATCGCGAATACTTTAAGTTAAATTAATCGCATTGCGATTTCAACTTAGCACTGCTGCTATATTCCATATTCGTTAACCGTTAATTCTAGCAAGCTGACCCATTATAAACCCAGCTCTAAGTTGAAATCGCAATGCGATTAATATAACTTGAATTAATCGCATTGCGATTTCAACGTAATTCCTCAAATCCGACAGTACATTTTAGTATATGGAGACGTTCCCATGGTGATGGGGACGCTCCATGAGCACAGAAGTTATGGTTGGCTTGGTAGAATTAGCGAATAGCGAATATGACGAATGTATTCGTCATATTCCTCAAAACGAAGATAACGAAGTATTCTACATCTTCGTTTTAGCTACCTATTCGTCTCGTCATCGTCAACTTCGCTATTCGCTAATTCTAGCAATCAAATAGGAAGGTTGACTTACCAGACAGCTGTGTTAACCACTTCAGCCCCCCTAGCTTAAACACCCTTAATGACCAGGCCACTTTTTACAATTCCGCACTACACTACTTTCACCGTTTATTGCTCCGTCATGCAACTTACCACCCAAATGAATTTTACCTCCTTTTCTTCTCACTAATAGAGCTTTCATTTGGTGGTATTTCATTGCTGCTGACATTTTTACTTTTTGCTATTAATCAAAAATTACCGAAATTTTGCAAAAAAATGACATTTTTCACTTTCTGTTGTAAAATTTTTCAAAAAAACTACATTTCTATATAAATTTTCTCTAAATTTATTGTTCTACATGTCTTTGATAAAAAAAATCCAATAAGTGTATATTTATTGGTTTGGGTAAAAGTTATAGCGTTTACAAACTATGGTGCAAAAAGTGAATTTCGGCATTTTGAAGCAGCTCTGACTTTCTGAGCGCCTGTCATGTTTCTTCAGGTGCTAGAATGTCAGGAAAGTATAAATACCCCCAAATTACACCATTTTAGAAAGAAGACACCCCAAAGTATTCGCGGAGGGGCTTGGTGAGTTCATGTATCATTTCATTTTTCACAAGTTAGCGGAAAATGACACTTTCTGAGAAAAAAAAAAAAAAAAAAGTTTCAATTTCTGATAACTTCTGGCAAAAAAAAAAAAATCTCAGACGGACTCACTATGCCCCTCAGTGAATACCTTGGGGTGTCTACTTTCGAAATGGGGTCATTTGTGGGGTGTGTTTACTGTTCTGGCATTTTGGGCGGGGCTAAATTGTGAGCCGCCATGTAAAACCTAAAGGTACTCGTTGGAATTTGGGCCCCTTTGCGCACCCAGGCTGCAAAAAGTGTCACTCATGTGGTATCGCCGTACTCAGGAGAAGTAGGGCAATGTGTTTTAGGGTGTATTTTTACATACACCCATGTTGGAGTGAGAGAAATATCTCTGTAAATTGTCAACTTTGTATAAAAATTTTTTAAAAGTTGTCGTTTACAGAGATATTTTCACACAAAGTATGGGTATATATAAAAATACACCCCAAAACACATTGCCTACTCTCCTGAGTCTAGCAGCTACCATGTGTGCCACTTTTTGCAGCTTGAAGCAAAGGCCCTAAACCAATGAGTACCTTTAGGATTTCACAGGAGCATTTTTACGCATTTGGATTCCAGACTTCTTCTCACGCTTTAGGGGCCCCTAAAATGCCAGGGCAGTATAAATACCCCACATGTGACCCCATTTTGGAAAGAAGACACCCCAAGGTATTCTGTGAGGGGTATGGTGAGTTCATGTAAAATTTTATTTTTGTCACAAGTTAGTGGAATATGAGACTTTGTAAAAAACAAAATTAAAAAAACAAAAAAACAATTTCCGCTGACTTATGCCAAAAATAAAAATTCTGTGGACTCACCATGCCCCTCACAGAATACCTACGGGTGTCTTCTTTCCAAAATGGGGTCACATGTGGGGTATTTATACTCACCTGGCATTTAGGGGCCCCTAAAGTGTGAGAATCCAAATGCATAAAAATGGCCTGTGAAATCCTAAAAGGTACTCATTGGTTTTAGGGCCCTTTGCGCACCCAGGCTGCAAAAAGTGTCACACATGTGGTATCGCCGTACTCAGGAGAAGTAGGGCAATGTGTTTTGTGGTGTATTTTTACATATACCCATGCTGCGTGTGAGAAATATCGCTGTAGCGACAACTTTTTAAATTTTTTATTCAAAGTTGTCAATTTACAGAGATATTTCTCTCACCCAGTATGGGTATATGTAAAATACACCCCAAAACACATTGCCCTACTTCTCCTGAGTACGGCGATACCACATGAGTGACACTTTTTGCAGCCAAGATGCGCAAAGGGCCCTAATTCCAATGAGTACCTTTTAGGAGGGCATTTTTACGCATTTTTCTTCTCACGCTTTAGGGCCCCTAAAATGCCAGGGCAGTATAAATACCCCACATGTGACCCCATTTTGGAAGAAGACACCCCAAGGTAATCCGTGAGGGGCATGGCGAGTTCATAGAAGATTTTTTTGGCACAAGTTAGTGGAAATTGATTTTTGTGTTTTCTCACAAAGTCTCCCTTTCCGCTAACTTTTGACAAAAAGTTTAATTTTCATGGACTCATTGCCCCTCAGCTGAGATACATTGAGGTGTCTTCTTTCCAAATGGGGTCACATGTGTGGTATTGCTACTGCCCTGTGTTAAGCGACCTAAAGCGTGAGGAAGAAAATGCGTCAAAATGCCCTCTAAAATGCTCAGTTGGTTTTAGGGCCCTTTGCGCATCTTGGCTGCAAAAGTGTCACAAATGTGAGTATCGCCGTACTCAGGAGAAGTAGGGCAATGTGTTTTGGGGTGTATTTTTATATATACCCATTGCTAGTGAGAGAAATATCTCTGTAAATTGACAACTTTGAATAAAAGAATTTAAAAGTTTGTCGTTTGCGCGATATTTCTACACAGCATGGTAGTATATAAAATACACCCCAAACCTGCCCTACTTCTCCTGGACTGACGATACCTATGATGATATTCTTTGCAGCCAAGATCTGCAAAGGCCCTAAAACCAATGAGTACCTTCTAGAATTTCACAGGCCATTTTACGCATTTGGATTCTCACGCTTTAGGACCCCTAAAATGCCAGGACAGTATAAATACCCCACAAGTGACCCCATTGTGGAAGAAGACACCCCAAGGTATTCCGTGAGGGGCATGGCGAGTTCACAGAAAAAAATTTGGCACAAGTTAGCGGAAATGGTATTTTTTTTTTTTTTTTTTTTACAGTCTCACATTCCACTAACTTGTGACAAAAATAAAATTTTACATGAACTCACCATACCCCTCACGGAATACACAGAGTGTCTTCTTCTAAATGGGGTCACATGTGAGTGTTTGTACTGCTCTGGCATTTTAGGGGTCTCCGCAATCATTACATGTATGGCCAGAATTAGGAGTTTCTGCTATTCTCCTTATATTGACCATACTGGTAATGAAATTTTTTTCCGTTCAGCCTCTGCGCTGAAAGAAAAAAATGAGCGTCACAGATTTTCCATTCACATTGATCAATGTGGATGAAAAAATCTCTAAAAAATGTGCAAAAAAAGAGGGAAAAGCTATAAAGCTGCGATCGCTAAGGGACCCTAAGGCCTCATTCAAGCGTCCGCAATTCTGTTCCGCAAAATTTTGCGGAACAGAAATGTGGATACATTCAATTCTATGGGGACAGACTTTGTCCCGCTCGGATCAGTAATTGCGGATCCGTGGTTGAAGATCCGCATAAAGTATAGAACATGTCCTATTCTTGTCCTCGCAGTGCGGACAAGAAAGGCATTTTCTATATAGTTCTGGCAATGTGCGGATCCGCAAAATGCGGAAAGCACATTGCTGGTGTCCGTGTTTTTGCGGATCAGCGGATTTGCGGATCCGTGGATCCGCAAAACACATGCGGACATCTGAATGAGCCTTACAGGGGGTGATCAGTGACAGGGGGGTGACAGGGGGTGATCAGGGGTGACATGGGAGAGTCAGGGTTAATCAGTGACAGGGGGTGGTGGGTGGGTGGGGGCGGTGGGGGGTTGTGTGGTGATTGGTGCACTTTGATATTTTTCTCTGGTGGTCCCAAGCAAGGGACCACCAGAGAAGCGGGCAACAAGCAGATCAGGCGCTGTTCACAGAACAACGTCTGATCTGCGATTTTCTGCCATATACAGCCTGCCAGCGCACGATCGGCGCTGGCAGGCTGTAGTCTAACTACATGCGGCGCGCCGATGGGCGCATTGCGCATGTGCGGGCGGCGTCCTCGCGTCATCTCGCGTCTCGCGAGATGACGCGCCGATGCGTCCGATCAGAGCTACAGGGCCGCCGCCAGGACGCAATCCTGCGTGCGGCGGTCCTGTAGCGGTTAAATTCGCTATGCGATTTTTTTTTTTTTTTTTAATACAATAATTATATTACTTGATAAAATTATTATAAGTATTCTATTTATTAAAAAAAAAAAAAAAAAAAATCGCATAGCGAATTTAACACAGCTGTCTCACTCTCTATAGTCAACCTTCTTATTTGATTGCTAGAATTAGCGAAGTTGACGAATAGGTAGCTAAAACGAAGATGGAGAATACTTCGTTATCTTCGTTTTGAGGAATAGACGAATACATTCGTCATATTCGTCATCCTCGCTAATTCTAGATATGAAACCAATAGGAAAGTAGCCTTAAGTACAAATCACAATATGCGATTATTTAAATCGCATGTTAATCGCGACAACTAGAAAAAATGACGAATATTCGATTTCGACGAATATGAAACGAATATTCATTCGAATATTCGCGAATTTCGTCGAAATCGAATATGGCACCTGCCGCTCATCACTATTGAGCTAAAGCCAGAAGTGGATTCAAAAGGCCTGAGAAATATCAGGACTTAGGGAATGGCCTTACAGTCAGGTTTTTGCTAGCAGTTTTGAATGCCAAGACCAGGTGTCAATTCAAAATAGATGGACAGTCTTATCTGTCCTTTATACTTCCTTTTCCTCTTTTATGATCCACTCCTGATTTTGGCTTCCAAAATTGCATGCAGAAACCTGATTGTGTGGCTGCACCCTTATACTTTTCCTCCTCACTGGATCCACTTCTGACTTTGTCTCAAAAAATTGCATCAAAAATCATAGTGGCTTTTTCCAAAGAAACTGTGTAAAACCACCCTAAGGCTACTATCACACTTACATTGTGCTGTCTTGTTTTGAGATCCGGCACAGGGTCTCAAAACCGCAGCACAACGCTTCAATGAATGGGGACAAAACTGAACAATCCAGAACAGAGTGCATTAGATTGCGTTCCATTCCGGTTTGTTGCATTCCCATGCTGGACACAAAATTGCTGCAAGCCGGATCCAGCGCCAAAAACCATGTAAGTCAATGGTGCCGGATCTGGGTTTTTTGGGACACAAGAAAAGCAGATCCTGCACCCATTGACTTAAAATGGTATTAGTACGTTCTGTTTTTTTAATTTTCTATGTAATCCAACCGGATCCGTTCTAAACGGATGCAGCCAGTTGTATTATTCAAACAGAAGCATTTTGCTGTGGTTTTTAAATCCCCTGCCTAAGGCCTTTTGCACATGGCTGTTGTGGGTCCATTCCGTGCATTGGGGACCGCAATTTGCAGTCCCCAATGCACGGGCAACGTCCATGCGGCGGCCGGGACGGATCGAGACCCTTTCAACTTGAATAGGTCCGTGATCCGTCCATTCCTTTTTTTTTTTGCGGTGCGGAGACACAGACAGAAACACCATGGAAGCACTCGTTCCGCATCTCCATGATTGCGAACCCATTGAAGTGAATGGGTTCGCATCCGGTGCCGGTGCCCGTGTATTGCGGACCCGCTGCATGCGGGCCGCAATACGGCCAAGAACCCAAAACGGCCATGTGCAGGAGGCCTCAGACTTCCTTCACACACACATTTACACTGGTGTTTCTCCACTGATAAAAAAGGCATGAAAAAACTTGTGTTTTACTTCATTCTGCATACGTTTTTTAATGGCTTTTTGTTTTGTTTTTTCAAAACGAATATATGGATGACATTCTTTCTTCAACCATTTTGCCTAAATAAAGAATATGGAAAAACGCCTGAAAAAACTGCTGTTTCTTCAATATGCTGAAACACTAAAAGTACTGCCAAATAGAAGAGAATGAGAGTAGCAAAGAAAAAGAACATGTCCTTCATTTCATATTTCCCAAAGACTTTTAGCTAATATCTGCCATTTCTTCAGCAAAAGCTGCATTAAAACTACCTGTGCAAAAAATGCTACAGCAAACATAAATGTGCTCAAATGTCACTAAAAACCTTAACCCTAAGTTCACACCTGAGCGTTTTACAGCGCGTTCAAACGCACTGTAAAACGCTCAACACATGAAAACCAATGCTTTCCTATGGTCCTGGTTCTCACTTGAGCGTTTTACAGCGCGTTTGAACGCGCTGTAAAATGCCCAACGCATAAACAAGTACTTGAGCTTTTTTTGGGACGTTTGTCGCGCGTTTTGTGATTGACACCACAGTAGTCAATCACAAGAACGCGCGTACGAACGCGCGTTTCCAATTTGCAAAACCGCGCTGAAATACGCGCGACAAAGACGGAATGGAGCATGTGATTGGGCCATGTGACCATGTGACATCATCACAGGTCCTTTTCCTAGCAGCAAGCTAACGGAGAGGATGCCGGGCTTCGCGATCAAATGGACCAGGTAAGTTATGATTAGTTTATTATTTTTAACCCATTCAGCACCGGGTTCAACATTAGGAAGATGGCCAAGGGTATTATTTCACATTATAACTATGTTATAATGTGAAATAATACCAGCGGGACAATTTCTGACCCGAACATGCACTTCTGTGAAGAAGTGCAGGTTCGGGTCTGGGTACCAAAAGTGCCGATTTTTCTCCCGCGCGTGCAAAACGCATGACAGCGCTTTGCACTCGCAGGGAAAAATCGCGGCGATTCCCGCAACGCACCCGCACTGTTTGACGGAGTGCACCCGCAACGCCCGTGTGAAAGAGGCCTAAGAGTGGCTGAAGTGCAGTTTCCTTGACATTTACATGAAGTTTTGCAGTTGGGTGGAAGACTTCAGGAACCGGGTGACAACCAGATTAAAGACATGCGCCATGCAAGGCGTATGGGTCAGCCCTCCCTGGCCAAATTGCCATCTCCTGGCCAAATTGTTGGTGCGCATGGGCCAGAACTACATTTATCCAGTGGGCTGTAAAGGTCAAATATTTAGTGATGAGCGAGCATGCTCGGCCGAACTGGTGTTCGACTCGAGCATCGCGATGCTCGGCACATCGCAGCCAATAAACGTGCGGGGAAGTACTGCCACTCACTGTAATGACGTAGCCATGTTGGTTACTTGCATTACAGTGATTGGCTGTCCAGAATGCGTCATCGGGTGCAATATAGCACCCAATGACATGTGGTTCATCTCAGACTTAGTCAGGGCAAGCTGCAGCCGCAGGGACAGATAGTGTAGGGAGAGGAATTGTGTGTTTTTTTTTTAAGGAGTTTTGAGTATTGAAACTTTGTTAGAGACCCAACAGTCCTTTAAAGTTTTATCTGGCTTCAAAATATATTAGTGCAACATGTGCTGAATTGCGTGCAATAGTTTGGCTGCTAGTGAGAGCAGCGACATTACCTGCGCTACATCTCCTGTATAACATTAGACTCTGGTGACATCAGCAACATTACCTTTGCTACATCTCCTGTATAATGTTAGCTGCTGGTGACAGCACCGACATTACCTGCACTACTTCTTCTTTATAACGTTAGCTACTGGTGACAGCAGCGATATTACCTGCACACCATCTCCTGTATAACGTTTGCGCATCATAAATATCAGTGACATTCAGCTAAATTTTTTCGCCGATGGTGACAGCAACATTACCGGCGCTACGTCTTCTGTATATCATTTCCACATCATAAATATTAGTGACATTCAGTTTAATTTTTTCGCCTCTGGTGACAGCGACATATCCTGCTCAACATCATCTGGATAATGTTTGCGCATCATAAATATCAGTGACATTCAGTTTAATTTTTTCGCGGCTGGTGACAGCGACATTACCTGCGCTACTTCTCCTGTATAACGTTTTCGCATCATAAATATCAGTGACATTCAGTTCAATTTTTTTTCGTCACTGATGACAGCGACATTACCTGTGCTACCTCTCCTGTATAACGTTAGCACATCATAAATATCAGTGACATTCAGTTAAACTTTTTCCCCGCTGGTGACAGCGACATTACCTGCGCTACTTCTCCTGTAGAACGTTTGCGCATCATAAATATCAGTGACATTCAGTTAAATTTTTTTGCCACTGGTGACAGCGACATTACCTGCGCAACACCTCCTGTATAACGTTTGCACGTCCTAAATATCGGTTACATTCAGTGTAATTTATTTGCGCATACACTTACAAAGCCTGTGCTACTGTACATGTGACATACTTTCAAGCATATATACCATTTAATATGCTCGAGGCGAGCAGTACGGGACGGGGAAGTGGCAGTGCTGCTGATGGTGCATGCAGAGGCCAGGGCCCTGGGCGCAGTAAAACTGTGCCTGCTGCCAGAGCACAAAACAACACACTCTTCCACGATACCTAGCTTCATATCCCAGTCTGCAGGGTGGCACAGGACACCACTCTCAATGTCACACCAGTGCGACCAGGTGGTCGGTTGGATTGCAGCAGATAATGCTTCCAGTCGGTTAAGCACCAAATTGTCTTCCACAAATTCCAGTCTCTGTAGCCAAGAGTCTAGTCAACAGAATCCTTACCCTGATCCTCCTTCCTCCCACCATGGAGAGTCTTGGCAAACAAGTGATCCCACACTCGGATATTCCAAGGAGCTCTTTTCATGGCCATTCCTTGATTTGGCCCTCTCGCCAAGCCCGCTTGAAGAGGGACATGAGGAGATCCCAATGAGGAGGAACATGAGGAGATTCCCAAATTCTTAAGCATCCACAGTCAGAAAAAGATGACGGTGGGGAATGGCAATTAGTGTTTCCTGAGGTGGATGATGATGATGAGACACTGTTGCCAATAAGTCAACCGCAATTAATGTCTCAAGAGGTCCATGATGAGGATGGGACACAGTTGTCAATAAGTGAGGTTCTTGTTAGGTCAACAAGTCAGGAGGATGACCAGAGTGAGGAAGTGGAAGAGGAGGTGGTGGACGATTAACTCAACCTGGGAAGGTGACAAGCCAAGCAAGGACAGCAGTACAGAGGTGGAGGGATCCGCAGCACCACAACAGGCTGGAAGAGGCAGTGGGATGGCCAAAGGGAGAAGGTGGGCCACACCAAACAGGCCCGCAACTATTCCCCGGAGCACCCCCTTGCGGCAATCTCCCTTGCCAAGGGGTAGGTGTTCCGCAGCATGGCACTTTTTTGAGGAAAGTGCAGACAATAAAAGAATTGCCATTTTCAACCTGTGCAGTACCAAAATGAGCAGGGGTGTGAATTTTAGCAACCTCACCACCACCAGCATGATCTGCCACATGGCATCAAAGCACCCTAATAGGTGGGCCAAAGACCTGGGTCCACAATCTGAGTCTGTGGGTCACACCACTGCCTTCTCTTCCCCTGTGTTACGTGCTGGCCAATCCCCTGTCCAAGTAGCACGCCCAGATAACATGTGTGCCGTAACATCAACTGTGCCCTGACCAACGCAGTTATTGGGAAGGTCCACTTAATGACTGACACATGGACAAGTGCTTGTGGCCTGGTACGCTACATTTCCCTGACGGCAGGTAAACTGGGTGAACGTTGTGGAGGCCGGGAGCGAGTCGTATCCTGGTATGGCCAAGGATTGCAGGCCCTACTTCCATCAGGATTTCTGCCACCACCCACATTAGTGGCTGAACTCCCCCCCCCCTTCTCCTCCTCCACCCCTACCTCCTCCTCCACTTCCGCCTCTGAATGCTCATCTTGAGCACCAGTCAGCCATCAGTCAGTAGCTGGAAGCAGTGCAGCATTGCAGTGGGGAAGCGGCAACAGGCCGTGCTAAAACTTATTTGCTTAGGTGACAAACAGCACACCGCCGCAGAGCTGTGTTAGGGTATAAGGGACTATACTGAGCTGTGGCTCTCACCACTCAACCTACAACTAGGCATGGCTATGTCTGATAATGACCGTAACTTGGTGGCAGCTTTGGAGCTCGGCAAGCTCACACACATACCATCCCTAGCGCACGTATTCAACTTTGTGGTTCAGCGGTTTCTCAAAACCTACCCCAATTTCCCAATTTGCCTGAGATACTGGTGAAGGTGCATCGCGTGTGTGCCCATTTCCAAAAGTCATCTACAGCTGTCGCAGGTCTGGCAACACTGCAGCAGCGCTTACAATTGCTGTTGTGCGATGTGAGGACGCACTTGAACTCCGCGTTCCAAATGTTGGCTAGGCTTTGTGAGCAGCAGAGGGCAGTAGTGAAATACCAGCTGCAACATGGTTGTCGCCTTTCCTGTCAGCTTCCACTCTTTACAAGCCACGAGTGGGCATGGATATCTGACCTCTGTGAGGTTTTAAGCAACTTTGAGGAATAAACACAGATAGTGAGCATCGATGTCGCTATTATCACCGTAACCATCCCACTTCTGTGTCTACTGAAACGCTCGCGGCTCACAATGAAGGCGGATGCTTTGCATGTGGAAGAGATACAAATGGGGGAAGACAGTAGACAGGGTGATAGCCAGACAACCCTCAGTTTGTCTTCTCAGCGCGAATTGTATGATGTTGATGAGGAGGAGGAGGGGCAGGAGACAGTTGCCTCCGCTACAGAGGGTGGTACCCATAGCAGGTTTATTCCATCTGCTCAGCGTGGATGGGCAGAAGAGGAGAAAGAGGATGAGGAGATAGAGATTCATCCTCCTGATGAGGACAGCAAAGTCTTGTCTGTTGGGACTCTGGCACACATGGCTGACTTTGTAAGCATTTTCGCCAACACCAATTACTGTTTGTGCGACTTTCTTGGCCACCGCTACAAAGAGAATTTCTCATCTCTCATTCATGTGGTGGAGAGGACTAGCAAAATGGTGCAATACCAGAAGGTCCTTATGGAAAAATTGCTCCCAAAATTTCCAGCTGACAATGCTGGTGGCAGAGTACGTAGTTCCTTGGACAACTGAGGAGGGGAGATGAGGGGAACACACAGCAGTTCCAACAGAGGTAGGGCAACACTCTTCTAGGCCTGGAACAGTTTTTGACACCCCGCCAGCACCCTCACCCTGATGCATGGCCTAGTGTCACAAGGAGTGAAAAATTTGGGAAGATGGTGTTGGAGTACGTAGCAGACAGTGTCAGCGTCCTCAATGATCCCCCTGTGCCTTACAACTATTGGATGTCCAAGCTGGACACGTGACACAAACTGGCGCTCTACAACTTGGAGGTGCTGGCCGGCCCTGCCGCCAGCGTTTTGTCAGAGCGGGTATTTAGTGCTGCTGGGGGCATAATAACTGATAAGCGCATCAGCCTGTCAACTAAAAATGCTGACAGGTTGACTCCTATAAAAATGAACAAGATCTGGATTGCTCCTAACCTCTCTACTCCACCAGAGGAAAGTGGCTGAACATAAAGGCACTTTAAATGTGGCTTTTATGGTGTATTGAATACACTGTATTCCCATGCACCCCTTCCACCACAAAAAAGGGTATATGCTTTAAACTTCCTTTACTCATCCTCCTTCTCCATCATATCAACATGCTTATTAGGCTGCCCTCACTCCTAATGTTTTAGAGGCTCAGATTAGCAGCAGGCCCTCGCCCCTAATGTTTTAGATGGTCATCTCGGCAGCAGGCCCTCGCCCATAATGTTTTAGATGGTCAGCTCAGCAGCAGGCCTCTAGCCCTTGGCAGGCCTCTCGCCCTTAATGTTTTAGATGGCCAGCTCAGCAGCCGGCCCTCACCCCTAATGTTTTAGATGGTCAACTCGGCAGCAAGCCCTCGCCCATAATGTTTTAAAAGATCAGATCAGAAGCAGGCCCTCGCCCATAATGTTTTAGATGGTCAGCTCAGCAGCAGGCCCTCACCCCTAATGTTTTAGATGGTCAGCTCGGCAGCAGGCCGTCGCCCATAATGTTTTATAAGGTCATATCAGCAGCAGGCCCTCGCCCATAATGTTTTAGATGGCCAGCTCAGCAGAAGGCCCTAACCCATAATGTTTTAGATGATCAGTTCAGCAGCAGGACCTCACCCATAATGTTTTAGATGGTCAGCTCAGCAGCAGGCCCTCACCCATAAGGTTTTAGTTGGTCATATCAGCAGCAGGCCCTCGCCCCTAATGTTTTAGATGGTCAGCTCGGCAGCAGGCCCCCGCCCATAATGTTTTAGATGGTCAGCTCGGCAGCAGCCCCTCACCCATAATGTTTTAGATGGTCAGCTCGGGAGCAGGCCCTCACCCATAATGTTTTAGATGGTCACCAGCAGGACCTTGCTCCTAATGTTTTTGAGGGTCACCAGCAGGCCTTCAATCATAATTTTTAAAGGGTGTGTATGATGCCCTCCTTTATGTGTAATAAAGGGTGTATTGGAGTGCCGATTCCTTGTAATTTTTTAAAGCCCTTTCAATTAGTGCATAGGCTTTATGAGTGTAGGAGTCCCACTACCTAAACACTTGTACTACAGTGTGAATGAGGCAGTCTTTTATGTGATATGCAGGTTGTATCAGATTGCCTATTCCTTGTAATTTGTGGCAACACTTGCACTTTATAAACAAGTAAATATACAGGAAAGAATGTTTCCTAACAATTTTTCCTCTAAAATCGCTTTTATCTTCAGTTTTGTGCTTATTATTGTCAGTCTGTAAAAGTAGCATACTACTCGAACAATATCGTTCCCAGCAGCGACCCGGGAGTCCAAGATACATCCAGACATCCTCCCCATGCTGTTCTTGAACGATTTAAGTGGGGTTTTCATCAATTTATGACCTTTTCCTGTGAACCAGACACCCTCCCCTCTTCAGAGCAGGGGGTGCCTGGTTTAATCCTTGGGGTCTCCATTGACTTCCATTGTGCTCGGGTGCTCTGTAGAGCACCTGAGCATCCCAAAGTGTTCTACTGAAGCACCAGAGCACCCAAGCACTTTGGTGCTCGATCAACACTACTTGACCATAGTTACAGATATACACGTCAGCGCTGGCATGAACTGTATCAGAAGCCGACAGATTCAAGGACTGGCCCACCTTTTGCTCAACATACATGTGCAAGGCTGGTGCTGCTTTTTTTAGAGAAGTAATGATGTCTTGAGACTCTCCACCTTGGGTGGGGACAACCAGCAACTTGGCCAGGTTCACGGTTAGCTTCTGTGCCGATGGATGAGTGCACGGATACTGTTGTCTCTTTGCAATCGCTTCGGTAATAGATTGCTGGTGAAACATATTACGAGGATGAGGAGGAACATCAGGAGCAATAGACGAAATAAAGGAAACACAGCTTACGTCTGCTGAGGTTGAGGAGCTCTGACTGCTGGAGAAGGCGTGCTGGCCGCTGGGAGATGCAGTGGTTTCTGCATCAGGCTGTACCACTAAATTAGTGCCACGGTTTTCGCAGCCCACTTTATGGTGATACTCCATGTGTTGACACAGGGCCATAGTGCCAACATCAGCACCCTTACCACACTTCACCTTATGCCCACCTATGCTGTGTACCGCCACACTAACATCCTCCAAAGACTTGATAAAAAAATTCCCCACCACTCAATACTGACTGCATGCCGCTGCCTGTATGAACCCATGCACCGCTAGTTGTTTTCTGACAGGTAGGTTTCTGAGTACCCCGGGAGTGATTGGCTCCAGATCTCCCCCTGCCTCCACCCTGCTTGCTCATCGGTATTCTGCCACCCTGCTGCTGTCTCCCGGGCCTGATGCCACCCCAGCCCCCTAATGATGATGCCCCCTCTTCACCCAGGTACCACGTGCGATCGGCTACATTATCATCCACTACTGTCTGTTTGTCACTTAAGTCAGAGAAATTGAAGCTTGGAAATTTGCTAATTTTTCAAACTTTTTGGTCAATTTGGTATTTTTTAATAAATAAAAATGATTTTTTTTACTCAATTTTACCACTGTAAAATTGTATATAAGACCGAAAAAAGACATTTGTCCATCCAGTTTGGCCTGTTTCCTACAAGTTGATCCAGAGGAAGGCAAAAAACCCCTGTGAGGCAGAAGCCAATTTTCCCCACTTAAGGGGAAAAAAATTCATTCCCGACTCCAATCAGGCAATCAGAATAACTCCCTGGATCAACGACCCCTCTCTAGTAGCTATAGCTTGTAATATTATTACACTCCAGAAATACATCCAGGCCCCTCTTGAATTCCTTTATTGTACTCACCATCACCACCTCCTCAGGCAGAGAGTTCCATAGTCTCACTGCTCTTACAGTGAAGAATCCTTTTCTATGTTTGTGTACAAACCTTCTTCCCTCCAGACGCAGAGGATGTCCCCTCGTCACAGTCCTGGGGATAAATAGATGATGGGAGAGATCTCTGTACTGACCCCTGATATATTTATACATAGTTATTAGATCTCCCCCAAGTCGTCTTTTTTCTAAAGTGATTAACCCTAATTTTGATAACCTTTCAGGGTACTGTAGTTGCCCCATTCTAGTTATTACTTTAGTTGCCTTCCTCTGAACCCTCTCCAGGTCTGCTATGTCTGCCTTGTTCACAGGAGCCCAGAACTGTACACAGTACTCCATGTGTGGTCTGACTAGTGATTTTATAAAGTGGTAGGACTATGTTCTCATCACGCCCCTTTTGATGCAACCCATTATCTTATTGGCCTTGGCAGTAGCTGCCTGACACTGGTTTTTGCAGCTTAATTTGCTGTTTATATGTGACAGAAAAAATGAGAATGCTAAAATTTAGCTTTTATTAAGTAAGCTTAAAATATGGTGGGGAGATACACGAAACTAATCGCTAAAAGAGCTGTGGTTGCGGGGGCAATCACAATCAATGTGCTGAGATAGCAATAGCGTATTCAGCCTTACTATGCCCAAACCACGCAACTCACAGAACATGTATTAACCGCTGTCTGCAGCCATTCACACTGGCTAAGTATATAATGCCAGTATAGTAAAAGTACCGCTGAGAGGGATAGACAAGAAGTGAGTCACTCCAAGCTTGCTCTGGGTATCATTTGCAACCAGAATATCACAAGCTATGAAGGTGGAATCACTAAGTACTGGGTGATATGTACCAGGGTTGGTGAGGATACAAGGATACAAACGCCGTCCTATAATTTCCTTCTGGACTGGTGATTGTCCAGACACCCTGTAAGCCCAGTACCGACGGCTCAAAGTCCTCTAAGCTATCCTCCTAGGCTCTACGCGTTTCATCTATGTTAGAATCATCAGGAGCCACTGAAGAAGAGAGGAAGATAGGATAGCCTGTAAGACGCTACCACACTAAGTTGTTGTGATGGCGTCTATCGGCGCTATAATGGCCGCATCTGATTGCGCGGCCGCGATGCGGCCATCATGTGCATAACTTTACTTTTTTCAGTGTTAAACCTCATCTGCCATTTCTCTGCCCAAGCCTCCAATCTATCCAGATCTATCTGTAGCAGAAAACTGTCCTCTTCAGTGTTAATTACTTTACGCAGTTTAGTGTCATCTGCAAAAATAGATATTTTACTGTGCAAGCCTTCTACAAGATCATTAATAAATATATTGAAGAGAATAGGGCAAAAAAACTGACCCCTGAGGTACCCCACTAGTGACAGTGACCCAATCTGAGTATCTACCGTTAATAACCACCTTCTGTTTTCTGTCACTCAGCCAGTTACTTACCCACATACAGACATTTTCTCCCAGTCCGAGCATCCTCATTTTATATACTAACCTTTTATGAGGTACAGTGTCAAATGCTTTTGAGAAGTCCAGATATACGACATCCATTGTTTCGCCGCTGTCAAGTCTAGAACGTACCTCCTCATAGAAGCTTATTAAATTCGTTTGGCATGACCGATCCCTCATGAAGCCATGCTGATATGGCGTTGTTTGCTTATTTTCATTGAGATACTCCAAAATAGCATCTCTTAGAAACCCTTCAAACAGTTTACCAACAATAGATGTTAAACTTACCGGCCTATAATTTCCAGGCTCTGTTTTTGGACCCTTTTTGAATATTGGCACCACATTTTCTATGTGCCAATCCTGTGGAACATTCCCTGTCAGTATAGAGTCCATAAGTATCAGAAATAAAGGTCTGGCTTTGACATCACTTAATTCCCTTAGGATACGGGGGTGTATGCCATCCGGTCCTGGCGATTTGTCTATTTTAATCTTTTTTAGTCGCTGTTGTACTTCTTCCTGGGTCAGACAGGGCACTTTTAATGGGGAATTTACTTTTACATTCTACATTTCATCTGACAGTTTATTTTAACTGCTTTATCCTCATCGCTCTCTGCAACACCCCCCTCATTGCTATGTAGAGGGCCGACTCCTTCAGATTTATATTTTTTACTATTTATATAATTGAAGAACATTTTAGGGTTAGTTTTACTCTCTTTGGCAATTAATCTCTCGGTCTCTAGTTTGGCAATTTTTATTACTTTTTTACATTGTATTTTTTTCCTTATAGTTTATCAGTGCTTCCTGGCTCCCTTCCTGTTTTAGTGATTTATATGCTTTCTTTTTGTAATTTATTGCCATCTTTACTGTTCTATTTATCCACATTGGTTTTTGTCATGAAGTACAATATGTGACGAAAAAACAATCTCAGAATGGCCTGCATAAGTAAAAGAGTTTTAAAGTTATCACTACATAAAATGACATCGGTCAGATTTGCATTTTGCCTGGTCCTTAGGTGAAATATGGTCGTGTCTCTAAGGGGTTAAGAGTAGAAAATTGTGAAAATTTATTAAGCCAGCAAGGAAACCAGTCCTAATAAATGATCCCCTAGGTCTATATATAATTGAACAGATTAATTAATAAAGACAGTGTAGGAAAACTAGGTAAATATTCCTATATATTAAACCACCTGTTGACAATGAGTCTGATGCACAGTAAGTCTATGTATAACAGAACAGATTAAGTATAAATGGTGCAGCAGACGAACTAGGTAAATGCACATATATATTAGCCCGCCTGTTGAGACTGATGAATAGTAAGTCTATGTATAACAGATTAAGTATAAATGGCGCAGCTCATGTAATGGGTAAATGCGCCTATATATTAGACCGCCTGTTAATACTGATGCACAGTAAATCTATATATAACAGAACAGATTCATTTTAATGGTGCAGCAGTTGAACTTGAAAAATGTGCCTATGTATTAGACCGTCTGTTGAAAATGAGTCTGATGTACAGTAAGTAGGTATAGCAGAACATATTAATTATTAATGGTGTAGCAGATGAACTAGGTAAACGCGCCTATATATTAGACCACATGTTGAGACTAAGTCTGATGCACAGTAAGTCTATGCATAACAGAACAGATTCAGAATGAATGGAACAGCAGATGAACAAGATACACAGGATGAGCCTGAGCCTGCACTCTCCCTATGCTCTCTCTACAGTGTGTAAAAACTCTCCCTATGATCTTCCTACACGGTCCCTAGCGCTTTTCACGTCTGTCCCTATGCTCAACTCACAATAAAATGGCAGAGACCGGGCATGATGAAGCTTTTATAGGGCTGTGACATCACAGGGGATGGTTATCTGTTTATTGGCTGCCTGCACAACATTATGGGTCAGTTCCAGGGCTTGTGAGTTTCACTTTGTAACACATGTAGCCACCATTTTAGGAAAAAAATGATTCATTAACACAAAGCGCGCAGAAATTCGGATTTGTGGCAAATCAAATTTTTCCTGAAATTCAGATAAAATTCAATTCATTTCACTTTGATTCGCTCAGCATTAAGTTTTGTTCATGATCCGGCGTTATTCTTTGGCTGGTAATATTACTGGTGATATTTTTCTTGGTTTACTGGATATTGTTTGGGAACAGTATAGTGATGATATTTATTGCTTGGATATTAGTTTTATTTGTTAACTGTATACTTTAGTGTAGTTTAAGTGTATTATTATACATATAAGAGTGTATTTTTTTGCATGGAATTATATATCTTTATAGATTATAGCAATGCCACTAGGTATTGTGTATTCGATCAAGATACAAGTAGTGGTAAGCATTCCAAAATGTGTGTGTATTCTCAACAAAGGTATACAGTGCTAGTGATCACACACACTGAATAGGTCAAACCCACTGCCTGGATTCTTGTGGGAAGAACACTAGTAGTCGGTTCTGCTCATCAGCACTGAACACACTAGGTGGATATTCTGAGAAAGTAATCTTGAGAATACCTGTGGGTGCCATAACAAGATTGTAATTAAAATGTCTAGATATATATATTTTTTTAAACTAATACAATTTACAGTAAAGCATGTTTTCAATGAAATATTTTATAGTTAGTACAACCCCTTAAAGGGTGGTTTTTGCAATTATTGCTCCCTTAATACTCTTACTGACAGTTATTATCACTTTTGTATTCTTTAGATAATCTACATTGGTGGTATACATTGGTAAACATTAATAAATACTTATATATGTTGTATGATGTCCTTAGGAATCATATTTGGACAGTATTGGAGCTTATTGTGCTTCTATTTACATTTCATATACTCTCATAAAAAAGTTAGCATGTTTTGCCATAAGCACTGGATTGAACACTCTCCCCTAAAAGCATTAGCCGCCCCCGAGGGAAGAAGGAATCAGGCGTACACAGCTGAAATTAACAAACTTACGGCTAAATCAGTCTTTGACAGGCAAAAGGCTTAGCAGTTACAGTCTCTCAATGAGGGCACCATCTTAGTTACTGGCAACAGAATAAACAGGTGCACTCTCTGCAACAAATATAATAATATTAATCTTTATTTATATAGCATCAAGATATTCCCCAGAACAGTGCTTTAACAACTCCCTCTCCCTCTGACTCTTACTGCATTCAATTGCTCCTCAGAGAAGCAGCAATATAGACTGCCTTATCTGCACGATCATCATGGATTTCTCTCCATGTGGTGTTGCATTGAACAATTTGCACACTCTCTAACAAGTTCGCCCATGTTCCAGTATCAGACTTTACAACCACTGCACTTAGCTTTTGCAATTAGTGTTGAGTGAATCAAACCATCCGAAGTGGAATTCTATTCCAAGTTTAGGAAAAATTAGATTTGCAATGAATCCGAATATCTTGGCGCTTTGTAGTAATTAAGTGAAATTAAGAAGCTTGGGCCTCACCCATAATGCACTGCTTCCAGCCAATCAGCAGATGGCCGTCCACAGTGATGTCATAGCCCTATAAAAATTCTAATCCTGGGTGGTTTTACAGCAAATTGAGCAAAGGGACAGATGTGCCAAGTACTAGGGACAGTGTTTAACAAAGCTTAAATTGTAGAATCTTGGAAAAGAATACTACAGGGATAGTGTAGGTAGATCAGAGAGTTTTTACACAATGTAGGGAGAGCATAGGGAGAGTGCAGGGACAGTGCAGGCTATTTAATCTGAAGTTGAAGGGATCCATAGGAGACAGCTCAGTTTGCATAAATCCCTGCGCAGAGCTATCTAATTGAACAGTGTCCACCATGTTTAAAATATAAGCAATTCTATTACACCTTCTATTACACCTTGGGGTGAATAAGCTGTCTAATTTAACTGTTATTGGGTGGCCTTGTTTAATAGATGCAAAGACCTATTATGCCTTGATTCTCAATTTGGAGTGAATAAGTTGTGTAATTTAACTGATAATGGGGTGTTCCCTTTCTTAAATAGATAAGCAGATTTATTATGCCTTGATTCTCAAATTGGGATGAATAAGTCGTGCAAATTAACTGTCATTGGGGTATCCACCTTGTTTCTTAGATAAGCAATCCCATTAGGCCTTGATTCTCAAATTCGGGTGAATAAGCTGTCTAATACTACTGTTATTGGAGTGTCCACATTGACATTGAATAATTTATTTTACATATATATTTACTGTACAGTATGTCCAACAGACAGGTGCCAGGGCCCTCTGAGGTAACTGACAGTGGCAAAAATGTTGTTGTAGCCCGCAGAAGTAGCAGCAGAATAAGGGCAGTAGTCTCAGCCGCAGCGACAGACCAGAGCTGCCACTGTCATCCAGCAGTCATGTTTTGACCAGAAATCCAGCTGTCCTTTAATGGTTGACTTGGTCTTCAACATCATCTCAACAGATATCAGACAAACACAGCCAGGAATCGGTGAATTCCTTTGAAACCACACTTACTATTTCTGCTCCTTCTGCTCGGGAAGTGTTGTATGCTACTGGCTCTGCTCCGCTTTTCAGCGAGGACGAGCTTATTGAGGAGAGTCAGCAGCTACTGCCCAGCCCAGATTTCGAGGAGAGGTCCACTGCTTCCTCCTGTAGGTGTGCAAGTAGCGACGATGAGTGTAGAGAGTAGAATGGGAGCAGGTTTTGCGAGCGGTCAGGGACACAGCTATGAGACTGTTGAGGGTGACATAAGTGACAAGAAGACAGTGGTAGGTGATGATGTAGCCAATCACACATGGGAGCAGGGTCAAGAGGGGGCTTCATCATATGGGGGAGAGGGTGGTAGCTTGCCCATGAGACAGTGGCAGGGTGGCAGCTTTCCTCTGAGCCAGCAGGATGCAAGCATGACTGTGAGCCAGCAGGATGGCAGCAGTGGGAGATTTGGAGCCAAACCTGCCTGGGGTAGACTGTCTGCTACTCAGGAGCCTACCTGTCCAGAAACAACTAGCGGTGCACAGCTTCATAGAGGCAGCTAAAGGCAGTGAGCATGGGGTCATGGGGGTTAAATGCCATTCTCACTGGTGTGGGAATTTTTCATCAATTTGGTTGAGGATGTCAGAGTGACCATATGTAGGATCTGTGGGCAGAAAGTGAAGCCCAGCCAGGGTGCCAATCGTGGCACCATGGCCATGCGTCAACACATGGAGCGTCATGATAAAGTGGCCTGGGGAAAACGTGGCACTAATGTAGTGGTACAGCCAGGGGCATAACTACCAAAGTAGCAGACCATGAGATTGCTATGGGGCCCTGGGCAATAGGGGGCCCATTCTTAGTTGGGATTATCTCCTCTTCTACTGGAAGTGAAAACGTGGTCATTACTAAACCCTCTTAAGGAACAACCTTTAGCAAATGAAGCAGTGTAAAAATAGCCCAAGGGTCATTGAAAAGTGTTTAGGCAGAAACCCTTCTGTCCTGTGTGGGGGGCCTGGTTTGATCCTTGCTGTGGGGCACTGGCTAAACCCTTATGCATCTCCTAGCAGCCCCCGCCCCTTCTCCAGCAGTCTGTGTTCCACCACGTCAGCAGAAGGGAGCTGTGTTTACTGCCCATTGTCTACTGGTCCTGATGCTCCTCCTCATCGTCATGCTTTTCATAAGCAATCAATCACTGTTGCAATTTCATAAAGATAACAGTCTGTGTGCACTCATCTAATGGCGCAGAAGCTGAACATGCTGTACCAGCCTCGCACACATATGTTAAGCAGAAGGTGGGCCAATCCCTGAGCCTGTCAGTGTCTGGTACAGTTCACAACAGAGCCGATGTGTGGAGCTGTATCCATGGTCAAAGAAAATATCTGTCCTTTATGACCCACTTCCCAGTTCCTGCACAGTCACACCAGCAACTTGGCCAGGTGATGGCAATACCATCTACGCATTCTCATGCTGTAATTACGGTGCCAATGTTCTCCTCTGCCTTCTCATCTTCCACCTTGTACTCAGCCTCCACTGTAGGTACAGTTCAGAGTGGTCCTCCAGCATACCATCTATGCAGATCACGGCAGTGTCATCCACCTGGCCTGCCTGGGCAAACTGAGTCACAGCAGGGAGAAACTGCTCCATGAGCTTCAGGAAAAAATCAAATCCTGGCTATCGCCTCACCAACTGAAGATCGGAACCATGGTCACCGATAACGTAAAGAACATTGTATCAAAGAGGGCTGACCCATGCACCCTGCATGGTGCACATCTTTAATCTGGCTGTAAAGCGGTTTCTGAAGTCTTTCACCCAACTACAGGACATCTTTAAATGGCCAGGAAACTGTGCATGCACTTCAGCCACTCAAAACACGCTCTTCTTGACTAGTGATGTCGCGAACATAAAATTTTCAGTTCGCGAATAGCGAACGCGAACTTCTGCAAATGTTCGCGAACGGGCGAACCGGGCGAACCGCCATAGACTTCAATAGACAGGCGAATTTTAAAAACCAAAGGGACTCTTTCTGGCCACAATAGTGATGGAAAAGTTGTTTCAAGGGGACTAACACCTGGACTGTGGCATGCCGGAGTGGGATCTATGGCAAAACTCTCATGGAAAATTATGTAGTGGACGCAGAGTCGGGTTTTAATCCATAAAGGGCATAAATCACGTAACATTCCTAAATTGTTTGGAATAACATGCTTTAAAACATCCAGTGTGTGTATACGATCAGGTATGATGTTGTATCGATCAGGTAGTGTAAGGGTTACGCCCGCTTCACAGACATTGACATACCAAACTCTGACAGACCAAACTCCTCTTTTAATGCACCGCAAACAACCGTAAACAACCGCAAACAGTCCATTTGCACAACCGCAAACTCCCCATTTGCACAAGGTTGGATACCAAGCTAGCCATGTCCCGGTGATGTCATTGAAGGTTTCTTCCTCCACCCAGCCACGTACAACACCAAGGGTCCCCGAAAGGTCAATTGAATTGATTTTACGAACGGGGAGATGGTTAAAAAAACGCTGGCTCCCTCCCCTTTGTTTTAATCCACGGTCACTGCGTCTGTGCCGTGCAATTTACTGTCACACCTGATATGAGTGGTATTTTCTATAGTACTATTCTCATCAGTTTAATCCCTGTTAAGTCCCCAATCTGGGGTCCATCTATTGAATTGATTTTTCGAACGGGGAGATGGTTAAAAAAAACGCTGGCTCCCTCCCTTTTGTTTTAATCTACGGTCACCAGGGCTGGGACAAGGTCCACCACCAACAGAGGCTGAGCTGCCCAAGTGTGCCCCCCCCCCCCCCTCCAACTTGTGGATGACACTGCTATGGGGGATCTGTGATGGATGATACTGTTATTGGGGAATCTGTGGATGACACATATGTGTCATCCACAGATCCCCCCTCCCCATAACAGGGTCCATGTAGGAATGACCCCCAATACAAGGGGTGAGGCTGTGGGGTTGTATCTGCTTTTTTTATGACAGCGCCAGCGGGGCCCGTGCAGTGACTGTATTCTACTACACCCTCGACACTGTATATAATCTTAACTATATAACTGTAGTGATTTACTACAGTTATATAGTTAATAAGATTATATCCAGTGAGCGGGGGGGATGGGGGTGTAGTAGAAAACAGTCACTGCACGGGCCCTGCTGTTATTATGAAATAGCATATGTGACCCCCACCTCTTTTATTGGTGGTCATCCAGTAAATTAACCCTGTTTTGGGGGGGTGGGGGGTGTCTGTGGGACAAATATGTGTCATCCACAGATTCTCCCCATAATAGGGTTCATTTACTGAATGACCACCCAAATTGTGGTGACCCAATACATGGGAGTTGCATCTGCAGAGCTTTTGTATAATGCCACCCCACACTGTAGTGTCCCCCACACAGTAATGTCCTCCACACTGCCCCCCCGCACAGTAATGTCTGCCACACTGCCCCCCCACACAGTAATGTCCGCCACACTGCCCCCCCGCACAGTAATGTCCGCCACACTGCCCCCCCACACAGTAATGTCTGCCACACTGCCCCCCACACAGTAATGTCCGCCACACTGCCCCCCACACAGTAATGTCCGCCACACTGCCCCCACACAGTAATGTCCGCCACACTGCCTCCCACACAGTAATGTCCGCCACACTGCCTCCCACACAGTAATGTCCGCCACACTGCCCCCACACAGTAATGTCCGCCACACTGCCCCCACACAGTAATGTCCGCCACACTGCCCCCACACAGTAATGTCTGCCACACTGCCTCCCACACAGTAATGTCCGCCACACTGCCCCCACACAGTAATGTCCGCCACACAGTAATGTCCGCCACACTGCCCCCCACACAGTAATGTCCGCCACACTGCGCCCCACACAGTAATGTCCGCCACACTGCGCCCCACACAGTAATGTCCGCCACACTGCGCCCCACACAGTAATGTCCGCCACACTGCCCCCACACAGTAATGTCCGCCACACTGCCCCCCACACAGTAATGTCAGCCACACTGCCCCCCACACAGTAATGTCCGCCACACTGCCCCCCACACAGTAATGTCCGCCACACTGCGCCCCACACAGTAATGTCCGCCACACTGCGCCCCACACAGTAATGTCTGCCACACTGCCCCCCACACAGTAATGTCCCCCACACCCCCCCTCAACCACACAGCAGTGCCCCCACATAGTAATTTGTCATGCCCCCCTCTTGTCATAATCCCTCTTCTTGTCATGCTTTTTCTGCCCCCTGTCATTCTCCCCCATCTTTTCATGCTCTTTTACCCCCCATGTTGTCATGCTCTTTCTGCCCCCCATGTTGTCACAGACTTAATGAAAGGGGGCCCGGCATTTTCACTGTACTTAATGCCGGGCCTCATCAGAGCTGCTCTCTCACCTCCATTATGGTCACTTCTCCAGGCTTCCGGGATCAGGCCCCAGCGCTGCCTCACATTAAGCAGGTGGGCGGAGCCTAACGGAGGTCCGTTAGGCTCCGCCCACCTGCTTACTCTGTTTCTAGTTAGAGCCAGAGGCAGCGGGGCCTGATGCTGGAGGCCTGAAGCAGCATAATGGAGGTGAGAGGAGCGCTCTGACGGGGCCCGGCTCAGGGAATGACAGGAGGGAGCGCTGAGCGGTTCCCCCCTGTCAGTCCCTCTCCCTCTCGCCGGCCCCTGCCTGCGCCCTGAGGCTGGAGCGCCCTGAGGCTGGAGCCTCCCCAGCCTCTGTGTCGGCCCGGCCCTGACGGTCACTGTGTCTGCACCGTGCAATTTACTGTCACACCCGATATAAGTGGTGGTGGGCACTGGCAGTGGGCACACTACAGTCTGTGGAAGTCGGCCTGACACACACTGGCAGCAGGCAAGCAACTGAAATTAGACTAGTGTAAAAATTAAATGCCTGTGCCACACGGTAGGAGTGGTGGTGGGCACTGGCAGTGGGCACACTACAGTCTGTGGAAGTCAGCCTGACACACACTGGCAGGCAACTAACCTTAGATTAAAGGGTAAAAATTAAATGCCTTTGTTTGATGCAAAGTCCTGTGCCACACGGTATGATTGATAGGCAGCAGTGGCAGTGGGCACACTACAGTCTGTGGGCCTGCAGCTCCTCACACACAGGCAGGCCAGGCAACTGCAATATATATATGGAGAAAAAAAAAAAAGCAGACTAATGTTGCAGCCCTAATGGCTTTTTGGGGTGCTGTCAGGACGCTGTCCTTACAGCAGAGATCAGATGAGTCTTTCAGGACTGGAGTGGACACTGAATACACTAGCCTAGCTATCAATTTCCCTATTAAATCAGCAGCAACTACTCTGTCCCTCCTCTCACTAAGACTGCAGCTTCAGAATGAATCTAAAATGGATGCTGTTCAGGAGGTGGGAGGGTCTGGGAGGGAGGGTATGCTGCTGATTGGCTGGAATGTGTCTGCTGACTTTGAGGTACAGGTTCAAAGTTTGCTCAATGATGATGTATAAGGGGCGGACCGAACATCGTATATGTTCGCCCGCTGAGGCGAACGCGAACAAGCTATTTTCGCCGGGAACTGTTCGCCGGCGAATAGTTCGGGCCATCTCTATTCTTGACCTGCAAAGGCAGAATAGCGTTCCCCAACATATTGCCTCATATGCGACGTTTCCAAATGTTGGAACTCCATCCTCCACATTTTGGGCCAACTATATGAGCAGAGGAAGGCGTGAAGGATTTCTTGATAATGCGGGTGGACAAAAGTACTCCTCTGTTTAACTTTGACATTAGCCAGTGGCAGCTCATGTGTGACACCTGCTGTTTTCTCAGGCTTTTGTCAGTCACCAGGACTACAGGCTGAATTATGTAATTCCACTCCTTCACGGCCTGGAGCAAATGCTGATCAATCAAGATAGCCAGGGGGACAGGAGACGTGGCGTCTACATCTCACGGCTACCTGAGCTCTGTGGGGGCTGAACTGGCGGAGGAAGAGGAGGAGGAAATTAATGCCCAGGAAATGCGTACAGAACTATGTTGTTTATCTACACAAGTGACAGGAGATTAGCAGGAGGAGTATAAGGATGTGGAGGTGATGAGGAAGACCAGGCAGATGACCCCGACAGACTATGGCAGTATGCAGTGGAGATGGAGGTCAGTTGGTCACTGCCTATGTGCGCCATCACCCATCCTCATAAAGGTCTGTCCAGGGGGACCCTCTGCCCTTATGCTCCATTGCCATGACTGCTAGAGGTGGTAGTAATTTGATTCTCCAGTCTCTGATGAGCATGTTTCTTAACCCGCCTACTGAAGAAACCAGCCAGCAGCAGCAGGACATGGAGCAGAACCTGAACCAGTAGGTGGTGGCATACTTGGCCTGCACCCTGTCACCCCAGATCAAAGATATTCTACTGGGTAGCCAAAACTGTCCAAGTTTGCCCTGGACAAGCTTTCCTGCCTGGCCAGTAGTGTGGCATCAGAGCAGGTGTTTAATGTGGCAGGAGACATAGTTACCCCAAAGAGAACTCATCTTTCAATACAAAATGTTGAAAGATTAATCTTTATTAAGATGAATCAGCTGTGGATTAGCCAGGATTTCCACATACCGTTGCCTGATGCATCAGACTAGATCGTTCAGGCATACATATTCTGACTGCAGTGTGCTGCCACACCAGAACATAGTAAAAAATGGCCTGTTACTTCTGTCACATGCTTCAGCCACTATTCTGATGCTGCCACCGCCTGATTCCACACACCTGATGCCTCTGACACCAACCATCTTGTTCTGTTACTGCCACTGCTGTTGCCCCCCATCTTCCCACTATTTTGACTCCTCATGCTGTTACCACCCTCACCACTCTGTGACTGGGCCAATGTGTTGACTCCTCATGTTGTTGCGACTCTCCCTATTCTGTGACTGGGCCACTGTGTTGAATCCTCATGCTGTTGCCACCATCACCACTCTGTGATTGGGCCACTGTGTTGACTCATCATGCTATTGCCACCCTCACCAGTCTGTTCTCGTGACACTAGTGTTCCTGTTTGGCCTTGTTAACATCACAGTTTATTTTACCATTCTCCTGATCAGAAAAACACAATTGATGCTATCTTCGGAAACATCTATAAGGCCTCTGTCACACAGTGTCACGGCCACGGTTGTGTGAGCCGTGACATGGTTGCCATGCATGCGGTTGCTGGTGGCAACTTGTTGTTGTTGCATGTATGTGGCTCCTCCTTTCCCCTGGGTCCTTCCCTTTCTGGTGCTAAAGGGGTTAATTATATTGCTGGTGTGGATTTAGGTAGAGCTGGGTGCGGTCTCAGATCTCTTCTTATTCTGTTGCTTTGAGACTGAGATCAGTTGGATGTCTGCTTGTGTGTGAGAAGGAGCTTTCTCCTTTCTTATATTCCATCTGAGGGCCATACTAGTTGGACATTGATGTCATCTGCGATGTCATCCCTTTGTCTACCCTTCCCCATTGTTGTTATGTGTGGTGCTGCACTTAGGGGTTGTTGGTTGTCTGGTTGGTGTTCCATGTGTGGTCTGTCTATGGTGTAGAGGATCCCACATGGTTGCTAGACGCGTCCTGTTTGTTCTTCCTGCGAAAGTGGGCACTTATGGTTTCCCGGAGGGGTGAACTAGACATCTGTATACTGCGCTGCCTGGGGCTGCCATGTATCTCTCTGCATGGGGGTCCAGGCAGTAACTAGTGGACTGTATTTCTGTGTGTGTGTTGTTGGTATTGTGTCCTGTGTAGTGTGTGCTCCAGTACCTTTGCACGGGTTCTAGTCTTTTGCCAGCAGCAGGTAAGTGTTTTATATTCAGTGCTTACCTGCCGTCCCAGTTTTGTATACAGCTTCCTTCGTTTCTTGGCCTGTGGGAGACTCTGGTTAATCTGTGTCCTTGAGGAACCAGTTGTCTTCTATTCCTGACCCCTATGATAGGAAACAATAGGGTCAGTAGGGCCCAGGTTCCAGTGTATGAGTCCTCCCACCATTAAGGGGCGCTCATACAGTCAGGAGATCAGGGCTAGGATGAGTGTTGTATAGAAGGTTTTCATCTTCCCTATACTAGCTTACTGGCCTAGTTACACCGTTAATTTCTGACATTGTATGGTAGGGAGTTTCCCACACTCCTCATCGTGACACACGGGCAGCATTTTGCATCAGGATTTGATCATGATTTGGAAGCCAAAAGCAGGAGTGGGTCCAAAATACATAAGACATGCAAATATTTCCATCTCATGTCATCTTTGTTTTCGACCCATTCCTGTTTTTACCTTACCAATACTGATCAAATACTGATGCAAAAAATTGACTAATTCCTGACCGTGTGATAGTCATTAGAGTTCTGCATGCAGGACATTTTTCCATCTGAGTAAGACCAATGTCGGGCGCAAATGGCCAAAACTCATGTAAATTGAGCATTAGGCCTCTATCACACGATCAGTATTTTTCATCAGGGTTTGATCATGATTTGGAAGACAAAAGCAGGAGTGGGTCCAAAACACACAAGGCATGCAAATATTTTCTTCACGTGTAATCTCTGTTTTGGACCCACTCCTGTTTTTCCTTACCAATACTGATCAATACTGATCAAATACTCACTGTGTGAAGGCAGATACTCAAAATACAGGATCTGTTTTTTTATATAAACATTGATGTCAACACTAAATTACTGCTGATACCCTCCCCACTCTGTCATGGAGCCACTACTTGTATCAGTAGGTAACATAACAGGTTTTCTAGCAATCTATGTGGAAACAGCAGACGGTGTAAAATGAGACCACTCTTTCACTATAAGGCTGAGTTCACACTTCAGTTGTTTGATCGGTTAGTTCCGACAGTTACTGTATGGTGAGCTAAAATCAGGAGCCAATCCTACTCTCAGATAAGGTATCATGAAAAGTTCTGCACCTGTTCTGTATTTTGGACCTGTAACTGACCAAATAAGTGAAGTGTGCACTGAGCCACGCATGCCAATGCGCATATCATAAGTGAAGTGTGCACTGAGCCACGCATGCCACTGCGCATATCCATATACTGTATGTGACCTGCCTGTCATACTGACACCCAGTAACTTTTTCGCTACCAGAAAGGACTAGCTATGCAATGCACAATGATGTACACAGAGATCCGCTCTCCATGCAGTACGGGATATAGCTGATTTAATGCGCTTCATGATGAAGCAAATGTTTTGGAAAAATTTGTCAAAGCATCCGAATTGTATTTTTGAAAACGTCATTTATCTCTAGTTGCAATATCTCTTCTTTGCAACACACTCAGCGCCAGATTGAGCTATCTTTATTCTCAACCACTGTACTCACACTATTCCATTGCAGTGTCTCTACCTTATGACACACACTGTCCCAGGTTGCAGCATCCTTCATCACAACCACTTACACACTCTCACACTAAATTACTTACAGACTGCAGGTCTATCCTGTCTCTGACCTGTGTCTTTTACAGGCCTCAGCTGTTTTCAAGATGCACAATCTAGGCGGCTTAATTTTACCGCTTAGCACCATTTACAAACCCTCTGTGGTATGAGGGTTGAGTGAGGAGTTGTACCCACCACTAGTTCCTACAGGAATAATATTGGACCTGTCTTCTGCAGCAGCTACCAGCTCACTCTTCCATGACTTGTCTCACACCCACAGTGAGTCAGCACATATTCTAAATCTCAACCATGAGCTTCTAATACAAGCTTAAGATTCAAATAGACAAATCACCGGGTCCATATGACCTTTCCTTATAGGTCCATTTCCTTATAATAAGATAATTAAGTAATGTAATAGAAAGACCCTTATTTCTGATATTTAAGGACTGTATAATGACAGGGTCTCCTGCAAAAGATTGGGGCTTAGCAAATTTGGTACCAATATGTATCAGCATGGGTTTATCAGAGATCGGGCCTGTCAAACTAATATAATCAGTTTCTATAAGGAAGTAAGTTCTAGACTGGGCCAGGGTCAATTGATATCATATATAGCGTGTCCCCTGGTATAGACTTGTGAGCTGTATCTCAGATTAGACATCAACATGACTTTATTTAATGCACCCTTCTTACTGACTTCTCCAAATCATTCAATACTGTGCCACATAAAAGGATCAATAAAAAGAGAATGTTCGGACTGGAGGGAAATGTGAGTATGTGGGTAACTGACTATGGGATAGAAATCACATTGTTTTTAACGGTACACTCTCTGATTGGGTAACCGTCACTAATTAGGTACCACAGGGGCCCTACTCTCTTCAATATTTTTACTAATATGCACAGTAAAATATAATTTTTACAGATGGCACTAAACTGTGTAGAGTAATTAACGTATTTTTTGCCCTATAAGACGCACCTGCCCATGAGATGCACCTAGGTTTTAAGGAAGAAAATAAGAAAAAAAGATTGAACCAAAAGGTGTGCTTTTAGTGGGTTTTGAACTAATGGTGGTCTGTGTATGACAATATTATGGGGGGGATCTGTGGATGGCACTGTTATTGGGGCGGTAGGGGGGATCTGTTGAAGGCACTGTTATTAGGGGGGATCTGTGGAAGGCACTGCTATTGGGGGGGATCTGTGGAAGGCACTGTTATGGGGGGAATCTGTGGATGACACATACCATATATAGTATCTTATGCTATACTGTATATGTGTCATCCACAGATATCCCCCATAATAGTGTCCCTGTGTACAGTGAATAGTGACCCCAATACAGAAGGTGGAGGCTGGCAACTGGTGTTGAAATCACAGTGGGGCCCAGTGCAGTCACTGTACTCTATTACATGCATCGGGCCCCACACACAGCAGTATTCATATATAAACTGTAGGCAATCCATATGTAAACTGCAAGGTAGCGCAATCTACATAGTACTAACTATGAAACTCCCGTACTAGCAGGTACTGCAGGCTGGCCGGTTACTCACTTCCTCATGCGCATGCTCCTCCCACTTTATCAATGAAGCAGGCGTGTGAGAAAGTGAGTGACCGGCCAGCCTGCAGTGCCTAGTACGGGAGTTTCATAGTGAGTACTATGTGGATTGCGCAACCTTGCAGTTTACATATGGATTGCCTACAGTTTACATATGAATACTGCTGTGTGCGGGGCCCGTTGCAGTCACTGTACTCTATTACCTTGTAAACTGCAAGGTAGCGCAATGCACATAGTACTCACTATGGAAATCCCGTACTAGGAGGCACTGCAGGCTGGCCGGTCACTCACTTCCTCACGCGCCTGCTCCACCTGATTCATTTATAAAGTGGGAGGAGCATGCATGTGAGGAAGTGAGTGACTGGCCTGCCTGCCTGCTAGTATGGGTGATTCTTAGTGAGTACTACGTAGATTGCGCTACCTCGCAGTTTACATATGGATTTCTTACAGTTTACATATCGATTTCCTACAGTTTACATATGAATACTGGTGTGTGCGGGGCCCAGTGTATTAGAGTACAGTGACGGCACCGGACCCCGCCATGAGTTGCTCCTCCTCCCTCCCCAGCGATGTATTAGTGTTAGCGGAGTAAAAATGCCAGCATTCGCCCCATAAGACGCAGGGGCATTTTCCCCCCAATTTTGGAGGGGGGGAAAGTGCGTCTTATGGGGCGAAAAATGCGGTAACACAAAGGAGGACAGTATACTGCTACAGATGGATCTGGATAGATTGGAGGCTTGGGCAGAGAAGTGGCAGATGAGGTTTAACACTGATAAATGTAAGGTTATGCACGTGGGAAGGAATAATGCAAGTCACCAGTACATGTCAAGTGGTAAAACACTGGGTAATACTGACATGGAAAAGGATTTAGGAATTTTAGTTTAGGGTAAAGTTAACTGTAGCAACCATTGTCAGGAGGCTGCTGCCAATGATAATAAGATTATGGGTGGCATAGACAAGAAAGACATAGCAGATCTGGAAAGGGTTCAGCTAAAGTAATAACTGGAATGGGTGGACTACAGTACCCAAGAAGATTATCAAAAATTAGGGTTAGGCTTGTTTCACATCTGCGTTTATTATCTCCGGCAGGCTGTTCCGGCAGGGGAGCAGTCTTTCGGAGATTTCTGGCATTTGTCTGACCCCTTCTCGGCATATTAGCCTGGTTGTGGCCACATTGCCCCCATTCCCCATTGTAATGAATGAGGCCAGACGGCAATGCGTTTGCTTCCTGCAAGGCCTTATTTAGTTTAGAAAAAAGGACAGGGGAGATCTAATAACTATGTATAGTTACTACAGAGATCTCTCCCATCATCTATTTATCCCCAGGACTGTCACTGTGATGGGCAACTACGACCAGAGGAAAGAAGGTTTCTACACAAACATAGAAGAGGATTCTTTACTGTAAGAGCAGTGAGAATATGGAACTCTCTGTTTGGCGGACGCTGAGGTTTAAATTAGGGCGTCCTGGACTGCTGAGAGGGCTAGGCGGAGAAGGGGTTAAATAAAGTGGGGTCGTGCAGCTAGGTGTTAATGGTTCAGCCCGCAGGGGTGGCTGATGCAGGCTGATGTTTTAACATAACATTCTCCTGTGTGATGTACCCATCTCCACCCCCCGTTAGTTTTGATTGGCTAAGGCAAGTTGGTTAGGGCCATAGGAAAGATAAGAGTGCAGGAGGCTAGTCAACCACCCTCTTTTCTATAGCACCTCATCGCAGCTATCCAACCCACCCCGCGATTGGTGGAACGTTGTTTATTGTCTCTTTGTGTAAGTTACAGTTATCCTTTATGCAAAGTCACAGCGGAGGTCGGTGTGAGTTAAATGAAGATGGAGAAGAAGGCGGACTTGCCCACGGAAGGATTCTGTGGGGCATACTGCTTCTTAATACTCCCAGTTTCCCCAAGTTTTGATATGGCAAAGTTGGTGTTTTGAGTAAATCATTAATAAAGCTGTGACCAACTCTCACCCAACAAAGGTGTCCTGGTGTTTACTTCTGTCTAACTGCAAGAGTTTAAAGGTTGGGGTCAGGGGTTAGAATGCTCGGCAGTCTGAGGAGGTGGCGATGGTTATGAATTTGTGGAGTGTGGTAATATTACAGGTTATAGTTACTAAAATTCTTTAAAAGGGTCCTTGATCCAGGGAGTTTTTCTGATTTTTTTACAATGAGGAAAATTGGCCTCTACCTAATGAGGGTTCTTTGTCATATATGGGTCAACTTTGCAGAATAACTTTTGCAGGATAACAAGCTGAACAGTATGAATGTATGTCTTTTTTCAGCCTTGTAAACTATGTTATGTTACTATGTTACAGAGTTTGAAAAACTAGTTTCAGAAAAGTACTTTTTGAGAACAGATCATTCTCCACTGCATGCCCCAGACAAATGTCAGTAACTCTGGAACACCTCCCACTGCTGCAGCTAATGATCACAATACAGATGGTGTTTGCATGAGAAGCGTGTCCCCTGGTATAGACTTGTGAGCTGTATCTCAGATTAGACATCAACATGACTTTATTTAATGCACCCTTCTTAGGCCAAAGCTTCCAAAAATGTAACAGTTGAATAAAAATAGCTTTAAATTATAAACAGCACCACCAAAGAGTTAAACACTTTCTTCCCTTTAATGAATCCTGTGGAAACACCATTTTCAACTCCTCAGTCATTTCTATTCCTACCATCTGTTCATACGAAAACCTACAACACAACATTTTTTGTTCTTAAATGCATTTCGTGGCTGATGTTATTTGGCACCTACCTCCCACCTCCCTGATTGTTGATGATGGTAGTTGTCTGCTAAAATTTAATTGAGCCTGTCATTTAGGAGGATTACAGAATTAAATTATAAGTGAAGCAATAGGAAGAGGTTTGGCTGTTGAAAAGCTGGTGCAATCATAAACTTGGCATTAGTCATGGCTAAAGACTACCAAACAGCGACTTTAACAAAGCACTCCCATGAAATGTTATATTCTCTGGCCTGATAAAAAGATATGCAGTACCCTGAAGCAGGGTATATCAACAAACGATTGGCTCTATAATGTAATGTTATTAAATGTTATGTCATGTATTATATTGCCATGTTATGCATTGTATTGAAGCTATTATAACCATGTATGGATGGCACAGCCAAGGGTTAGTAATCCTGGATCAGCCCCTGTAAGTTGTTAGGTGGTGGCTGGTTTCACCCCTATTTAGTCAGTGCTCATGCTCCATCTTCTTAGGACTAAGAAAGCTACAGAGACTAACAGATCTCTGCAAGATCCACAGAAATAGAGAATGAGAATGATAAGAAGAGAAAAGGAAAACTTAGAATTTGCATGCCCAAGCATAGGGGTCAGTAAGGTAATCAGTGAATACAGCCATTAAGATCTTTGTGCTGTAAAGAACACCAGTAAAACACCCTTCACAACTGGACACCACCTGGCCAGAAGTAATTTCAAAATCCTGTATCCCACAGTGGAATTGACAGCTATCATTGTCAGAGTACTACTGCCTACCATATATTCTACTGAGAGAGACTTTAGCAAGATAGTGTACAAAGGAGGCCATAACTCCCATTCTTGCCTAAACTCATACATTACTATCTGGGAGAGAATTGCATTGTGAACAGTTGGATCTGTGTTTTGCTTTAGTTGGATGTACTACAACTCCCATTTTGCACTACAGTAAAGAGAGACGTTTATTCTTCTACCACTGACTTGGTTTTCTGACTCCTAAACAATATGCTGGCATTTGCACACTACATGTCCTGCTTTGCACCCTTCCAGAAAAACTAACATAAAGGGCATCCTAGCTACCCAACAGGCAGGAACCCATAAATCAGGGTATGCCCCAAAGGAAGAAAGAGTGTCGCCTCCTTTCACTGCACAGCCCTAGTGGGCATTCCTATGGGAGGCTTGATGCTAGTTTCAAAGGTATGAATATAGGAAATAATACATAGGATTCTGTGTCAGTTGAAGAGTCAGAGTGTCGGACACAGGACACAGCTGAGGACCAGACGGGAGTGAATAACTCACAAAATATAGCTACCCTACCAGTAAAAAGATTACATTCACCATAATTTATATCATGCACCTTTCTACCATGTCAGAGAATACTGTATATACATATTGATCCTATTTACAACTTTCATAGTCAGATTTGCAATTGCTTATTACTCACAAGGGATGCCCATTCAAGCCCAGCATAGAGAGTGTTAACTATATACCCATCCTAGGCAAAGCTGGCACAGTACAAGCTGTAAGATTTAAACAGGAGGGAGGCCCATCCATTAACATTATGACAGGCTTTTCAAAGATTAATCTTGGATTTTTTTTTATCCCTCACTGGAGGGGCATCAGCACCGCCTCATCTTTAATTCATCAGAGCTCCTGATTAATACCTGTCACCTTTCAATCAGAAGCAAGAATCTGGAAATGAAGTACAAAACTAAGATGAAAAGCAGCGGCATGATAGAAGAAAGTATTTATCATGGCAAATATTACAAGAGAACAAATGCTTTACGTATACTGCTTCAGCAATCAAGGTGCTTGGGTTTCATGTATCAGATTTTGTGGCAGTCTAGGGTTCGGAAAGAGCAGTGAAAATGTCTCTAATGGCATTTTATATTCTATTCCGTTTAGATTTTTTCCAGTTTTTGTGGACTTTGATCGGGATTATTACAAAGAAAATGCAACATGATTTGACCGTTTATTTATTTCTTTTCATATTTTAAACTACAATCAAATGGTCTTCAATTTTTAAACAGCACAATAAGCAGTATAATCCCCACTTGAGTCACTTTTCAGTGAAGAACAATTGCCCATGCAACAGGCACATAGAGGATACACACAAAGTGGAGAGGTGTGGGACAAGAATAGTAGTAGTCACAGATGAAGGGTCTACACTTGGTGGTGGCAGTCCCGCTTCAGCACTCCTATGTTGCTGTGCAGTGAAGAGAGGGTGCAAATAAATCCTCTGGGGAACACCCTGTTGAAGGTCTCCTGCCTGGTGGGGTGCTCTTAGTGTTTACGTTATGAGTTGCAGGACATGGAACAAGGAGGTGGAAGGAGTAGTCCAGCTTGGTTTAACATATGACCAGTTTTTACTAATATTTCATAACAACTGTAAGGGTGCCCAATGTTTTAAAGTACGAGAGGAGGGGTGCCAGAGAAAATAACTGCCCTAATACCTTAAGTACGCTACTGGTCATAGTACAGTAGTTAGCAGTCTTTTGTGCGTGTGTAATATACATGCATCTAATTCATAAACAAAAGCTAAATAAAAGTACAATTTTTGTCGGTTAATAAAAGAGAATAAACTCACTGGTAATAAAATGCGTAAAGTGGTTTCCTGGTCAGGTATCCTGTGCTACCCTATCAAAAGCAGTTTAGGTCAGAAATGGGGATCCCGAGCTCCAGGATATATACAGTAATTTTCTATGTCTTGATTTAGCTTTTTCTTGTTTAAATGCTGCAAGGACTCATAGTAAAAGCCTCTATGCAATTAGATTTTCCAGGTTGACTAGGTGTGCACCTGCAATATGGAGCACATTTTATTTCCCGACAGCTAGTAATAAAATCTAGGATTCCCAAGTGCAGACCTCACACTGGAATATTCAAGGTCCCTCTCCTCTTTAATCCCAGACACGTTGAACTTCTGACCAGTCTGTTACATGCCCCTCACCCAGACTATGAGGAGACCACCAGATGCTTTCTTCATGCCCTCCCACTAAGAAACCAAGATGTCTTTTTTAATTAGTCAGTAAAAAGCAAGTTGTGGGCACCACTGACATCTGGAGAGGCATATGGAGCCTGCAGAGATGTGAAGACCAGTGAGGGCCAGCAGCAGTGGGTCAGAGAGATCCTTCCATTAAAGCAGCTGTCACCTAAATATTGTACTAGTACTTCTTTTCTTACAATCCATTTCTTCACAAACAGAAGCGGCTAATGCTAATGCATTTTCACAAACCCATTACGTAGAATCCTTTGCAGGCTATAATATGAACTACTGAAGTATCCTGAACACAGCGATACAAAGCAGAACTTTTTCTTTCCATTTTTTTTCCCAGATCAGTTTATTTATTTTTAAGAAAGTCAAGGTAAGGTGAGTGGAGATTAAAATTTGCTACTAATGTCATGGGATTTGATTTTCTTCCTTGGAAGAAGCTGGCATTAGATTAAGCTTCTTTATGTGCTGTTATGACTTGTTTTTGATGAAACCCATGTGCTCTCTTGTGTTACAGTATTATTGTGTGATGCATACACCAGTATATAACCTGCTCCCTTGCTATTTACTGCCTGTGTCAGACAGGTGTCACTTTTATCTGTAAATCAATGCTCGTGTCTCTCTCTTATGAACTTATACTTTCTTTTTATTGGTTTCTTTTTTATATCGTAATTGATTTTAAGTACAGATATTTCATACATTGCTCTCAGCCTCGGATTAACCCATTCCCTGTGGCATTTATATTGACTCTAAAATGGGTATTTTGAGTACACCAGATTGAGAGGCAAGTTATGACTTCGAATGCTTTTGCTGCAAATCTACCCTTCAACCCAACCCTGTGAAATGAGGTGTAATATTTATTATTCCAGTCTTCATCTTCATTAAAACTAATTAAAACAGGCAAATCTGCTACATTGCTATGTTTTGCAATGAAATATATTTTATTTAGAAAGCTTGATTGATGCATTTTATTAAAGCTCAAGAAATTCTTTCCATGTTGTTATACAAAATGGGAAGTAATTAGTTCAGGAATAATTGCTATAGACTTGAGCATTTCCAATATAGGCGGTCGTAATAGCTGTATATTGAAAATTTCATTGCTACTACAGATGTTCTAATTAGCCATATGATCTGCAACGGAGGCTTCTTTCTATCATCAGTAGGAGCTGCTCAGATTCACAACGCATAGTATTTCACATGAATCCTTATGTGAGCTAGTAACGCAAAACCATGTTCTTCAATTACTGGTACTGTACTAATATATTTTATCCCTTAGGACCCTTTAACATGGCAGATACTCAGGGCAGTGATTGTGAACAAACCATTTGTTTCTGATCATTGGCATCTCATTCTGATGCATTTACATGCAGCAACTATTCTATCTATATGGGGATTAGTTATTCAAAGTCTCTATGCTCATTTGAGTGAGGCTGAGCTGCAATACTGGACATAGTCCATGAGCATGGCTGGTGTTGTTACTCGAAAACAATCAGTTTTTTTTAATTCTGGACAGCCCTTTAATGGAAGAGACCGTAGAGTGGCCAAGCCACCAGAAAATGGAAGAATCCACCTCAAAACAGCTAACAAACACAGTTTGTGGATAGAAATTATTTAAAAATTAACTTTTATTAACTCTCTTAGAAAATATGCCCCACACTGTGATACAAGAATATAATAAATAAGACACTAATGCATCTGGGTTGTTATCCTCAGGCCAACTACTTAACACACACTTATATCACAGTGGTTAAATAAATGGGTGCGCGGCGGCACTCAGTAAACACCAGTGTCTTACCACACTGTAGTCCTGGTCTCCGATGCCAGTGAAGTCAGCGATCAACCTTCAATATTCAACTTGAAGAGAAACGAGATGGAAAGGGAACAGACGAGGGTCTACCTTTGCCCTACAATAGTCAGTGGTCCTACATTGGCCCTAACCACTAGAAATAGGGGTAGCAGCCTGACCACAGGGCACTAGTCCTTAAAAGGGCGACCCCGTCCGGAACCTTTCCCTTTTCTACTTGGGCCTAGTACAGCCCTACACTGTTTAATGCTCCCTGTTCCCTACATGCATGTTTCATGCCCGCTAGGGACAATCATCAAGGGATATAGGTTTCAATAAATAACTTGTACTGGATAATACCTATGTGCTAGGTGATAAATAAAGCATTAAAGGAGTAGGTCCACAGATGGTTAAAACCTACATAGTAGTTCACATGGTTCCATTGTAATAGCACAATGAGACCTTAAATTAAGCCCAGACCTATGGATACAAAAGGGTGGGAAAGATAAAATAAATGAAGGGGGAGAAGTGAAGAGAAAGGGCTACAGATAACAGCCCCCCTCTCGTGCTTCCGTCACAGATGATGTGTACTGCTCCGCTGTTCAGTATCTGAGGTTTTTTCCCCTCTAATTTAAGTCCTCTTCCGTTCGGTTATTGCACAAAACATATCCGTATTGTTTCCGTATTTTTGCGGATCGTATACTGAAACAGTAACTTCTTAATAACCACACACATGAGCAATATGTGCTGGGCATAGCATTTCTACAGTATAGATCCGCAAAATACGGATGAAATACGGATGACATACGGATGTGTTGCGTGTGCGTTCGGTATTTTTTGCGGACCCATTGACTTGAATGGGGCCTCGGACTGTGATTTGCGGACAATAATAGGACATGCACTACTTTTTTGCAGAACGGCCATGCGGAAAAACGGAAACGCAATGCACATGGAGTAACTTCCATATATATTCTACAGCCCCATTGAAGTGAATGGTTCCGCATATGGTCCGCAAAAAAACGGAACGGAAGCGGAAAGAAAATACGGTCGTGTGGTGAGAGTAAAATTTGACACTTCCCAACCAATCAACCTGATTGCGGAAGCAAATATAGCCAAAGTTTTAGATGATTCACCTCAAAATGGCACCCAGCACCATTTCACTGTTAAAATTGGCAGGGAACTGGGTTCCATTGCATGCTGGTGTGCATGGTAAGCTGTATGCTTGCTTGCTTACATACTTACAGGCACATTGTTAGCATCAAGCAATATGATAATTTCTGAAAAGCAATGACATGCTGACTAAACCCAAATCTGGGGTGTTGAAGATTCTCCCCAAATATGATTTAGGAGACTAGAGGATTACGGGGCAAGGGTGCCAGACATGTCATCCCTTTCATAGAGTCAAATTTATCAAGAATATCGGCACTTAACAACATTCCTAGTGTTGATCCCGAATACTCTAATCTAATAATTTTTATCGCGAATATATTACATTGCCAATTTTCACAATCAAGTAAATAATGACTAGAGATCACGAATTCTCGAATTTGCGAATTTATTGCGAATGTTCGGCCAAAAAATTGCGAAATATCGTAAATCCGAATATTGCCTCTGCCGCTCATTACTACTCAACACTCCAAAAAAGGCAGTTTCTCTTTCCCTAGAGACTTAGAGGGTCATTTATTATACCTTGTATGGGTCTATCTGTGGTATTTTTTGTCTAATCTTATGCACATTCAGGTTTTGCGGGGTATTTTGTGACTTTTCAGACTCAATGTCTACTTTAGTACTGTTTCTTTCAATTCTAAATTTAGATCCCCAATCCAGGATTATACCACTGATAGGTCTGAGTTATGCTTTGCGACAGTGAAAGAATAGCGCAAAGTTGGGGCATGTCACGCCAGCTAGCAGCCTGTTCTAAAATAGAACAATTAGTCTAGAAGATGCGGTGGAGCCGCTGATAGCAATCCGTAACATACAAGTGTTACAGACTGCATATCAGAGCTTGTTCTGCCTCCTGTAGCCTGGTGCCCCCTGTGCCGCATTCCCCCGATGTTACTGTGTCCCATTCCCCTGATGCTGCTGTGCCCCCTGTGTCCCGTTCCCCCGGTGCTGCTGTGCCCCCAGAGCCACCGTCATCAGAAGAGAGTTTCAACTGTAAAACCTAACACCCTGCTGCAGGTGGCAGGATCGTTGGTGGGAGTGATCTTGCCCATTTAATCCCTTAGATGCCGTAGTCAGGAGCTGCTCATGGCACCCCTGGGGTTAATAGAGGGAGGCGTCTCCCTCTCTCCCCCATAGGGCCAATGCGCTGCAATGGCAGCCACCCCATGGTTACTATGGTAACCGGATGCCTTGCAAAAGCGTCCAGGTCTACCATGTAGTAATGTCGAAATTACAGTATTATAATCTGCTATATAAGAGCATTGCAGATTATAGTACACTCATCAGCCCCACTGGATCTTAACCCCTTAGTGACCATCCATATGTGTTTTTACGGCAGTCACTAAGGGGCCATGGGCTTGAGCGCCGCCTTTTTACAGCGGCACTTCAGACCAAGCTAGTGCTACAAAAAAGCACAGGAGCTCCCTGCGCACAGCTACCGGAGGTAGCTGTGGGCTGGAGGCAGTGATCAGAGGCCGTTGCAAGTGATCACCGAAAATGCCTGCAGCAGAGCTGCCAGCAGTGAACTTTCTCCGTCCTCTCATGTAAGAGAGGAGGTAGAAAGTCTCCGGTGCAAGGATCGGGTCCCCCAGTATTTTCCGATAGCGGGGACTCTATCTCCGCTTCCATCCCCAGACCCCATAGCCCTATAATGGTAGAAGTCTCCACCACCCGGCGGTTCCATCCCTTCTACTACGTGGGTTCCTGCTTCTTCATTTTCCCCCAAGTATCCCAATATTTATCTACTCCCCAAATTAATGTGGACATCACCAATTTTACCCTTTATGATATTTTTCATTTATTTGTGGATGGATGGAAGTCCTGGAATTCATTGTGCAGCAGACTAATCTGTACGCCACACAATTTGCTGTACAAAAGCCCACATCTATTTAGATAAGACGGTGGACCCCCAGAAGTGTCCCTGAAATTAAAAATTTTGGGGGGCTTACCCTGGACATGGGCATTGTAAAAAAAAAGACATTTGTCCGATCCTATTGGGCTGTGAGTACTGTCCACTGAACACCTGTGTTTGCACGAAACACAGGTTAGGGCTCATGCACACGAACATATTTTCTTTCTGTGTCCGTTCTGTTTCTTTGTGGACCGTATGTGAAACTATTCATTTCAAAGGGTCTGCAAAAAAATGGAAGGTAGTCCGTGTGCATTCCATTTCCGTATGTCCATATTTCCGTTCCTCAAAAAAATAGAACACGTCCAATTATTGTCCAAATTATGGACAAGGATAGTACTGTTCTATTAGGGACAACTGTTCAGTTCCGCAAAATACGTAATGCATACGGACGTCATCCGTATTTTTTGCGGACCGCAAAATACATACGGTAGTGTGCATAAGGCTTTATGCATTTTTGAGATAATTCCCAAGTCCCCCCCAGAACTGACCCAGCCTACGACGCCTAAATAAATTGAGACCCCTTATTTCCTTCCTTAGGGATTTATTATTAAAATTATATACCCCTGATAGAAATCTGTCCGTTGATTAAACCCTTTTTAGTTTCAAAGGGCACCTTTTCTGCCGTCAGTTTATTCCCTCCAAGCGTGCAAGATATGGGGTAAAATTATATAAAGTGTGCAAGAGCACAACCAGCTACACCTGCCGTCTGTCTGTATATGAGGGCAGAGAGTCCCAACTTCGGGAAAAATTGTGTGGGATTTATTGAAGCCATTCCTGCACAAAGGGTACCACGTGTACACTGCTACTTTTTATACCAGCATACCTCCTTTTAAATCTCTCCATGCTGCAAACACAGGGGCTTGTGGGACAGTCTGTAAAAATAGAGTGGGATACCCACAACCACTGGTGTCCAAGCGTTTGGAGAGAGGAACATCTTTCGCCCTTGCAAGTGACCAGCTGCTTGCAGTGAAGTGGAAGGACAGGAAGGATGTCTACATGGGTCTAGTATAAAAAGGTAGCAATCTACCTCATTCAGATTGCTACCTAGAATAGTTTTGTTTTATTTAAAAAGGCCCAAGGAAGTGCCCCTCCCAAGACCTGGCTCTGGATCTGCCACTGGGGCGGGGGTGGGGGGGTGGGGCCCCATGGAGTTTTGCACCGTGGCCCCATGGATTGTGTGTACACCATTGGATGTGCCTGTACTTTCGGCCACATAATATTATTTCCTGTTAGAGTCTATGCGGCCGCAGACTCAGCCAAGGCCGCAACTACGCAGGCACCGGCAGCTGCTTCTGCAGCTTGCTGTCAGCGGAGCATAATTACCCAATGCAATGGGGCTGGTATGTAATTTTTTCCAGGGCTGGTTTTCATACCCAGTCCGGCCCTGTTCGAAGGCTTTCAGAACGCCACTTCCCTCACCCCTTCTCTGCCACTGACAGTAAGACATATCCTCAGAAACGATGCCTGGTGTGTAGCAAACATGGAAGGAGGAGGGACACCCAATTTTACTACTCCAGTTGCCAATCACAACCAGGCCTCTGAAATTACCCCTGTTTTGAGACATACAGTTGGTAATTATTCATTTTATTTAATACCAAAAAGGGTATTTATACTCATTTTCTGTTTAGTTTGTGGGATTTCCAGGGAGGGAGGGATGGATCATTTTGGGATGGGTTGTAGAGCAAAAAAAAAATTTCACAATATTGGAACATATTTAACTTTTTCTGATTTGTTTTCTGAATTTTCATTATTTCATTTTTTAATGACTATGTCCTGCCACACAAAGCTGGTAATTCCATTTACATTACTGTATCATGATATTGGCATGATCTTTTTTTATTTGGAGAATCTCTAATGATTGAGTTGTTCATCACCAGTACACTAAGGGCTTTATCAGGAATATTTTTCTTACACCCCACTACAAGTCTAGAAATCCTGACATCATTTGGGGAATTAGTGATCCATTAGGCCCCTTTCACACGAGCGAGTTTTCCGCGCATGTGCAATGCGTGATGTGAACGCATAGCACCCGCACTGAATCCTGACCCATTCATTTCAATGGGTCTGTGTACATGAGCGTTTTTTTCACACAACAGTTCTGCGTTGAGTAAGAATCGCAGCATGTTCTATATTCTGCGTTTTTCATACAGCCCTGGCCCCATAGAAGTAAATGGGGCTTCAGTGAAAAAACGTATTGCATCTGCAAGTGCGGGTGTAATGCGGTTTTCACTGATGGTTGCTAAGAGATGTTGTTTGTAATCCTTCAGTTTTTTATGATGCGCGTGAAAAACACATCAAAACGCATTGCACCCGCGCGGAAAAAGCTGAACAACTGAACGCAATCGCAGGCAAAACTGACTGAACTTGCTTGCAAAATGGTGCGAGTTTCACTGAACGCACCCTGAACGCATCCGGAGCCAATCCGTCAAGCTCGTGTGAAAGAGGCCTTACTGTTCCTACAGACGGTTCTGGACACTGTCCTTTTATATATTCTGTAGGTGACTGGTTGATTGTGTGCATAGCGGTTTCTACCTTGCCGGGTAGGAGTCTGTTATGGTGCACCGTGTCACTTAGCACGTTCGTCTCTCATATAGGGATTGATTGGGCTAAAGAGATGTTGTACGACCAGTCACTGTCCTTGAATGTCAACTTGTCATTACAGCCCTATCGGTGTTCTTGTATCTTGTGAACAAACTGGAATTTGCTATATAGTTGGAGACATTGTGCTCTGTTTTCTTGGACATGTTGCCTTTCACTACAGTTCAGTTTTTTTCTTTCTGCAATAAGTAATTATATGTCATACCAGAACGCTGCTCACAACAGCATCAGAATGACAGATATGTGGGAGACAACTGCTTTGTTGGCGAGACATAGTCATGTGTACAGGCAAATTTTGTACAGGCTGTTTTAGAAATCTGCCTCCCTTATATGTTCACATGTTCACTTCTTATCTGTATACACCACAAAGATTAGAATATGGCATATTTCTAAGACAGTAACAGGGTTACCCATCTTAAAAATATTTTTTCTACAATTTCCTGTGAAAATGTTATTTACAATTTGAATAAAAATAAAACCATATATGCTCATTATTTCACCCCATAATAATTTTGTACTCAGCATGCTCACTACACCACTAGTTGCATGCTTTAAGGGATCTAGTTTTTAAAATGGGGTCATTTATAAAGGTGTTCTATCATTTTGCAGCTCAATGCCATTACATGTGTGCGATGGGTCCTGAACCATTTTCAGTTTATTATCTGAAAGGCCCCAGGTGCTCCTTCATGTTTGGGCCCTGCCGTGTGTCAAGACATAAGATTAGAGTCGCAATGGGGATATTTATGAAGACAAGAGAATTGGGGTGATACATTTTGGGGTGTACGTCTCAATTTTCATGTGCTTTGTAATAAAAAAAAATGTCTTTAAATTGACACTTTTATGTAAAAAATGAAAAAAAAAAATGTTTTCACCTGCTTAGCATTCATTTCTGCAAATAACTGGGCGGTCTGAAATGCTCACTACACCCCTAGATGAATACAAGAAGAAACCAAGGTGGATAAATATAACTATAAACAAAGCAATAAATGACAAAAAGAAAGCATTTAAATCACTAAACCAGGAGGGTAGCGAGGAAGCACGGAAAAACTATAAGGAAAAAAATAGAATATGTAAAAAACTAATAAAAGCGGCCAAACTTGAGACCGAGAGATTAATTGCCAAAGTAAGCAAAACTAAACCTAAAATGTTCTTCAATTATGTAAATGGTAAAAAGTATAAATCTGAAGGTGTCGGCCTTTACAGAGGGTGGAGTTGCAGAGAGCAATGAGGAGTAAGCAAAGCTATTAAATATTTTTTTCTCCACTGTATTCACTGAAGAAAATAAACTGTCAGATGAATTGCATAATGTAAAAGTAAATTCCCCATTAAAAGTGCCTTGTCTGACCCAGGAAGAAGTACAGTCCCTGACAAAAGACTTGTCGCTTCTCTATTTTGTAGAAACTCCTGCTATTAACCTGACTTTCAATTAATCAATTTGTGTTAGAAATATGAAATATCAAACTGGATTTGATCCAGTGCTGAGCCACGCCCCCTGCACTGATCCCATGACGGTGACGTCACCCCAAGTCCTTCGGCTTTTCCAAAGTTCGGGTTCGTGGAAGCCGCCCCTTATGGATTCCATATGCCGGGATAGTCCGCGGTAGTGGAATCCATAACGGGATGCGGCGATTACCCCAACCCGAACGCCGAACGCCGAACTAATTTTTGAAGGTCGCTCATCTCTAGGGTGAATCTTAGGCATTTTTGCAGAAGTCTAGTTGCAGTTCATGTGAAGGTCTAGTGTACTAAGGTTCTTTTTATACACACCTGAGACCTAATTGATCCATTATTAGTCACAGGTGAAGCTCATATGACAAGGCGACAACACTTATGTCTTGGCAAAAATTGACTAAATGGGCTTTACCAAGTATTAGAATACTTTTTGTCATTTCTTGTAACAAAATCTTGATTAGAAATATATTTTAGCAGCACTTCAGGTCAATTTGTACACAAGCGACAAGACTTTTGTCAGGGACTGTACATCGGCGTCTTACGAAGATTAAAATAGACAAATTGCCAGGACCAGATGGCATACACCCCTGTATCCTAAGATAATTAAGTAATGTCATAGCCAGACCCTTATTTCTTATATTAAGGTATTCTATACTGACAGAGAGGGTTCCACAGGATTGGCGCATAGCAAATGTGGTGCCAATATTCAAAAAGGGTCCAAAAACACAGCCCGGAAACTATACGCCGGTAAGTTTAACATCCGTCGTGGGTAAACTGTTTGAAGGTTCTCTAAGAGATGCTATCTTGGAGAACCTCAATGAAAATAAGCAAATAACGTCATATCAGCATGGCTTAATGAGGGAACGGTCATGAATTGACAGCAGCAAATCAATGGATGTCGTATATCTGGACTTCTCCAAAGCATTTGACACTGTACCACATAAAAGGTTAGTATATAAAATGAAAATGCTCGGACAGGGGGAAAATGTCTGTATGTGGGTAAGTAACTGGCTCAGTAAGAGAAAACAGAGGGTGGTCATTAATGATACACTGTCTGATTGGGTCACTGTCACTAGTGGAGTACCTCAGGGGTCAGTACTGGGCCCTATCCTCTTCAATATATGTATTAATGATCTTGTAGAAGGCTTGCACAGTAAAATATCAATTTTCACAGCTGACACTAAACTATATAAAGCAATTGACATGGAAGAGGACAGTATACTGCTAAAGATGGATCTGGATAGATTGGAGGCTTGGGCAGAGAAGTGGCAGATGAGGTTTAACACTGACAAATGTAAGGTTATGCACATAGAAGGGAATAATGTAAGTCACCCGTACATACTTAATGGTAAAACACTGGGTAACACTGACATGGTAAAGGACCTAGGAATTTTGGTGAACAGCAAACCAAGCTGTAAAAAACAGTGTGAGGTAGCTGCTGCCTAAGCCAATAAGATAATGGATTGCATCAAAAGGGGCATAGATGCCCGTAATGAGAACATAGTCCTGCCACTTTACAAATCACTGGTCGGACCACACATGGAGTACTGTGTACATTTCTGGTCTCCTGTGAACAAGGCAGACATAGCAGAGCTGGAGAGGGTTCAGAGGAGGGCAACTAAAGTAATAACTGGAATGAGGGAACTACAATACCCTGAAAGATTATCAAAATTAGGGTTATTCACTTTAGAAAAAAGATGACTAAGGGGAGATTTAATAACTATGTATAAATATATCAGGGGTCAGTACAGAGATCTTTCCCATCATCTATTTATCCCCAGGACTGTGACTGTGACAAGGGGACATCATCTCTGCATCTGGGGGTAAGAAGGTTTGTACATAAACATAGAAGAGGATTCTTTATAGTAAGAGCAATGAGACTATGGAACTCTCTGCCTGAGGAGGTGGTGATAATGAATTTACTAAAAGAGTTCAAGAGGGGCCTGGATATATTTCTGGAGTGTAGCAATATTACAGGCTATAGCTACTAGAGATGGATTGTTAATCCAGGGAGTTATCTGATTGCCTGATTGCAGTTGGGAACTTACTACCACTCCTATTTCCTCCATCTCCATATCAGGCACAATGCAGTCATACTAGACAAAGAAACCTCAGCAAGTACACACCACAGTTGTTTCTGTTATTAGCGCACAAAGGAGCATATTATCCAACATATCACCCATGTAAAAAGTAACCATACCTTAATATAATAGCTGATGTCACCATCCTTAATAGTAATTATTTTAACCACCCCTATCTGAAATTTTAAATCAGTCTTTAAAACTAAATGTTGAACAATTTTAGCCCAAGCTTGTTGCAGAACTTGTTAACAGCAACCTTGTCCCATAAAGTACAAGGAAGGGGGCTGTTTGTTCAACCCATCAAGTGAAGAAAAATTTTTGGGAGGAGAACCACAATGTAAGGTGCCAATCTGGGTAGAAAAAAGAGATGCTGGTAGAAGTGTCTAGAGAACACGTATGGTGAGCCCCTATTAGACACATTGTACTAGCAGCAGTTCTATCTGTTGAAGAGACCAATCGTCAACCAATAAATTATGGTAAGTATATCTAAAAGGATATACACTAGATATAAATTAATATAAATAGATGATATTAATACTAAAATGTTTAAAAACCTCAATAAAGGTATAGTAAAAACAATGGCAATAAAACCAATAGCAACAAAACCAATAGCGGTAAGGTCTAGAGTAGGTAATAGTAGAAGTAAATATATATAGAAAAAATAATAATGAAAAAAAGGAGGAATATAAGTAGTGATGAGCGGCAGAGTACTATATTCGATTTCTGACGAAATTCCGTAATATTCGAATGAATATTCGTTTCATATTCGTCGAAATCGAATATTCGTCATTTTTCTAGTTATCGCGATTAACATGCGATTTAAATAATCGCATATTGCGATTTGTACTGAAGGCTACTTTCCTATTGGTTTCATATCTAGAATTAGCGAGGATGACGAATATGACGAATGTATTCGTCTATTCCTCAAAACGAAGATAGCAGTATTCTACATCTTCGTTTTAGCTACCTATTCGTCAACTTAGCTAATTCTAGCAATCAAATAGGAAGGTTGACTATAGAGACAGCTGTGTTAAATTCGCTATGCGATTTTTTTTTTTAATAAATAGAATACTTATAATAATTTTATCAAGTAATATAATTATTGTATTAAAAAAAAAAAATCGCATAGCAATTTAACACAGCTGTCTGGTAAGTCAACCTTCCTATTTGATTGCTAGAATTAGCGAATAGCGAAGTTGGCGATGACGAGGCGAATAGGTAGCTAAAGCGAAGATGTAGAATACTTCGTTATCTTCGTTTTGAGGAATATGACGAATACATTCGTCATATTCGCTATTACGCTAATTCTACCAAGCCAACCATAACTTCTGTGCTCATGGAGCGTCCCCATCACCATGGGAACGTCTCCATATACTAAATGTACTGTCGGATTTGAGGAATTACGTTGAAATCGCAATGCGATTAATTCAAGTTATATTAATCGCATTGCGATTTCAACTTAGAAGCTGGGTTTATAATGGGTCAGCTTGCTAGAATTAACGAAGTTAACGAATATGGAATATAGCAGCAGTGCTAAGTTGAAATCGCAATGCGATTAATTTAACTTAAAGTATTCGCATTGCGATTTCAACTTAGCACTGCTAGTGCATAGCTATACTCCATATTCGTTAATTCTAGCCTATGTAAGATAGCAGTGCTAAGTTGTAATCGCAATGTGATTAATATAACTTGAATTAATCACATTGCGATTTCAACGTAATTCCTCAAATCCGACAGTACATTTTAGTATATGGAGATTCTCCCATGGATGGGGACGCTCCACATGAGCACGGAAGTCGGCAGAAGCGGCAACGGGCACTGACTAGAGCAGCCAGGAAGCCAGGAATCCTCAGGACAGGTAAGAACTACTTTTGGGAAGTAGGAAAGAAAAAAATATAACTAAAAAAAAAAAAAACGAATATTCGAAATAGCGAATTTATAGCGCTATATTCGAAATATTCGCGAATTAGCGAAGTGCCGATATTCGCTAAAAAAATTCGCTTTTCGAATATTCGCGCTCAACACTAAATATAAGGAGGAAAGTATTTGGCCCGCTTGAGCTTTTCAACCTTTTGCCACATTTCAGGCTTCAGACATAAAGATATAAAACTGTTATTTTGTTGTGAAGAATCAACAACAAGTGGGACACAATTATGAAGTGGAACGAAATTTATTGGATATTTCAAACTTTGTTAACAAATAAAAAACTGAAAAATTGGGTGTGCAAAATTATTCAGTGCAGCAAACTCTCTCCAGAAGTTCAGTGAGGATCTCTGAATGATCCAATGTTGACCTAAATGACTAATGATGATAAATAGAATCCACCTGTGTGTAATTAAGTCTCCGTATAAATGCACCTGCACTGTGATAGTCTAGAGCTCAGTTTAAAGCACAGAGAGCATCATGAAGACCAAGGAACACACCAGGCAGGTCCGAGATACTGTTGTGGAGAAGTTTAAAGCCAGATTTGGATACAAAAAGATTTCCCAAGCTTTAAACATCCCAAGGAACACTGTGCAAGCGATAATATTGAAATGGAAGGAGTATCAGACCACTGCAAATCTACCAAGACCTGGCCGTCCCTCTAAACTTTCAGCTCATACAAGGAGAAGACTGATCAGAGATGCAGCCAAGAGGCCCATGATCACTCTGGATGAACTGCAGAGATCTACAGCTGAGGTGGGACACTCTGTCCATAGGACAACAATCAGTCGTATACTGCACAAATCTGGCCTTTATGGTACAGTGGCAAGAAGAAAGACATTTCTTAAAGATATCCATAAAAAGTGTAGTTTAAAGTTTGCCACAAGCCACCTGGGAGACACACCAAACATGTGGAAGAAGGTGCTCTGGTCAGATGAAACCAAAATCGACCTTTTTGGCAACAATGCAAAACGTTATGTTTGGCGTAAAAGCAACACAGCTCATCACCCTGAACACACCATCCCCACTGTCAAACATGGTGGTGGCAGCATCATGGTTTGGGCCTGCTTTTGTTCAGCAGAAACTGGGAAGATGGTTAAAATTGATGGGAAGATGGATGGAGCCAAATACAGGACCATTCTGGAAGAAAACCTGATGGAGTCTGCAAAAGACCTGAGACTGGGACGGAGATTTGTCTTCCAACAAGACAATGATCCAAAACATAAAGCAAAATCTACAATGGAATGGTTCACAAATAAATATATCCAGGTGTTAGAATGGCCAAGTCAAAGTCCAGACCTGAATCCTATCGAGAATCTGTGGAAAGAACTGAAAACTGCTGTTCACAAATGCTCTCCATCCAACCTCACTGAGCTCGAGCTGTTTTGCAAGGAGGAATGGGCAAAAATTTCAGTCTCTCGGCTTGAATGACACTCTTAAGTACACAAATTATTGATCAATGAACTCATATTGATTATCGAGCCTATCTTAATTACCCCCTATTTTTCGTATTTCTCCTATATTTATTATATTATTATATGTAGCCCCTGTTTATACACTTTTTGTACATCACCTGTTAGATGATATCTATATTCCAGTACAAAGTTTTTTATTCTTTGTCTTTTCTTTTTTGCCATTGTTTTACTATACCTTTTATTGAGGTTTTCAAACATTTTAGTATTAATATCATCTATTTATACTCATTTATATCTATATCCTTTTAGATATACTTACCATAATTTATTGGTTGACGATTGGTCTCTTCACCAGATACATCTGCTGCTAGTACAATTTGTCTAATAGGGGCTCACCATAAGTGTTCTCTAGACACTTCTACCAGCATCTCTTTTTTCTACCCAGATTGGCGCCTCACATTGTGGTTCTCCCCCAAAAAGAAATTTCTTCACTTTATGTATGTGCTGAACTGGTTCACACTACTCGCCATATCCGGCAGCCTCTCTAACACTATACCTTGTCTTCTTTCCACCTACTACTTTTCTTCTCCTACTCTGTCGCCCTGCAAGCTAATTATATAGACTTCTTGGATTATTTCCGAGTAAGTCTTGTGATTAATCCTCTACATATTTTTCTCTCTAATCTGTTCAACCTATCAGCATACCCTGTGATTATGTCTATAGTGTTCTATGGCATCTAGGGTCCTAATAGTAGCCGGTCAGTTTTACACCGATGGACAGTAATGCTGGTATACTCATTGTAGAGTAAAAAGTCGTGTGATCATTAAAAGTTCATTATATAAACAAAAACTATTTAAAACCTAAATATGTTTGTGGGGAAAAGTAATAAGAAACAATGTTATTTAAAAATAATCCAATATTTTTAAGATCCATGAAAATTGTGATATTGTACAATATAGTTAACCGTATAAAATAAATAAATAAATAAATAAATAAATAAATAAAGACAGAATTGCAACATCAGGGAACCCACTGTTAAAAAAAAACAAGAATATTTAGGGTCTCCCTCTACTAGTTTTTGTAAATTTTTATTTTCTCACTCCATGCCTTCTGGGTGGGTAAGCTTTGCCTGCTAAAATGTCAGAGCTGTGTTGTTCTCCCTACCTAGGCTGTACGTCCTCATGCACATGACCATATTTTTGGTCTGTATCCAGTCTGCTTGTTTTTTTTTTGTTTTTTTCAAATCGGATGCAGATCCAGGTGAAAAGATGAGTTTTGTTTTTGCCTGGTTACAAGAGGAGATGTAAACAGTACACCAGCAAAATATGAAAATGGCTACCATGGACAGGCAGAAGTGAGGGGATGATTACATAAGAACCAGGTTACAGGGAGATAGCAGAGACTAACTAAACAAAGCAAATTCCAGTGACAATAAGAATAATATTGAATAAAACCATGGGACATGGAATATGATATGTGTGTAGTATGCTTTTATCCAATCTGATGTCATCTGCTGATCCCCCAACTCTGGTTTCACAGTATGAGTCTCACACTAAAGGTGTAGCTGTCAGCCATTCTCCCTGAGTTTGTCATACACATGCATGGATATTTACTATTTAGCACAATATGGTGATTTAGAAGGTTTTTTTTAAAAATTACACAGTGAAGGTATGAAGGAAAAAGGAAACTGTGCATTAACGTGTACTACTGACATATAAAACAAGTTAAAACAATTACCAGTAATACGTTCACTTTAAGGTACTGTACAGAAGAGATGATGAAAAAGTATATATACTTCCCCAAAAATTTTGGGGCAGTGTCAAAAATTGAAATAAATGTAAATAAAACCAGATTGAAATGACTCATATTTTATTTACAAAAGAACATAGAACACTTGTCATATGTTTAAAGAAAGACATTTTACCTTTTCTTGAAAAAAAAAATAACTGTAATTTAGAACTTGATGGCAGCAACGTAACAAAAAGTTGGGATAGAAGCAAGAAAAGGCTGAAAAAGTTCATTACCCCAGAATAGGGTCCTTGCAAAATAGTTTATTGATATTTAATGTTATTTGGTTCTTTGTAATGTTGTAATGCACCCATATAGTTCTGTGTGGATCAGTGATGGTAACAATTCTGACTTTACCCTTGTAGAAGGCTGGGAGCTGGACCTACTGTAGGTCTTCTCCTAGTTCATTCAAGTGTGAGCAGAGGAAAAGAGAAGAGCTACATGGGCTCACTCCTCAGAAGTAAAGGTGAGCGAATTGAAGTTGATGAAGTGGAATTCGATACAAATTTCAGGAAAAATTTGATTTGCATCCGAATTTCCTCATGCTTCCTGTTAACATATCAAATTTTTTCCTAAAATGGCTGTTGCACGTGTTAGGACTTGCAGCAGGGAACTCTGGGAATGAGGGATCACCCACAATGCCATGCATGCCGCCAATAAGCAGCCAGCCAGCCCTGTGATGTCACAGCCCTATAAATAGCCTCAGCCATCTTGGATTCAGCAATTTTAGAGTGTGCTTAGTGCAGGGAGAGACTTCAGTAGGGGCTAGGGACAGTGCTAGGAAATAATTTCAAACTTTTATTTTGCTGTATAGAAGTTCAACGAAAGGATAGAGAGGAATAATTCCACATTCTTGAAGCAGAACAGGTTTCAGTAGGGGAGTTTACAGCCTGGGTAATTGGAACAATCCTATTATACCTTGCGGCACTGACTGCCGATCCAGCGCTGTAATTCCAGCAAACCGTTCTTGTTATTGGGGTGCAACTGCTGTTTGATACAGCCATTAACAGGATTTATTACAAGGAAATATTTCTAAGAATCTGTGGGCAGAAGGGGAAGCGTGGCCAGGGTGCCAATGTTGTCACTACGGCTCTGCATCAACATATGCAGCGTCACCAAAAAGTGGCCTGGGAAAACCGTGGCTCCGATGTGGTGGTCCAGCCTGCCGTAGCAACTGCTGCATCACCCATTGGCACGCACCCGATTTCAGGTAGTTAAGGCTCCACAACCTCAACTGTCTGTCCTTCCCATCATCTGCTGGTCCCGATGCTCCTGCTCCTACTCCTCATCAGTCATTCTGTCAGCAATCAATCACCAAAGCGATTGACAAGAGACAACAGTATGAGTGCACTCATCCAACGGCACAGAAGCTGAATGTGCTCCTGGCCAAGTTGCTGGTGCTGCAGTCCCTACCATTCCAAGTGGCGGACTCTGCATCGTTCAGAGAACTGATGTCTTGTGCCGTGCCGAGGCGGAGAGTCCCAAGCCGTCATTTATTTGCCAAAAAAGCAGTACCAGCCATGCACACTTATGTAGAACAGAAGGTGGGCAGCGCCGACGTGTGGAGCTGTAACTACGGTCAGGGATAATACATGTCCTTTACGGCCCACTGGGTGAATGTGGTTCCTGCACAGCCACACCAGCAACTTGGCCAGGTGACTCCGCTTCCACCTCCACGTTGTTAAGCCATTGGTCCTGCAACAATGTCCGCCTCTGCCTCCTCATCCTCCACGTGTCCTTAGCCTCAACTGCAGGGACAATTCACAGTGCCCCTCCAGCATACCACATGTGCAGGGCATGGCGGTGTCACAATGTTCTGCACCTTGTTTGCCTGGGCGAACTGTCACTCAGGGAGGAATTGCTCCGTGTCCTTCATCAAGAAATCCAATCACAATTTCTTTACGACAATTGAAAATCAATGAGTCAAGGAGGGCTGAGCCATGCGCCCTGCATGGCACACGTGTTCAATCTAGTTGTCAATCGGTTCCTGAAGTTTTCCAACCATCTGCAAGACATCCTAAAAATGGCCAGAAAGCTTTGCATGCACTTCAGTCACTCGTACACTGGAAAGCCCACTCTCCTTTAGCTGCATCGGCAGAACGGCATCCCCCAAAATAGGCTGATATGTGACGTTTCCACCCATTGGAATTCCACCCTCAATATGTTGCACCGACTATATGAACAGAGAAAGGCCATAAGTGATTTCTTGATGATCCAAGTGGAGAGGAGTACTCCCCTGTGTAACTTCGATGTCAGCCAGTGGCAGCTCATGCGTGACACCTTCCCTTTGCTCAGGCCATTTGAGGAGGTTACATTATTTGTCAGTCGCAGGACTACAGAATAAACAACATCATTCCATGTCCTGGAACAGATGCTGGAAAATCTGTCTGGTCAGGGGACTGGAGACATGGCGCCTAGATCTCACAGCCACATGAGCCCTGTGGGGGCTGAACTGGATGAAGAGGAGGACATTGGAACACAAGCAATATGTAGCGAAATGGGTGGTTTTTCTGCACAGGTGACAGAAGAGGAGGAGCAGCCAGAGGCAGGGTAACCAGACACAGAGGTAGACGAGGCAGAGTAACCAGACACACCGTGGCAGTATGCAGTGGAGATGGAGGCAGGGAGTCCCTCCGAGTCACTTGCACAAATGGCCCGATGCATGCTCACTTGCTTGAGTAGTGAAAGCCAAGTTGTCAACATTCGACAGAGAGATGACTTCTAGCTCTCCACCTTGTTGGACCCTCACTACCAGTCCAAAATGGGGGCCTTTTTTACACCCACTGAGAGGGAGGACAAACTGAATTGAGCCATCCTATGTAGTCAGTTGGCCACTGTCTATCTGTGCCATCGTCCATTCTCTTGCAGGTCTGATCGGGTGGTCTCTCTGAGCTCACATTCCTTTGCCATGGCTGCTGTGGCAGGGTGGGGAGGGAGGAAAAATGAGACACTCAATGGATCCTGTCTATGTAACAGCTGTAAGGCCTGCATGACATGGTCAATGTTTTGCATCTGTGGTCAATGTTTTTGCATGACATGGTCAATGTTTTGAATTGGCATATGGGGATTTGGTAGCCAAAAGCAGGAGTGGTAACAAAACACAGAAGACATACAAATATTCTATTCACGTGCCATCTCTGTTTTGGATCCGATCCTTTTTTTTTTTGGCTTTAGCAATACTGATGGATTACTGACCAAATGCTCACCGAGTGAAGGCGAATGCTCCACAGACAGGATCCGACAGGAACCTCCAAAAAACAGATCCTGTCTGTTGAGCATCCTCCTTCACTAGGTCAGCATTTGATCAGTAATCCAAGAGTATTGCTAATGCCAGAAAAAACAGAAGTGGATCCAAAACAGAGATGACACGTGAATGTGGAGACCACAGAGTGTCCCAATAACAGAATCTGGAGGTGGCGGCAGCATCAGGAGGAGGCCATAGAGTGGCACAATGACAGTGTGGATGTGTCGGCAGGATCAGGAGGCCACAGAGTGGCACAATGTCACAGTATGGAGGTGGCAGCAGCATCAGGAGACCACATAGCGGCAAGGTGACATAGCGTGGAGGTCTCAGAAGCATCAGGAGACCACAAAGTGGCAAGGTGACATAGTGTGGAGATGGCAGCAGCATGAGGAGACCACAGAGTGGCAAGGTGACATAGTGTGGAGGTGGCAGCAGCATCAGGAGACCGCAGAGTGTCAAGGTGATATAGTGTGGAGGTGGCAGCAGCATCAGGATACCACAGAGTGACCCGGTGACAGACTGGGAAGATGGGTGACAAAACCAGTACCAGCTGAAGATGGTAGGTGAAAGAAGGAGCACATCAGATGTGTGGCATCAGACAGGTAGGAACATCAGAATAGTAGTTGAGGCAGGTGGCCAGAAGAAACCGGTCTCTTTTTTTAAAGTGTTGGTGTGGCACCATGGATGATCTAGTCTGATGTATCAGGCATTTGTGGATGGAAATCCTGGCTGATCCATGCCTGATTCATCTTAACAAAGGTCAGTCTCTCCACATTTTGGGTGGACAGGTAAGTTCTTCTTGGGGTAACTATGACCACTGCCATATTAAACACCTGCTCTGATGCCACACTACTGGCCGGGAAGGACAGCTTTTCCTGGGCAAACTCTGCTAGTTGCGGCCACAAATCCAGTTTGGCTGTCCAGTAGTCCAGCGGATCTTCCATGTGGGCTGGAAGGTCACTGTCCAAGTATGCCACCATCTTCTGGTTCAGGTCCTGCTCAAGGTCTAGCTTCTGCTGGTGAGGAGTTTCTTCACTTGGCGGGTGAAGAAAGATGCTGCTGATGCTGTTGCTGAAGTTGCTGCTGATGTATCTGAAACTGATCCTACCACTGCACACTCCCACAGCAGCCATGACAGAGGACCGTGAGCGCAGAGGGCTCCCCTGGTCAGACCTGCAAGTAGATTGGACCCAGAACATGGATGCGGTCAACAAAATTCACAAAAGCAGTATTTAACTGCTATAAATTGGAATTAATTATTTATACAACGGATGCATAATTGTTTTTTCGGCCTACAACACAGCTTGTTTCAATGAACCACCAAAATGCAGTTTTTTAACTGCTGTAAATTAAAAGTAGATATTTATACTATGTATGGACACCAGATTTGGGGTCCGAGAACACGGATGCAGTCACCAAACTTCACAAAAGAAGTATTTAACTTCTATAAATTGGAATTAATTATTTATACAACAGAGGCACAACTGTTTTTTCAGCCTACAACACAGCTTTTTTCAATGAAACCCCAAAATGCAGTTTTTAACCGCTGTAAAAAGTAGATATTTTTACAGTGTATGTACAACTGCTTTGTGAAGCAAGAATATTGCTTTTTTCCCACAAAAAAAGAGTAATGCAGTATTTCTCAACTGTAATGTGAAATCAGTATTTAAGCGGTGTATTTCAAAATGCATTGTGGATCAGGATTTCCACTTTTTTGTCAAAAAAATACACTTATGCTGTATTTCACAGCAGCAATGTAAAATAGGTGGGTCGAATGGCTATTTCAGACTGTTTGGTGGACCTTAAATAAGTTTTTTTTTCTATAAAAACAAAGAAGCACTATTTCTCTGCAGAAATATAAAATAGGTCGTTGGATGGTGTATGCAGAACTGTGTTGTGGACAAGGAATACAGTTTGTCCCCCAAAATTACACAGATTCTCTATTTCACCGCAGAAATGTCAAATATATATTTTCGTGGTATAAAATAGGCTTGGTGGATCAGGATGACCACTTTTTTTAACTAAAATACACTGATGCACTATTTGATAGCTGAACTTGAATATACGGTTTAGTGCATTGTATACACAAGTGCTCTGTGGCACCACAGATCCCAGGCTAGACAAATTGACTATGTCCCCCCTTAAACATACAAAAATCAATATAGGGGACTTAAGCGGGGACTGCATATGGCTGGCTGGCACACATGCAGTACACTGCAGTGGCTAAAATGGCTGCCGAGCACCACCTCAGTAACAGATGGATTACAAAAAAAGATTTCCCTGGCAGTGGCTGGGTACAGAAACGTTGGATTGCTGAAGCTCCCTCCCTATTTGCTGTATCTTGTGGATTAAAGTAGCACAGGTTCTTCTGATTTCTGCCCTTTTCTGTCCCTGATGGCAGCAGCAGCATCCTCTCCCTAAGCTCAAATCAGCAGAGTGACGTGCGGCAGTACGTGACTCCAGCTTATAAAGAGGCTGGGTCACATGCTGCACTCAGCCAATCACAGCCATGCCATTAGTAGGCATAGCTGTGATGGCTTCTTAGGGCAAGAAGTAAAATGCTTGCTGATTGGCTGCTGTGCAGCCCTTCAGAAAGCGGGAAGAAATCGCCGAACAACAGACCCGAACCCAAACTTTTTTGAAAAGGTTCAGGTCCATGTCCCGAACACCCCAAAATTCGGTATGAACCCGAACTATACAGTTTGAGTTCGCTCAACTTTAATTATGATGAAAAATATATATAAAAAAATAAATTTTTTAAATTTCACACCCATTTTGCTTAAATTACTGTGGAACGCTTAAAGGGTTAACAAAGTTTCTAAAATTAGTTTTGAATAATTTGTGAGGGGGGGTGAGGTTTCTGAAAAAGCATGATTCATCTGTGTTTTTTTTTACTATGTAAGCCCTTCAAAGTCACTTCAAAACTAAAATTGTCCTTCAAAAAAGTTGAACATTTTTCCTCAAAAATTAGAAAAATAGCTTTTAAATGGTATCTGTCAGCAGATTTGTACCTATAAAACTGGCTAACCTGTTGCAGGTATGCTTGGCAGATGAAGGCATCTGTATTGGATCCATGTTGACCCATTTGCTACCAGCGCCGTACATGTACGGCACTGGAGCGATGTTTAAACATGGTGCCCGCTCGCACATGCAGCAGGCGCAATGGCCTGTGGCTAGTGTTGAGCGAACAGTTCGAGAATAGTTCGGGTTCGTACCAAATTTTGGAGTGTTCGGGACATGAACCCGAACCTGAACATTTTCAAAAAAGTTCGGGTTCGGGTTCGATGTTCGGCGATTACTTCCCGCTTTCTGAAGGGCTGCACAGCAGCCAATCAGCTAGCGTTTTACTTCTTGCCCTAAGAGCCCATCACAGCCATGCCTACTAATGGCATGGCTGTGATTGGCCAAGTGCAGCATGTGACCCAGCCTTTATTTAAGCTGGAGTCACGTAGCACTGCACATCACACTGCTCTGATTAGTGTAAGGAGAGGACGCAGCTTCTGTGAGGGCGAGACTAGGCAGGGAAAAGTCAGCAAAAGCACCTAATGAAGTGATCGATCTACAGCTGTGAATGATTGAACTTCTGCTAGTTACTTGCTCACTGGTTTTTAGGCTGCACAGAGCGTTTTTCTGTCACTTTTTTTCTGGGGTGATCGGCAGCCATTTTGTGACTTATGGTGCACCAGATCAAGCTGCCACCAAGTCCATCAATCCATCAATACTATTATTTTTTTTTTGCTATATCCTACATCAGGGGCTTTGAAAGTGGCCTTCTCCAGTGGTGGATGATATGACGCATTATTCCTTGCTGTGGGACCTCTCTCCTCTGTCTGGGTGCTGGGGCCGAAATAACTGAAAGTGGCCTTCTCCAGTGGTGGGTGATATAACGCCTTATTCTTTGCTGTGGGACCTCTCTCCTCTGTCTGGGTGCTGGGCCCGAAATAACTGAAAGTGGCCTTCTTCAGTGGTGGGTGATATGACGCATGATTCCTTGCTGTGGGACCTCTCTCCTCTGTCTGGGTGCTGGGGCCGAAATAACTGAAAGTGGCCTTCTCCAGTGGTGGGTGATATGACGCCTTATTCCTTGCTGTGGGACCTCTCTCCTCTGTCTGGGTGTTGGGCCCGAAATAACTGAAAGTGGCCTTCTTCAGTGGTGGGTGATATGACGCATGATTCCTTGCTGTGAGACCTCTCTCCTCAGTCTGGATGCTGGGGCCGAAATAACTGAAAGTGGCCTTCTTCAGTGGTGGGTGATATAACGCCTTATTCCTTGCTGTGGGACCTCTCTCCTCTGTCTGGGTGCTGGGGCCGAAATAACTGAAAGTGGCCTTCTCCAGTGGTGGGTGATATGACGCATGATTCTCTGCTATGGGACCTCTCTCCAATTGATATTGGTTAATTTGTATTTATTTTATTTTATTTTAATTAATTTCCCTATCCACATGTGTTTGCAGGGCATTTACCTACATTTTGCTGCATTTTTCAGCCCTCTAGCCCTTTCCTGGACTATTTTACAGCCTTTTTAGTGCCTAAAAGTTCGGGCCCCCGTTGACTTTAATGGGGTTCGGGTTCGGGATAAAGTTCGGGTCGAGTTCGGATCCCGAACCCGAACTTTTTCGGGAAGTTCGGCCGAACTTCCAGAACCCGAACTTCCAGGTGTTCGCTCATCTCTACCTGCGGCTAATTACCGTGACCAGCAATAATGCCGATCACAGAAATTAAATGCTTCAGATGCCATGACCAAGTGAGATCACGGCATCTAAATGCGCTAAAACCCGGAAGCGCTTCCTACTGATGCCCCGTGTGGCCAATTTGGGCATTGGTAGTTGTGCTGAACACTTTCAGCATCGCTGACAAGGCTGAAAGTGTTCATGCTGCAATTCCTATTTTGGCCACCAGATGGCAGGCCAGGATAAGAAATTAGCAAAATTGGGTTTAAATGGCATTTTAAAAATCCCCGATAGAACAAAATTAAGAAACATTATTATATATGAGCTTCAAAGTCATCACAAAATTTTTTTTTTAAATGTTCAAAAATATAGAAAAAATAAAAAAATATATAAAAGTTAAAATCACCCCCCTTTCCGTATAATTAAAAAAATAAATACCTAAATAACAATAAATTAAAACATCATGGGTATCATCGCGACCAAAAACGCCCATACTATGAAGATATAAAAATAAATTTCCTATACGGCGAATGGCGTAACGGAAAAAATGGTCAAAATGGCCAATTTGCCATTTTTCATTGCTTCTCTTACCCCAAAAAATGTAATAAAATGTGATCAAAAAGTCCCCAACACTCCAAAATGGTATCAATAAAAACTACAGCTTGTTCTGCAAAAAATGAGCCCCTAAACACCTCAGTACAAATAAGTATAAAAAAGTTATGGGGGTCAGAATTTGGTGATGTAAAAAAAATATTTTTTTTTATCAAAGTTTAAATTTCATTTAACACTATTTAGACATAAAATACCTATATATATGGGGTATCATTGTAATTGTACTGACCGAGAGAATGAAGGGCATCGGTCAGTTTTTCCGTAAACAAAATGCATAACAAAACCCATAAAACGGTGGAGGAATTGCGTTTTTGTTTTCTAATTCCACCCCATTTGGAATTTATTTACCGCTTCTCACTACATTTTATGCCATAATTAATGGTGGCATTAGAAAGTACACCCTATCCCACAAAAAATAAGCCCTCATACAGCTATGTGACATGTGAAATATAAATGTTATTGCTCAGTGAAAACAGGGAAGAAAAATAAAAACACAAAAACGAAAAAACCTCCGGTATCCTAAGGGTTAATATTTGCCTGCATTTCAGAGAAAAACAAAGTTTTAATACATGCAAATAAGCCTCTAGGAGCAACGGTGATGTTGCCATTCAACCTAAGGGCTCAGCTCTCTGCAACTGCCACGCCCTCTGCAGAGTGAGACTCTGGGAGTAGTCAGGGCCTGGCATGATTATGTTTACACTGCATGGTCCTGTTAATTAAAGTGCAAGGGTGTATCAGAGGCAAAGAGAGCAGATCCTCTAGATGTATCAGCAACACCCCCATTGCTCCTAGAGGCTCATAAGCATATATTAAAACTTAATTTTCTCAGAAATGCCTGCATATATGAACATGGGACCATTTCTGTGGTGTACTGGTGTACAGTTTCTACTGGGGCCTCAGTGAGCGATGTACAGGCAGGAGCACACATTTCTACTCCTGTCTGTACCAGCTCTACTCACTATATGCCAGGCTTTAGCTGAGCAAGTGCAGTCAGGAGCACTTGCGATGAGCTATGCAGAGCTTCTGCACGTGATTGCTTCACTCTGCTAAAATCCTTGAATACCACACCGGTTCATAATTTTAGCAGAGCGGACTGAGTGGGGACATGAGCTCTGTATAGTATATCACTGGTCCTGCCTGCACTGTCACTCCTTTAAAGCCTTGTATAGCATATCGGTGATGTACTATGCAGAACTTTTAGTGAGCAAAGCTGGTACAGGTGGGAGCAATGATGTGGACTCGGGCCTGTGCAGCGCTCACTGTGGCCCCAGTGGAATCTGCACACACCAGTAGTGTCAGCTGTCATCAGTGTACCAGCATATGGATTCCAAAGAGCTATAGGCACCTAAACTTCAGATGTCTATTTTGCTAGGAAAAAAATATGTATTGCGAAATTATTTTAATCACATTTAGAATAGGTTTTAATAAAGTGCATGTGAAAGTTAGGTACACTTTAAGGGCTTGTTCACTCGACCGTATGGTTATGTGGTCCATTTTTAGTGGATCTGTTTTTCCCTTTCTGGTTTCAGTGGTGTTTACATTCCACTTCCGTTCTGTTTCTGTATGGTTTCCATTTGTGATCCGTTTTTTGCGGATCGGAAGCATATAATAATGTTTTAACAGTAAGTACATAGAAAAATTGGGCTGGGCATAACATTTTAAATAGATGTTTCCGCAAAAAGGAACAGATACAAAAGACATACGGATGCATTCTGTTTGCATTCCATTTTTTTACAGCCCCATTGACTTGAATGGAGCCACAGAACGTGATTTGCAGGCAATAATAGGACATGATTCAAAATGTGGCGGAATGGAAAAACGGAAATACGGAAACGGAATGCACACGGAGTACGTTCCGTTTTTTTGCGGACCCGTTGAAATGAATGGTTCCGTATATGGACGGAATACTGAATGCAAAAAACATCACGTATACGGAACACAAAAAACGCTTGTGTGAACGAGACCTCAAACTGGCATATGGCAATAAGGAATAAACAGATAAAAACAAATTTAGGGTGGGTTCACACTAGCGTTATAGAGTCCATTATGGCTTTCTGTTATAACATGGTTATAACGGAAAATAACGGAATCCATAAGACTGGAGGACGGATCCGTTTTGCTGCCCATAAACTTGCATTATGACGGAATGCAAAAAAGAAGACTTTAACCCCTTAGTGACCACCCATACGTGTTTTTACGGCGGTCACTAAGGGGCCTTAGGCTGGGCCGCCGCGTTTTTACGGCGGCCCAGTCTAAGCGCTGCACGGCTCCCCCGTGCAGCGGGGAGCACGGACCTGGCTCTCACATGAGAGCCGGGGCCCTGCTCTAACAGCCCGAACCGGCAGGAGTGCCGATCCGGGCTGTTTAACACTTTACATGCCGGGCGCAATGGCGCCCGCTGCATGTAAAGTGGTAACAGAGGGAGCGGACTCCCTCTGTCTCCCATCAGCACCCCGCAAATGCGATTGCGGGGTGCTGATGTGCTGGGAAGCTTACCTAGCTTCCGATCAGGGCCCCGAGCCTGTCTTCCGGCATCTCCAGCAGACTGTGCCTCTCTGGCGCAGCCTGCTGGTCAATGTTGGAATAGCATTGCTATTAAAATGTAATGCATTATAGACATAATGCATTACATTTTAAAAGCAATCAAAATATTGTATATTATAGTCCCCTTGTGGGACTATTAAGTAGTAAAAACAAAATAAAAAAATACACATTTATTAAATAAAAAAATTCCATAAAATAAAAATATATGCTTTTTTTCCATTGAAAATACGCTTTTCAATGAAAAAAATTGCAAAAGAAAATATCCCCATATGTTTGGTATTGCCGCGTCCGTAACGACCCGGACAAAATACATATTACGTAAATTATCCCCTATAGCGAACGCCGTAAAAAATAAATAAAAAAAAAAAGACAGAATTTCTAATTTATTCTTAATTTCCACCGAAAAAAAAACGTAATAACAAGCGATCAAAAAGCGGCATTTACTCCAAATTGAAACCAATGAAAAATACAAGTCTTCCCTCAAAAATAAAGCCCTCAATCAACTCCATAGAATAAAAAATAAAAAAGTTATGGGTCTTGGGAAGTGGCAATGCAAAATAATTTTTTGGGTTAATAAAAGGGGTTTTATTGCAAAAAAAAGTAGTAAAACGTAAAAAAAATTATAAGTATTTAGTATCACTGTAATCGTACTGACCCAGAGAATAAAGATATTATGTTATTTGTACCGAAAAATGAACGCCGTAAAATTTATAATGTAAAAACGCAGTGGCAGTATTGCCATTTTTCCCCATCTCCCTCCCAGAAAGAGTTAATAAAAGTAAATCAGAAAGTTACATGTACCCCAAAATGGTGCCATTAAAAACTACATCTTGTCCCGTAAAAAACAAGCCCTCATAAAGCTATATAGACGAAAAAATAAAAAAGTTATAGCTCTTGGAACGAGAACATGAAAAAAGGAAGTAAAACGCTTGGTCATAAAGGCCCAAACAGGCTTGGTCACTAAGGGGTTAAAAGGCATTCCATTTGCTTTCCGTCATAATAGAAGTCTATGGGAGAACATAACGGATCCGCCTGGACTTTGTTTTCCGTCTTGCATAACGGGACCCAGACGGATCCGTTATGTTTTCCCATAGACTTCTATTAGGACGGAGCAAAACGGAAAGCCTCTTAAATGCTTCCGTTTTGCATTCCATCCTATGGATTCCATTATTTTACGTTACAACCCTGCTCCATAACGGACTCCATAACGCTAGTGTGAACCCACCCTTAAAGTGGTTGACCAGTTTCTATTAGTAGCCTCACATGTGTTGAGACGAGCACATGCATGCAAGCTAATAATAAGCATTTTTAAACCATCAGCACAGGTGGACAATGCTTTAATATGGGTAATTCATGGTTACTTGCAGGTTCACTTACCTGCTTCCGGATGCTGCACTCCCAAAATGGCATGCAGATGACGGTGGATGCTGATGGTGAGGATGGACTGCACATGGGCTTATTCCCTGGTCTGTCCCAAGTGTAAGTGAATGGAGGTCGTTGATGGACGGGACCCTCCATCAGTAACCATTTTGGAACGGGAAGCAGGTAAGAGCACTTGCAGTTAACCATGAATGATAGCCCTTCCTGTGTGTATGCATACAAAGGTAGCTGTAAGTCACTGATTAGGCCTGCCCACATGACGCATTAGCTCCGAATGAGCAGAGATTTTGATGAATAAAATTAGTTACAGTTTCCAACAAAACTATATATCACTCTGCTCAGCTCCTTCTGCTCTATAATATGCTGCCTACAGTTTGCATAGCATTTCATGATGACAGGTTTCCTTTAAAAGTATTCCATCCCAGACACTGTAACTATTTTTAAGAACTGAAACCTCCATATCCATTTATTTAAGCTCAGGCTGGGTTCATGGATTCTTCTTTTCTCCACAGTCACAGCAGTTGTTCTGTTCAGAATTTTCTAAGCACTGGATATTGTGTTTCTAGATTTCATTCCAACCGTTCCACAGGCTTTTATTCCTTCCCTGCTGTCCTGGATGCAGTGACTTAGCAGCAGAGCAGAGATTGATTTAATAACCTTTCTGCGTTCTATCCAGGATAAACATTCTCCGTGGGTACTTTAATAACTTCCTCTTTATTGCTTCTGAATGTGCTCAGCCACTTCATGGGCTAGTAAATGTGAAATCAATACACTGCATGTCACAGATTAGATGGATGGAATTTAGGGCTTGTAGACATGTAACCCCTGTAAAAGGAAGATGTTTGTTCTGCAGAGATCCTCTTCCTAGCTTGGTAGGAATAATGCGATGATCATACTTTCCTGCTGAAATAATAGTAGCTGCATAAAATGGTGAAATGATAATTAACATAATATTCAGCCACACTGTAAATATTCATAAAGCTAGAACATTGTGGTACATATGTATTTAATCATAGGATGCAGTAGCATACCTCCAATGTAGGTTGACTGCATAGCTGCTATGGGATCTGTGGACCAAGAGGAACTGGGGCTTTCCAAAACCATATATTGTTGTGTTATTGCAAGATCAATGCAAAAATAGTGTCCTAACAGTGGAGTTGAAAAAACATGACAAAAACACACATACATTGTCCGCAGTAATTTGTGATGCCATAGAATTTCTAAATTAAAATAAAAACTATTTTGTTTAAAGTAATAATGGTTTTAGGATTGGCCATCAATATTGCATCAGTGGGGATGCAATTCTTGTCACCCCTGACGATCAGCTGTTTGAATGGGTTGCAGTGCTTGCGCAAGGGCTTTGAGCTGTATCGCATTTAAATGAATGGAATGAAGGTACAATATCCTGCACTGCTGCTATCGTACTTACCAACATTTCAGTTTGTAAATTAGAGACATGTAATCCCACCATAAAAACCATAAGGAGGATAGGCAGGGGTGGCAAATCCTATCCATTTGTTACAAATTACTACGTCACAAACCGCATTCCATTGCATGTAGCGTGCACAATGATGGGGAAAGGCGATCATGCCGCCTACCAGTATTCAAGCCCACAGATGCCTTGTTCATTTTTTATCACGACATCTTACAGTCACATTGAGACCTTTCCGGGGTTAATCAGGGGTAAACAAAAAATACATACTCGCCTCATCCATTTGCTCATGAAGAGGCCGCCGTGGCTATCTTGATTGAAGAAACTACGCAAAATCTTGCGCGTGGTGACGTTACCACACAACAAACCTGCAAACAAGGTTTCACGCAGTTTCTTCATTCAAGATGGCCAACTATCCAGCCAAAACTAGTAGCAATAGTAGACCACAGTTCTCCCTAGCTTCAGAAAGGCACAACATTATCATTGAGGAGAAAGCGGAGGAGATTGTGGATTGGATGGCTCAGTACTCCTCTCAGTCACACTTCTGAGTCTGACACCATGACTTGGAGCCAGGGGTCGCAACATTCCACCTGCTCCTCCTCGTTGCAGTCCCATAGAAGCCTTTCAGTCTCATCCTCTTTGTCTTCAATGCCCCCTCCTAGTGGGGCACCTTTTGTTTTCCTAAGAAAAGTTAAATAAAACTCACCACACTATGGCAGATAGTAAAGAGAGTCTCCCTGTTGATGACTTGTGTGAAAGCAGACAGCATTTGAACTTCCCTGAGGAGGAGGTTCAGGTTAAGGCAGCGGATCCCATGCATAGCTGTGTTGGTGGTGGTAATAGTGCCACCTGTTGCCATGGTATTGGCGTGGGGGCAGTGGCAGCAACAGTAGCACTATGGGTAAGTGGATAGCAGGGAGTTTCCAAGGGACCCAAGTAGCCACCACAGTATATCTCATTTTGATAAAAGTATAAAAGTGGCGGGGAGGCTGAGGACTCTGATGATAATATATGTTGGACAGGTCAGGACCTCGGAGGAGGGCAATTGCAGTGGCAGTGATAAAGAGCAAAGGTGTACAGCCCAAATCTCCCAAAGAACTGCCAGGGCCAGATGTCTCTGATACTGTGGGTGCAGCAGGCTCAAAATGTTCCAGAACTTAGCCAGGTTCGACTGCTGATTGCATCTCCCGTCTTGCTTTTTATTTTTCACGCTTCCAAGAGACAACAGCATTGCTCTGTGCAAGGTCTGTAAGAGTTAAATTAGCCATGGGCAGTGAAGCACAAAAATAGGCACCACAGTTGTTTTGCACCACATGAAACGGCATCACTCGAGCCAGTAGGAAAACAGAGGTGTCCACCAGCTAGTGCAACAAGACTTTCCTCCTTCTCTCGGTCTCCTTTGCGGCAGCCAGGCCACAACCAAGGACAGTACGGTGTCTCTCATCGCCATTATCACTTACCACTTCTCCTGATCAGACTGCTCCTCCTCCGCTCCATCATCAGCTATCGATAACAGAATCCGTGACCAGGAAACAACTCTATGCATCTAGTAAGCTACTGGTGCGTAAGCTTAATTCCCACTTGGCCAAGTCCTGGTGGTGCAGTCGCTGCTGTACCATTTAGTTGAGTCTGCTGCTATTAGAGAGCTGATGGCATGTGCTCAGCCTTACTGGAAGATACCTAGCCACCATTATTTCTTGCAAAAACGTATTGCTGCCTTGTACTCTCACATGGAGAAGAATATGGGCCGCTCCTTGCAAATGTCGCTGTGTAGCAAGGTGGACACCTGGAGCAGCTGTTGTTATTGGCAGGGACAGAACATGTATTTAATGACTGACTGGGTCAATATTTTTTGTGGCAGCAGAAAGGCAGCACTGCAGAAACAAGGCCAGGTCCTTTGAACACCTCCATGTTTGTTTTGGCCTGGCTCCCACACTATTCACTTCTCTACCTCCTCTACCATGGACATCCTTCCATCCCCAACAGTAGCAGAGAACAGCATCACTACCACTCCCCTTTCTCCTATCAAATGGGTAAAGTAAATCATTCCCCTGCAGTATCAGAGCTGATCGGCCAGGGCGAGCAACCAATCAATGACTACAGTGCATCTAGCAGCAAACATCCCACTGGCTGTCTCCCCGCCAACTCCAACTGGGCAAGCTAATCAGCAACAATGGCCAAAACATTGTGGCTGTGCAACGCCCATGCCCTAGGGTTGTTATGTGAGTGTAATGGTGAGAGTGGTGTGACGAGTGAGGGTAGTAGTACTCACAGTTACGTTGTCCCCTAGACCAGCGTGCAGTGGATGGAAAGACAGCACTGAATCCTCTGGGGCACTCTCTATTGCAGGGAACACCAGCCAGATGGAAGTCCAGGTGCCCTTGATGGTATTGGATATGCTTAAGGTGCTTTGGTGGATGGGCCCCTGTGTTTGTGATGCCAGCACCGTGAGGAGATGAAATGGAATGATGAGAGAGGCGGCAGTTGAACCAAACAGGAACTTTACTTGACAGTTGTAGTCTTGCAGTAAATAGCATTTGATAGCATCACTTAGTATTACATGAAGTTGGCAAAGATGATAAAGCTGCAAATCCCAATTAGCAGGCTCTCTGAGGTTTTATGTAGGTTCCAGCTCAAATTATGCAGGAGTCATGAAGATATTCTACTTGGTTCCTGATCTTGCTCAGGCTTTTTAGTCTTGCAATAATATGGATCCTCTGATACTAATAGTATAGAACCCAAGGTTGGTCTCCATCAGTGCAGGCAAACTCTCTGCTCTATTCTTTAAAAAGGTTGTCTGAACTATAGTTATAGTTAAGTAGTGTCTGGCCTTGACTCTACAATGCAGGATTACTAAATCCTGCTTCTGGATTCCAAAAGTTCAAGCAGCTTAACTCCTGGGGCAAGGCATCTCTAATCCCAAGACAAGTCTGTCTCCTAGACTCCTCACTCCTCTCCTCCCTCAACTCCACTTCCCTCTAACTTTCTATGGCTGACCTATATAAATGATGTTATAATGACCTCTAGTGTTGGTAGTGTGTAATGCATTTCAACAGCCTGTAATAGGAATTTAGCAGCATTAACTAAAGAAAGTACAGTGATTAGTGCAAAATGACATGAAAGGGCATATAGCAATTTGCAGTGGCCCTTAAACACATAAGAGCGAAACTACATTTGCACCAAACCTGGGGGAAAATACATAGGCTCCCTTCATGTCATAAACCTAGTTGTGCAATGTTTTTAAAAAAAGCAATGCTAGCAATGTCCAGGAGACTGTCCTCACATTTCAGCCATTCTTACTATGGCAAATAAAGTCATTATGGACTTGCAGCAACAGTCTGCCATTACACTGCTTAATCCACAACATACCAACTTGCTGAAATTCCACTTTGCATGTGCTAGAGCAGGGATTAGCAACCTTCGGTATGCCAGGTGTGGTGAAACTACGACTCCCAGCACACACACTTGCTTGTCTGTTCTCAGAAATCCCATAGAAGTGAATCGAGCATGCTGGAAGTCATAGTTTTACAGCTAGAGTGCTAGAGGTAGAGGTTGCTAAATCCTGTGCTGGAGCATCTGAACCAGCAGCGTAAAGCTGTGAATAATTTTGTGATGCATCAGACCACCTCAGCAGGGTGTTGCAAGGTCACCAGTGTCAACTAAAAGGTCTGTCGAGCGCTCAAACCTTCAAAGAGGCCACAAAATTTGTCAGTAGGGACAACTGTGGCATGAACAAAGTCATCCCCCTGATACTAGATGCCTGCCCTGCAGTTGTTGGGGACCCACAAAGAGAAGGTCCCATGGAGGAGTTGATGGTGGTAGAGCAGGAGGATGATAATGACACCGGCAAAGACACCAAATAAGGTAAGAAGGAGGCGGAGCAGAAAAGAACTGGCTCCTTAGGCACTTTGGCCAGAATGGCAAGCTCTATGCTTGGTTGCTTTTGTACTGACAGGCATATCATTCACATGAAGCAATCTAATGATTATAGGATAAACCATACTTTTAGATCCTCGCTATGAAAGCAAAATGGGGAGATGCTTTTCTCCTGCCAAAAGGGAGGCCAAATTACTTAATTACTAGAAAACACTGTGTACTCAGCTTGCCACCGCTTTCGGCAAGTAGGCACCTGCCGTCAGTGTGACTGAAAGGGATGCCTCTCTCCACCTTCCCCGTCTACCCACCCCTACCGTTTCCACTGGCACAAGCAGCAGAAGCCACCGCAGTAGTCAGGGCACATCCTGTTCTCTCACCCTATGGACTTCTGGGCAGGCAGATTGGAATAGTGGCCCAAACTGACCCAGAATGCTCTCTTGCCCTGTCTACAGTGACATCTTGGAGAGGGTTTTCAGTACAACAGGGGGCATGGTGACACCGAAATGGACCAAGTTGTCCTCCATCAGTGCCTAAAACATCACTTTTCCTAGACGATTTTCCTAGACGATCCTAGACGATTTTCACACTCCTCCGGCTGAGGTCAAAGAAAAGATCTGGCCTTGCTGATGGTGCCACGTCTTGCCACTGTTACTATCTGTCTGCCCAGTGCCTATCATCATGTTCTGTATGGCTGCTGCTGCTGCCATTATGCCAATGCTGCGATAATGCCACTGCACATACTGCCATCACTATTAATGCTGCACATCTGCCAAAACTACTGCCACTGTTACTACTACTACCCATAAACAGCCGATCTACTGCCTTGTATGCTCCATGCTGTGCTGCTACTGCTGCTGCCACTACTGCTGCAGCAACATACTGCTATTACCTTACCCTTTCCACACTTTGCTCCTGCTGCTCTCAATTAATAGAGAGAATTTTCTTGACTAAGAATGAGCCACTTTTCCTTCTGACAATTATCACTTGTGAGTGTATTAATAGGGGTAAGCATTTTGTCCCTATTTGAATGCATAATTTTTAGACGCTTGGTCCTAATGAGCCACTCTTTCTTCTAACAAGTTAAACTTGTGCGTATCATATAGGCAAGCATTTTGCCGCCATTAAAGGAGTATTCCCATCTGAGACAATAGGGTCATATCGCTAAGATATGCCCCCATTGTCTGATAAGCCGCACCTACACTAGAACGGAGAGGGGACGGTGGTGGCCGGAGGACCCCGGAAAACCGGCCACTACAAAGCGCTCTGCCCATAGTAGTGAATGGGAGTGCTCAGCTATTTTCAGTGGCCCCATAGAAATTAATGGAGGGCTGCTGCGCATGCGCAGTGCGCACTCCACAACTTTTGAGGCTTCATTCTCAGTGTAGGTGCGGCTCCTTTAAGGCAGATTTTTGAATGCTTGATCCTCCAAAAAGCCACTGTTATTTTTCCATTACACTGTGTCTGTTTAAACATCATCTCACCTTGATAAGATACAAATCTTAGAAGCTTTGGAATATGAAAAAGCATAAGACATGCAACGGTGCAGTGTGTTTTTAAACACCATCAAACATGCATTTACCCATAGCTATGTATGTCAGTGTCACTCAGACATTTGCTATTGCCTTCACTGCAATCAGAAATAAAAATCCATAAAAAATTGACCAAACAGGTAACATCTTTTCCTAAAAATTCTTAGGACACTAGAGGGTGTCACGTACAAATGTTCAGGGCAATTGGAGCAACTTTGGTTCAGATAGAATCGACCCAAGCCAAATTTTTAGAAAAATTTGACAAACCTGAAATGAACCAAATCTCAAATGGTTTGCTCATCTCTAATCCAAATAGACATACTGTATAGCGGTCTGGCATATCAAATATGCAGAATCCAATGCAATCCCATTCAAATATATACCTGTAATAAAGAGAGTATCCTGGCATTCACAAATGTATTTCAACTTAATTTTATGATGACAATATTTTCAAAACAGGATGAGTGAGGTGAGTTGACCTCAACCAACAGACAATTTTGTGCTACATGTGCATCCTCAAGGCACGGCTCATGTCCTCTTCCACGAGAAATAATATGAATGAATAAATGATCTTTGCATACTACTTTGGCCTCCTGCAACTGATTAGATACTGAAGATACATGGGGCATTAGTGGCACTGGCGGAGGGGAAGGACAAAGATACATATACAACGTGCCGCCCCCCAGGTCTGATCGTGTCCCACATCTATAGGAATGCCGAGTGGTGTGGTGTGGCCCTTTATAGTCTGTGTCACGGTGCTCATACCTGGATACCGTCGCTCCCAGGGTTAGGCTCCAAAGCAATAAAGGGGATGAGTAATGTTGGAAAATAAGTTGAGTCCATAATCTTATAAAGTTCAACAGCTTTACTTGCATCAACTTGCATCCAGACAATATTCAGGCTTTCTCATGGTTCCAGCAGGTTTTAGCATAAACTGGCAGGCAAACTTGAACACTCTGCTTTCTCTCTCTGCTGTGCTAAACTCGGCTCTATTCTGGCAGCTGGACTTTAGGACTATTCTGCTGTGTCTGGAGTTGGGTGCCTTTGGCTGTTGACTCCCTCGCAATGCTCTGTCTGTAAATCTGTAAGGAGTCAGAGTGTTCCATGAGCTACTTCTCTTTTGAGACTTCTGCTGCAGGAGGTGGAACTTTCCCCTCACTGCTACATCTTTCTTGTCTTCTCAGCTCCACTATTGAGTCTAAACTGGAATAAACTAGAACTGCAACCCTTCCTTCTGGTAGGAAGCAGGACTGGCCCACTTCTACCGAAAAGGGGGGAATGGAATGGTAAGGTTGATTCTATTTAAGAATCTCACTCTGCCAGATATACACAGCCACCTGCTGGTGAACCAGGCATATTACATTAACATAACAGTTTCAGAGCAATAACATTAATGCACAGTGACAAAGGACCTGGAATAAATACACAGATTACTTTGTGGTTAGAGGTTAAAGACAGAAGCAGGGTGTAGAAAGGTTAATACCACTCTGCAGTATTACACATTTAAAATGATGAAGTTGGAAGAACTACGTAAAAGATATGGGGCATGTGGGGCAGGTGTCTGATGCTTCCAACACTACTGCTTACTGCTTACTAGTATTCAATACTTAATGGATACCTTGTCATACCTTAGCTACATTCACACGACCGTATGTGAATTCGCAAAAAATACGGATGACTGAAGAAAATAAACTGTCAGATGAAAAGCTGAATGTAAAAATAAATCCCCCATTAAAAGTGCCCTGTCTGACCCAAGAAGAAGTACCACAGCGAAAAGATTAAAATAGACAAACCGCCAGGACCGGATGGCATACACCCCCGTATCCTAAGGGAATTAAGTAATGTCATAGCCAGACCCTTATTTCTGATATTTGCGGACTCTATACTGACAGGGAATGTTCCACAGAATTGGCGCATAGCAAATGTGGTGCCAATATTCAAAAAGGGTCCAAAAACAGAGCCTGGAAACTATAGGCTGGTAAGTTTGACATCTGTTGTTGGGAAACTGTCTGAAGGTTTTCTGAGAGATGCTATTTTAGAGGATCTCAAAGGAAATAAGCAAATAACGCCATATTAGCATGGCTTCATGAGAGATCGGTCATGCCAAACAAATTTAATCAGTTTCTATGAGGAGGTAAGTTCTAGACTTGACAGCGGTGAATCAATGGATGTCATATATCTGGACTTCTCCAAAGCATTTGACACTGTACCACATAAAAGGTTAGTAAATAAAATGAGGATGCTCGGACTGGGAGAAAATGTCTATAAGTGGGTAAGTAACTGGCTAAGTGACAGAAAACAGAGGGTGGTTATTAACGGTACACACTCAGAATGGGCAACTGTCAATAGCGGGGTACCTCAGGGGTCAGTACTGGGCCCTATTCTTTTCAATATATTTATTAATGATCTTGTAGAAGGCTTGCATATTAAAATATAAATTTTTGCAGATGACACTAAGGGTACTTTCACACTAGCGTTTTGGATTCCGTTTGTGAGATCCGTTTTCAGGGCTCTCACAAACGGTCCAAAACGGATAAGCCCCAAAGCATTCTGAATGGATAAGGATCCATTCAGAATGCATCAGTTAGGCTCCGTTCCGCTTCTATTCTGTTTTGGAGGCGGACACCAAAACGCAGCTTGCTGTATTTTGGTGTCTGTCTGAAGAGGCGGAGCCTAACGGATCCGTTTTGAATTACAATGTAAGTTAATGGGGACGGATCCATATTCAATGACACAATATGGTGCATTTGAAAACGGATCCGTTCCCCATTGATTTCGATGTAATTCAAAATGGATCCGTTTCGGACTTTGTCATTTTTCTTTAAACCTAATGCAAACGGATCCGTTCTGAACGGATACAAACGTTTGCATTATAGGTGCGGTACCGTCTGTGCAAATAAACAGATGGATCCGCACCAACGCAAGTGTGAAAGTACCCTAAACTGTGTAAAGTAATTAACACTGATGAGGACAATATACTGCTACAGAGGGATCTGGATAGATTAGAGGCTTCGGCAGATAAGTGGCAGATGAGGTTTAACACTGACAAATTTAAAGTTATGCACAAGTGAAGGAATAATGCAAGTCACCCGTACATACTAAATGGTAAAACACTCGGTAACACTGACATGGAAAAGGATCTAGGAATTTTAATAAACAGCAAACTAAGCTGCAAAAACCAGTGTCAGGCAGCTGCCGCCAAGGCCAATAAGATAATGGGTTGCATCAAAAGGGGCATAGACGCCCGTGATGAGAACATAGTCCTACCACTTTACTAGTCAGACCACACATAGAGTACTGTGTACAGTTCTGGGCTCCTGTGAACAAGGCGGACATAGAAGAGCTGGAGAGGGTTCAGAGAAGGGCAACTAAAGTAATAACTGGAATGGGGCAACTATAGTACTCTGAAAGATTATCAAAATTAGGGTTATTTACTTTAGAAAAAAGACGACTAAGGGGAGATCTAATAACTATGTATAAATATATCAGGGGTCTGTACAGAGATCTCTCCCATCATCTATTTATCCCTAGGACTGTCACTGTGACGAGGGGACATCCTCTGCGTCTGGAGGAAAGAAGGTTTGTACACAAACATAGAAGAGGATTCTTTATAGTAAGAGCAGTAAGACTATGGAACTCTGCCTGAGGAGGTGGTGATGGTGAGTACAATAAAGGAATTCAAGAGGGGCCTGGATGTATTTCTGGAGGGTAACAATATTACAGGCTATAGCTACTAGGGAGGGGTCGTTGATCCAGGAAGTACTTCTGATTGCCTGAAAGTAGTCGGGAAGGAATTATTTACTCCCCTTAAGTGGGGAAAATTGACTTCTACCTCACAGGGTTATTTTTTTTGCCTTCCTCTGGATCAGCTAGCAGGATGACAGGCCGAACTGGATGGACAGATGTCCTTTTTCGGCCTTATGTACTATGTTACTATGTTACTAATACTATGTTACATCCGCTTGGCATCTGTTTTTTTTGTGGATCCATTATAACAATTCCTATCCTTGTCAGCAAAATGGACAAGAATAGGACATGTTCTATATTTTTTGCGGGGCTACAGAATGGACATATGGATGCCAACTGCACACTGTGTGCTGTCCTCATTTTTTGCAGACCCATTGAAATGAATGGGTCTGCATCCTATCCGCAAAAACGTAACGGACATGGAAACAAAATACTTTTGTGTGCATGAGGCCTTATGGTAAATAGGACAAGGGATCAAAAGATCCCAGGTTCTAGCCCCTTAAGGGGGTTAAAAGTAAACACAAGTAAAAAAAAAAAAAAAAAGGGGTTATTTATTAGGTGATTTTCTGGAGCCCATTGCGGTGCAAAAGTCCTTTGCACCGCAATCTAAGACTTCTCTCTGCTCATGTTGGGTCTAAGAAATGGGCATGGCATGGAAGGGGACAGGCCAGCAGGCCCATCTCTTTCACCATTTTCTACGCCTGTGTTAGGCATAGAAAATGGTCTAAATGTAAGACAGCTAGGGAGCTGTATTACATTTAGAAGCAGCGGTGGATCCTCCAAAGTTATTAAGAGGCCTGTGCCCTGGCCCTGGCCGGTCAACCACCAGGGCTTCTATAATGTGCCCCTAAATATTGAAAGTTTAAATCATCCACCTTTCCTTTTACATATAAAAATATCAAAAAATAAAAAATAAACATAATAGGTATCGCTGTATCCGAAAATGTCTGAAATATTAAAATATATTTTGTAAAAATTCCTGCGCCGTAATGGATTTTTTTTTTTAAATTTGCAGTTTTTTGGCACCTTTCCCCCCCAAAAAAATTTTAATAACAGTGATCAAAAAGTCATGCATGCCACAAAAATGGCACAATTAAAATGTACAATTTGTCCCCTAAAAAACAAGCCCTTCACATAGCTCTGTAGATCGAAAGTTTTTTAGTTTTTAAAAAGTAGTAAAACCAAAAATCAGAGGGCACGGAACCCCACGGAAGCACTACGGAGTACTTCCATGGTGTTTCTGTCCCTGCCTCCACACTGGAAAAAAATAGAACTTGTTCTATTTTTTTGCAGTGTGGACGGATCATGGACCCATTCAAGTTGAATGGGTCTGGATCCGTTGCGACTGCCCCACGGATGGGGCCCGTGCATTGGGGATGCCAAATTGTGGTCCCCAATGCACGTAACGGCCGTACAACGGGCGCATGCAAGAGGCCTTGAAATGAAACAAATGACAACTTAATGAATGGATAAAATTGGCCATGGCATTTATTAACCCCTTCCCGAGAAAATATTATTTTCAAGGTTATTTTTTTTCAGCAATAAAAAATATACATATGTGGTATTGCCTTATTCGTGCTGACCTGGTGAATGAAAATACAGTAACTGGTGAGTTTTATGATATAGGAAACGCTGTAAAAACGAAACCCCAAAAAATAGTTTTGAAATTGTGTTTTTTTTCCAGTTTCACCCCATTCATAATTTTTTTCCCGCATCCCACCAGACTGTAAGCAACTGTCAATAGTGCCATTAGAAAGGGCATCTCGTCCTGCAAAAAAACAAGCCCTCATATAGCTATGTTATAGCTTTAGGAGGGCTGGGAGTAGAAAACTAAAACTAAAAAATGTAAGAAAACTAAAATCGTCCAGTCATGAAAGGGTTAAATTACCGTGGGTACTCCGCACAGTTCGGTACAGACCTCGAAGGTTGGGTATCTCGCTGGGGCCTCCAGAAATTGTCGGAGTAATCCTGTTAGTCAGGTAGAAATTAATTAAATAAATTGGCCGAATAAATCACAGACATAAAACACCTGATTATGCCTGGAGAGATCTGAGGTCTCCCTCCCAAAGTACTTTATTATATACCCCCGTCTTAGACTTGGGAGTACAAGGAGCATACGGAGCTACAAGACATTTTCAAGGAATACAATTGGATAATACAGATTACACAATCCCTTGTGACACATATTGGCAATACAAACAGTTATATAACTAGGTTATAAATCATTCTGACAAAATATGAAGCTAAAGGCCACGTTCCCAAGACAGACTTGGACATATATGCTAACCATCTATGTTTGTTGTCAACACCATTTCCTAGAATTAGGGAGTACATTGTATCTCAACATCTCGATCCAATACTCCCTCATCCTGGAATGGTCCTAAAAGCTATTTTGGACAGATACTCCTATTTTCTTGCAGAGACATGTCTCCACAATGTTCTAGGTGGCCTTGACCTTATCTTTGTTACAGTGGAATATATGAAAACAGAATATGTGCACTTCTTATACTTAAAGTAAGCGTGTAACATGGATTTTAAATACAATACATATATAGTGTATATAATCAGAAGCGACTGATCACTCTCACACCTTGTACGTACTTAACTTGCATGAATACTGAAACCAATAACTCAAGACTTAATAACCGTTTCATAATGACACTGTAAATAATAAAAACATTTTTTATTTTTTTAAAACACAGCCATAAGCTCGAGCTCAATTCCACAACATTCCACAACAAAAAATAAGGCAAATACCCCAGGTTAAAATAAAATACAGCGCCTCTGACCCACATTATATCCCCAAAACTTCACCCATGCCCCAATACCCTTAACCAATGATCACTCTGTTACTGGGGCAAAGAAAACATTGACCACAATCTCCAGCAAAAGATTGTCCAATCATCAAACTAATGAAACAGATGTTGTCATCCTGGGCAGAATTTGACCAAAGGATGGCAACCAAAGATAAACAATCCCAAAGCTGTTACCATGAAACGGATATCTGCCCAGAGATGGTACACAACATTTAGGCGAGAAAACCTTTCTCACAGCAATAAAACAGAGGGATTCACCACAATCCTATGTGGATCCCTTCATAAGGTCTGTGATCCCTCCATACTAGGAACCTAATGGTATTTGGCTTTTAAAAATGTATTAGGGTTCAAATCAGATGCCGAACATGGTGGATAGATCAAACATGGTCGGTGGATTATTACCATAAGGGACAGGAGCCTGCAAACTAGCTGCCATAAAATATGGTGGCCAAACATGGGCTGTTGCTGGTATAGGGTTTGGTTAGGTGGGGGCACAATATGCAAATTATGAAATCTCCTGCAGGTGTTTTGACGGTAAACACAGAATATCATCTCTGGCATACCCACTTCTCCAACCCCAGCACTCTCCTCCCCTACAGGTGGTAACCCTTCTTCTGCCATCTACTTTTACTTCTTTTCCATCTAATGATGATAACAATGAGAATATGTCATCAGGAACATCCAGCTCCATTTTTCTCTGCGTCTTGCTGACTTTTTTATGACATGGAGACCAAGAAAGATGATTTGGAAGAAGTAAAGCCAGAAAAAGATGAGCGTGGTCATCATTAAGACCTGGCCCCCCCTAAGGAGTGCTGACTGGATTGTATTGTTGGCACGCTGGCAGAGGAATAATAAAGAAAATTGAAAATTACATCATTATTATTATTTATTTGAAAGCGCCATTAATTCCATGGCGCTGTACATCAAGAGGGGGTTACACAAACATAGTATAAAAATACAATAAAAAAAAAAGTATTAAAAGCTGATGTAGGAATAAATAAATGTAGAAATAAATAAACATGCTTTTAAATCCGTTCTCTTAGCTGTTAAATTACTGTGCACCAGTATTACAGGTCACTGTTACAGTTAGGTCTAATTTATCGCTGTGGACTTAAATGTGCAGTCCACCAAGATTCAAGTAGTGGCCCCATGACAGAGTGGGGAGAGTGGCAGCAGCAGCGGCAGTTACAGTGACAATAGTGGCCCCATGACAGAGTGAGGAGGGTGACAGCAGTGGCAGTAGCAGTGACAGTAGTGGTTCTATGACAGAGTGGGGAAGGTGTCAGCAGCAGTAGCAGTAACAGTGACAGTAGTGGCCCCATGACACAGTGGGGAGGGGCACAACAGTGACAGTAAGGATATCTTCAGTTCTTCACATCACCATTTATTTTTCCGTTCTGAACCATTAGAAAAACCAAAAAACAAATAATAAAATGGATCCTGTATCTTGAGCATCCATAAAGCCTCTTAGTATTTGGTCGCTATTTTGCATCAGTATTTGTTCAGTATCTGTAAGCCAAAACCAAGCCAAAACAGAGATAAAATGTAATGGAAATATTTGCATCTCTTCTTTTTTTGGCGCTATTCCTGCTTTTGGGTTACAAATATTGTTCAAATATTGACTGGGTGAAAGAGGCATTATGGATGCGCAAAATACAGGATTCTCTTTTTTCTGTTCTTCTGTCATATCAGATGAACATAAAAATAAACGGTGATGTGAACACGGCCAAACAGGGACAGTAGTGGCCTCATAACAGAGTGTGTGTGTGTGGGGGGGGGGGGTAAGCAGCATTGGCAGTAACAGTAGCAATAGTAGCCCCAAGACAAAGTGAGGGTGGGGGCAGAGGCAGCAGGAGTGGCATACAGCACAAGATGGTGGCGGATTACAGTAGTAGCAGAACCCAACAATAGTGTTGAGCGCGAATATTCGAAAAGCGAATTTTTTTAGCGAATATCGGCACTTCGCTAATTCGCGAATATTTCGAATATAGCGCTATAAATTCGCTATTTCGAATATTCGTTTTTTTTGTTTTTTTTAGTTATATTTTTTCTTTCCCTCTTCCCAACAGTAGTTCTTACCTGTCCTGAGGATTCCTGGCTTCCTGGCTGCTCTAGTCAGTGCCCATTGCCGCTTCTGCCGACTTCCGTGCTCATGGAGCGTCCCCATCCATGGGAGAATCTACATATACTAAAATGTACTGTCGGATTTGAGGAATTACGTTGAAATCGCAATGCGATTAATTCAAGTTATATTAATCGCATTGCGATTTTAACTTAGAGCTGAGTTTATAATGGGTCAGCTTGCTAGAATGAACGAGTTAACGAATTTGGAATATAGCAGCACTGCTAAGTTGAATTCGCAATGCGATTAATTTAACTTGAAGTAATCGCATTGCGATTTCAACTTGGCACTGCTAGTGCTATATTCCATATTCGTTAATTCTAGCCTATGTAAGAAAGCAGTGCTAAGTTGAAATCGCAATGCGATTACTTCAAGTTAAATTAATCGCATTGCGAATTCAACTTAGCAGTGCTGCTATATTCCATATTCGTTAACTCGTTCATTCTAGCAAGCTGACCCATTATAAACCCAGCTCTAAGTTGAAATCGCAATGCGATTAATATAACTTGAATTAATCGCATTGCGATTTCAACGTAATTCCTCAAATCCGACAGTACATTTTAGTATATGGAGACGTTCCCATGGTGATGGGGACGCTCCATGAGCACAGAAGTTATGGTTGGCTTGGTAGAATTAGCGAATAGCGAATATGACGAATGTATTCGTCTATTCCTCAAAACGAAGATAACGAGTATTCTACATCTTCGTTTAGCAACCTATTCGTCAACCTCGCTAATTCTAGCAATCAAATAGGAAGGTTGACTATAGAGACAGCTGTGTTAAATTAGCTATGCGATTTTTTTTTTTTTAATAGAATAATTATATTACTTGATATAATTATTATAATTATTCTATTTATTAAAAAAAAAAAATCGCATAGCTAATTAAACACAGTTGTCTCTATAGTCAACCTTCCTATTTGATTGCTAGAATTAGCGAGGTTGACGAATAGGTAGCTAAAACGAAGATGTAGAATACTCGTTATCTTCGTTTTGAGGAATAGACGAATACATTCGTCATATTCGTCATCCTCGCTAATTCTAGATATGAAACCAATAGGAAAGTAGCCTTAAGTACAAATCGCAATATGCGATTATTTAAATCGCATGTTAATCGCGATAACTAGAAAAAATGACGAATATTCGATTTCGACGAATATGAAACGAATATTCATTCGAATATTCGCGAATTTCGTCGAAATCGAATATGGCACCTGCCGCTCATCACTACCCAACAACAGCGGTGTGCTAGCAAGGGCAAGTGGTATACATATCCTTGTAAAAATATAACATGTACATATCAGTAGGCTAAGAAGCCCCATTGTAGGAATGGCATTAGAGGTAGCAGGCGGGTGGCTTAAGGCAGGTGGCCAGAAGTAAAGGCCTATTTTACACAATAGTCCAGTGTGGCAGCACACCACAGTATGATTATTAGTAGCAGAATGATCTGTTCTTTTGCATCAAGCGTCGGTGTCTGGAAATCCTGTTTGATCCATGCCTGATTCATCTTTATGAGGCATAGTCTCTCAACATTTGGGGAGGAAAGGTGAGATCTCTTAGGGGTAACTATGCCCCCCGCTGCACTGAACACCAGCTCTGATGCCACAAGACTGACCGGGCAGAAAAGCATACCCATGGCAAACTTGGCCAGTTGCTGACACAATTCATGTTTGTATGCCTGCTCAGTAGTCCAGTGGATCTTAGATTATGGGTGTAGTCCAAGTATGCCACCACATGCTGCTTGAGGTTCTGCTGAATGTCCCGCTGCTGCTGCATCTGGGTGGTTTCTTAAGTAGGCGGCTGGATCTCACAGGCAGGAAGCTGTATGAGTAATACACACTGTATTACTCATACAGCCAATGCATTCTAATACAGAAGTATTGGAATGCATCGTAAGGGGATCAGACCCCCAAAAGTTGAAGTCCCAAAGTGGGAGAAAAAATAAAGTGAAAAAAAGTTGAAAAAATAAAGTCCCCCCCCCCTAAAAATTAAAAGTTTCAAGTAAAAAAAAAAAAAAAAAACAGCCTTTTCCCCAAATAAAGTAAAAAAAATTTGTAAAAAATAGGGGAAAAAATAAAGTAGACATATTAGGTATCGCCGCGTCCGTATCGACCGGCTCTATAAACATATAACATGACCTAACCCCTAAGATGAACACCGTAAAAAAATAAAAACTGTACTAAATAAGCAATTTTTTTGTCACCTTACATCACTAAAAGTGATACAGCAAGCAATCAAAAAGGCAAATGCCCACAAAAATAGCACCAATCAAACCGTCACCTCATCCTGCAAAGAAATGAGCCCCTAACAAAGACAATCGCACAAAAAAACTATAACTCAGAATATGGAGACACTAAAACATCATTCTTTTTGTTTTAAAAAAGCTGTTATTGTGTAAAACTTAAGTAAATAAACAAAAGTATACATATTAGGTATCGCCACGTCTGTAATAAACTGCTCTCTAAAAATATCATGTGACCTAACCTCTCAGATGAACACCGTAAAAAAAAAAAAACGTGTAAAAAAAGCCATTTTTTGTCACCTTACATCACAAAAAGTGTAATACAAAGCGATCAAAAAGTCATACGCACCCCAAAATAGTGCCAATCTAGCTGTCATCTCATCCGCTACCCAAGATAATCGCCCTACCGATACTCTACCCAAGATAATTCCCCAAAAACTGAAAAAACTATGGATCTCAGACTTTGGAGAAAATTAAAACATGATTTTTTTTGTTTCAAAAATGAAATCATTGTGTAAAACTTACATAAATAAAATAAAGTATACACATTAGGTATTGCCGTGTCCGTAATAACCTGCTCTATAAAAATATCACATGACCTAACCTGACAGATGAATGTTGTAAATAACAAAAAATAAAAATGGTGCCAAAACAGCTATTTCTTGTTACCTTGCCTCATAAAATGTGTAATATAGAGCAACCAAAAATCAAATGTACCCTAAAATAGTACCAACAAAACTGCCACCCTATCCTGTAGTTTCTAAAATGGGTTCACTTTTTTGGAGTTTCTACTCTAGGGGTGCATCAGGACGGCTTAAAATGGACCATGGTGTCAAAAACTAGTCCAGCAAAATCTGCCTTCCAAAAACTGTATGGCATTCCTTTCCTTTTGCGCCCTGCCGTGTGCCCGTACAGAAGTTTACATTCACGTGGGGTGTTTCGGTAAACTACAGAATCAGGGCAATAAATATTGAGTTTTGTTTGGCTGTTTACCCTTGCTTTGTAACTGGAACAAAATTATTACAATGGAAAATCTGGCAAAAAAGTGAAATGTATCTCTATTTTCCATTGATTCTTGTGTAACACCTAAAGAGTTAACAAAGTTTGTAAAATCAGTTTTGAATATCTTGAGGGGTGTAGTTTCTAAAATGGGGTCACTTTTTTAGAGTTTCTACTCTAGGGGTGCATCAGGGGGGCTTCAAATGGGACATGGTGTCCATACAGCAGTTTACAATCACAAATGGGGTGTTTCTGTAAACTACAGAATCATGGCAATAAACATTGAGTTATGTTTGGCTGTTAACCCTTGTATTGTAACTGGAAAAAAATTATTAAATGGAAAATCTGCCAAAAAAGTGACATTTTGAAATTGTATCTCTATTTTCTATTATTTCTTGTGGAACACCTAAAGGGTTAACAAAGTTTTTAAAATCAGTTTTGAATACCTTGAGGGGTGTAGTTTCTAAAATGGGGTCACTTTTCTGGAGTTTCTACTTTAGGGGTGCATCAATGGGACTTGGTGTCAAAAAACCAGTCCAGCAAAATCTGCCTTCCAAAAACCGTATGGCATTCCTTTCCTTATGCGCCCTACCGTGTGCCCGTACAGCAGTTTACGGTCACATATGGGGTGTTTCTGTAAACTACAGAATCAGGGCAATAAATATTGAGTTTTGTTTGGCTGTTAACCCTTGCTTTGTAACTGGAAAAAAATAATTAAAATGGAAAATCTGCCAAAAAAGTGAAATTTAGAAATTTTATCTCTATTTTCCATTAATTCTTGTGGAACACCTAAAGGGTTAACAAAGTTTGTAAAATCAATTTTGAATACCTTGAGGGGTGTAGTTTCTAGAATGGGGTCAATTTTGGGTGGTTTCTATTATGTAAGCCTCACAAAGGGACTTCAGACCTGAACTTCAGAAAAATTTCAAGATTTGCTTCTAAACGTCTAAGCCTTGTAACATCCCCAAAAAATAAAATGTAATTCCCAAAATGATCCAAACATGAAGTAGACATATGGGGAACATAAAGTAATAACTATTTTTGTAGGTATTACTATGTATTATAGAAGTAGGGAAATTGAAACTTGAAAATTTTCAAATTTTTGCTAATTTTTGGTAAATTTGGTATTTTTTTATAAATAAAAATGAATTTTTTTTACTCCATTTTACCAGTGTCATGAAGTACAGTCGTGGCCAAAAGTTTTGAGAATTACATAAATATTGGAAATTGGAAAAGTTGCTGCTTAAGTTTTTATAATAGCAATTTGAATATACTCCAGAATGTTATGAAGAGTGATCAGATGAATTGCATAGTCCTTCTTTGCCATGAAAATTAACTTAATCCCCAAAAAAACCTTTCCACTGCATTTCATTGCTGTCATTAAAGGACCTGCTGAGATCATTTGAGTAATCGTCTTGTTACCTCAGGTGAGAATGTTGACAAGCACAAGGCTGGAGATCATTATGTCAGGCTGATTGGTTTAAAATGGCAGACTTGACATGTTAAAAGGAGGGTGATGCTTGAAATCATTGTTCTTCCATTGTTAACCATGGTGACCTGCAAAGAAACGTGTGCAACCATTATTGTGTTGCATAAAAATGGCTTCACAGGCAAGGATTTTGTAGCTACTAAGATTGCACCTCAATCAAATTTATAGGATCATCAAGAACTTCAAGGAAAGAGGTTCAATTCTTGTTAAGAAGGCTTCAGGGTGTCCAAGAAAGTCCAGCAAGCGCCAGGATCGTTTCCTAAAGAGGATTCAGCTGCGGGATCGGAGTTCCACCACTGCAGAGCTTGCTCAGGAATGGCAGCAGGCAGGTGTGAGTGCATCTGCACGCACAGTGAGGCAAAGACTTTTGGAAGATGGCCCGGTGTCAAGAAGGGCAGCAAAGAAGCCACTTCTCTCCAAAAAAAAACATCAGGGACATTTTGATCTTCTGCAGAAAGTATGGTGAATGGACTGCTGAGTACTGGGGCAAAGTCATAGATGAAGCCTCTTTCCGATTGTTTGGGGCATCTGGAAAAAGGCTTGTCCGGAGAAGAAAAGGTGAGCGCTACCATCAGTCCTGTGTCATGCCAACAGTAAAGCATCCTGAGACAATTCATGTGTGGGGTTGCTTCTCATCCAAGGGAGTGGGCTCACTCAAAATTTTGCCCCAAAACACAGCCATGAATAAAGAATGATACCAAACCACTCTCCAACAGCAACTTCCTCCAACAATCCAACAACAGTTTGGTGAAGAACAATGCATTTTCCAGCACGATGGAGCACCGTGCCATAAGGCAAAAGTGATAACTAAGTGGCTCGGGGACCAAAACATTGACATTTTGAGTCCATGGCCTGGAAACTCCCCAGATCTTAATCCCATTGAGAACTTGTGGTCAATCCTCAAGAGGCGGGTGGACAAACAAAAACCCACTAATTCTGACAAACTCCAAGAAGTGATTATGAAAGAATGGGTTGCTATCAGTCAGGAATTGGCCCAGAAGTTGATTGAGAGCATGCCCAGTCGAATTGCAGAGGTCCTGAAAAAGAAGGGCCAACACTGCAAATACTGACTCTTTGCATAAATGTCATGTTATTGTCGATAAAAGCCTTTGAAAAGTATGAAGTGTTTGTAATTATATTTCACTTCATCACAGAAACAACTGAAACAAAGATCTAAAAGCAGTTTAGCAGCAAACTTTGTGAAAACTAATATTTGTGTCATTCTCAAAACTTTTGGCCACGACTGTACAATATGTGACGAAAAAACAATCTCAGAATGGCTTGGATAAGTCAAAGTGTTTTAAAGTTATTACCACATAAAGTGACACTGGTCAGATTTGCAAAAAATGGCCTGGTCCTTAAGGTGAAATATGGTTGTGTCCTTAAGGGGTTAATAATGTATATATTATCAGGCTGATTATTTTGATACCCAGTATAGAGAGCTATCGAAAGATTTATAAAGCAAAAAAGGGCTTTTTATAAAAAGAAAGGATCAAAGAAAAATTATCAAAAATTATTGATCCTGCAGAGGAGAGGTGGACATAAATTAACACCTCTTAGTTTGTTTATCAAGAATCGTAAATTATTGTGTGTGCAATTAGTAAAGAACAAGGTACCATTGTCTATGGAAAATATATGTGAATTTATTATTCAAAAATGTTGGATACAAATCAATAATAATACAAAAAAGATAGACAATGAAATGTAATACCAATATGTGCCACAATATAGTGCTGACATACCACAAACAACACCAACACTCTCTAATAATCAAAATCAATGCAGCAAATGAAATTCTAATTCTGATCAATAATTAATATAGCCAATTAATGCAATAATATGCAATAAATAATCCAAATGAAAGAAAATGAGAGGTATCAACCCTTTCTCTATCATGTCTGACCAATTTTTTCAGTATATGGCAGTATTGCACCAACTATAAATTCCTCAGTTCGGTATCAGGCTAGGGAATATCAAAGTTCCCAAGAGACTAGGTATCAATGTCTGATCTTCATTTTAGCAATATGCATCTTTGCTAAGAGAATGATCAACATTGACCAGGTGCCTAACACAATATGGGGATATTTGGCTATATACCGGGCTAAGTAATTTATCAATACCACAGGCAGTAAACTATATACGTTACGAAGGGTCAAAGGATGAGCAGAGCCTTCATGGGACAATTAACTATCAAGAGAGTTTTCAGCAATCCAGGATAAAATCCAAAGCTTTGCTTCTCCTGGCCACGTGTCTGTTGAGTCTTTTGTTCTCAGTAGTTTTTTTTTTCTTTTGATGGAGCTTCCTGCCTACTATCTGCATAGGTAATTATTTCCAACCTTATCAAAAGAATACACTTATGGTAATAACCTACAAGATCATACATGACCCAAAATGCTTTGCTGCGGCTGGTGTAATGATGCCCACTTACGGTTAGGTGGCACTATTGCACAAGCTATTAGTACCATCCTATAAAGAGTTAATTTGTATAAGTCTGACATCATTTTGTGTTATATACATTTGACCTCTGCAACTTAAATCAGAGACATCTGAACCAATTAAAATCTAGATCTCCTAAAGCTAGTATGACAGTTTTGATGTCATAAATCCACTATTTAGATAACAAATGTATGGGTTTTGTGTTTCACAGGTGCTTATCTCTGCAAATAACACGGCCTCCCTGAATGAGATCTCATTAATACCGTTAGGTTATATCCTAGGAATATACATATTCTCCTAGTGAAACATACATGAGATAATATATGCATCAATGCCTTGTTATAATATGTGGCTATATAAAACAATATATACGTAACTTATTGATTAGCTCATGCTAAAAAACTAAATAAGATCCATTATATGAATGAATAGAAATTATACTTCTGCCTCATTAATGTACATCAATAAAAAAATAGAATAACATATAGCAGATGTGTTTCAAGGAAAAACTCTTATCTCTGCCATACTTTAGCAATGAGGCAAAAGTTACTCCTCTCAAATATGCACACATCTGCATAGTGAAATACTAATGAGTGGTAACCTTTCTATGAATTCACTTTGGCCTACATAAGACATACAAAATGGAGAATACGGAGCATGACTCTTAAAGGCGATAAATGTCAAGAATAAGCAGACATCAATGTATACTTATGAAAAGGCACAACAGATCCCAGAAGGTGAAATACTCGTTATGTGGAAATGCTGGCTGTCAGGGGTGAGATGTTTGGACTCCCTATGATTCCCACATTATAGGGCAGTGATGGCGAACCTGCAACCCAAAACCCACTTATTTATCACAAAGTTCCAACACAGCAATTTAACCTGAATACCACAGTCCAATAAGGTATATCTTCCATGTACTTTTAGAATTTAGCTGCCTACGTTTATTGCACTGCCTGTGCTGTTCATAGTGTGTTCTGTGCTGATGAATGGCAGAAAAAGTCTAAGGCATATTGGTACACCAGAAATTTTTTCCAGAGGGCCCGTGCCATAGGTTTTCCACCACTGTTATAGGGAATGCAATGATTACAATAATTAATATGTGAGTTGTACCAGAGATGATTTATTGCTTATGAGATATTTTCTTCATCTTCTGGTACTCTATTTGAAAAGCTTTTAGACACCCCACTGGGTGAGGTTGCACTCTGTTTGATTGTATGCCTTCCTAACAAGGGACAGTTTTTTAACATTCAGGTGATAAACTGATTTCTAACAAGGGGAATGCGTATTCCAAATGCTGGGCCAGACGAAACGGCATGTACAATCACAGAATGGCATAAAAATATATAGGATCACCTGACATACATATAAAAATGTACACAGATAATAAAGTTATGGGAATTGCTGTCCATTTTTAACAAGGAGCATCAGAATCAATAGATGACATTGAAGTCGATGGGAAGGAGCGACAGCTTCCTTCTGCTGACATAGAGCCCTGACTGCTTGCAACATGTGCTCCCACTCGACTGTCATCATCGGTAGTTACAACACCCCCAAAGGAGTCCGCAGCAGACCCCTCCTCCAAGTCTGTGCTGGCCTGTAACTGCTGACTGTCCTCACAAAAACTCATCATCACTGAAAAGCGGAGCAGAGCAAATGGCTATCATTATTGGCTAACAGAAGAAGCAACAGATGCAAGAGGTAGGTTCAGGACAGATGAGGGCATAAATTCAGTTCCTGGGCCATGCCAACTACACGTGGTGTCAGAGGAATCTACCAATTCCTGTCTGTGTGTATCTGTTGTTATCACGATCCAGCGGGTGTGAACCCTCTGTGCCACATAAGCAACCTCCGCGTTATCGAAGTGTATCCCTTATTATTTCACAGTACTTCTCATGGTGGGGATAGACTTTCCCAAGGGGCACACCAGGTCGCTACCTCTTGAGGAGGATGGGCACATGGGGCAATGAGTCCAGGCAGACAAGGGGGTACCAATGCAAGGTACCAGAGGTACAATCGCAGTTCGCAGGCTTTGTCATAACCAGGAGCGGCAGTGCAGGACCGAAGGATGAGGCAGAGGTGAAGTTAAACAAGCAATGGATCAGGGCAGGTGTCACAGGTACAGGTCAGGTGATTCGGGTCAGCAACAGGAGAGTTGAGGCCAAGCAGGCAAGGATAAAACCAGTAGCAGAGTCCAGAAACACAAGCATGGGTCAAGTATACAGGAACACATGTACAGATAACAGCAACCTTTGCAGGACACAAGAACCTCTGACACTCAGGCACTAGGCTGGACCACTAAAATAGGTGCAGGATGGCTGGGATTGGTCACATAGTTCACATGAGCGAAACCCTTACATAACAGGAAGTGATGTGCGTTGGCCCTTACCAAGGTGCTACAGAATACAGGCTAGAAGGCATGCTGTGTCCAGGGCAGAAAGGAAACTGTGGAGCAGATTCCAGAAGGTACAGCATCTGCAGGCACAGAGTCCAAGACCGGAGCAGGGCATGGAGCGACACAGGCAGCAAATCACTGCAGCTACCTGCCCTGTAATGCAGCTGGACGTGGGCAATGACTAAGGGTAGCCAGGGAGGGCAGTGCTCACCCCAGCATAGAGCCTGGGACCGCGGTGGTTAGTAGGCAAACACTGACAATCCGCAACCTCTGTTGTGAAGATATTGAAAATGGAATCAACCATTCCAGTACAGCTGGATTGTTTGTCAAAACACGACCAATGGATGAAAGTGGCAGCTGTGGCCTGTTGCTGAGACTGCTATCACGCCCCCTTTCTTTTTCTGCTACTTGTGTTGGCTACAGCAACATTTTTGACACTGACCGCTCTTTTAGAGGGCCCAGGCAACTCTCTGTTGGCCATAGTGTACAGTAACTGGACTAAAATAACGGATTAACTTTGAATGTCGGTGCACTAGAACGTGAAGCACACAGCGATATAGAACGTGTGCCTTTAATACTGAGGCACAGTAACTGTATCACTAAAATATCGGATTAACTCTTAATGTCAGTGCACTAGAATGTGATGCACACGGCGATATATTCTCCCTGCAGTCTACCTGCACTCTGTTTCTTGCAGTCTCCTTGCAAGTTCCCTAAACTCTCCCTGCACTCTCCCTCAATATTGTTCTTTAAAACTGTGTGCAGCAAGTTTGTCCTTAGCGCATGAGCGGTTGTCACATCTCTCCCTATGCTCAGCTCACAGGACAATGGCGGAGACCAACAGGATGAGAGTTTTATAGGACTGTGACATGACAGGGGATGGCTGACTGTGGATTGGCTGGCTGCATGGCATTATGGTTCATCTTACATTCCCAGGCTGATTCATTACCACGAAGTGCGAGGATCAGTGCGAATGGAAGTTTTCTTAAACTTCGGACTGAATTCCACTTTGAATGCTTCGCCTTCAACACTTACTATAATCATATAAAATAAGAGTGCACTGCTTACTTACAGCTGAAATGCTGAATTAATAGTTAAATGATATTTCCTCTTAGGGCTACCATTCCATCTTGGCATGTATTTTAGCTTGTAGTTCTCTCAATTTGCTGTGATAGAAATTGCAGGAACTGAAGCAGAAAGCCATTTTATTAATAAGTTGGTTAAAACACATTATAAGTCTGTGCCCTTATTACATCCACAGTGACAGCTCAGCACCCATGGACAGGGCAAAAGCTGCCGATTAAAGCTGTCACTTCTGATTCTGCTTCTCACTGCTGCTATTGAGCTGCGTATTTTTGCTGTGACACAGATGAAAAATCTTAATAAGATCTGAAAATTGAATCCCATCCTATAAAAGGTATTCTTAGTAAGTCTACAAGCCTGGGAGCTATATATCCTGCATTGAACTGGTTTGTCAGCTAAAACCCTCCTCTAAACAGACCAGTACTTAAGATATGCTAGTGTAACCATATACCAGAGTTTAATGTCAGAACAAGAAATGAAGAAATACAGTGCCTTGAAAAAGTATTCATACCCCTTGAACCTTTTCACATTTTTTCATGTTACATACACAAGCTCTGAACATCTAGAGGCTGAAATTTTGCCCATTCTTCTTTGCATAATAGCTCAAGCTCAGTCATATTGGATGGAGAGCGTCTGTGAGCAGCAATTTTCTAGTCTTGCCACAGATTCCCTATGTGATTTCGGACCTTGGCTGGGCCATTTTAACACATGATGTTGGTACTGGTTACTGGTCCACTACTTATCCAACCTAAATCATATGATCGTTCCGCCTCCTTTTCCCAAATAAAAACTCAGACACAGCGGTCGATTTTAATCGGCCATAGCAGCCATTTTTTTAGTTACAAGCATACAGTTTCCTAATATTACCGACGAAGGAAGGTCTCCAAAGCCTAAAATAATTACATTCCCATACGGGGCCGTCCACCTTGCCTCCAGCCGTTAAACAACAGCTCGGAGTCACCAATTGATGTACCCATTAAATCCATTAAAACTTCCAACCAAGGGAGTCAAGCCCCAACCGTAGGGCCCTCCCACTTCAGCAACCTGGCAACTTCAAGGACCTCCCACCACCACAGCTGCCGCGACAACACAATTCCGGAAATCCCCCCACTACTTTCCGGCACTCTACTCAACCCGGATCAAAATCATACCAACCACCACAAGTATTGTTTGTTGCCTTCCCCTGTAAAATGGCGCCCTTTCTACCCCCACTGCCCCCTTTTAAAGCCATAACCCCCCTTTTCACTAGCCCTCACCACCAGCAGCTCAAACTTCTCAATCCTCCTAGCCCTGCTTCCCTGAACCACCCCCGTCATGCCGGCCTCCCCCAAAGACTATGCCTCCAGTCTGGTTTTACTTGACATTGGTACTGGTTACTGATCCGCTACTTATCCAACCTAAATCATATAATCGTTACTTCCCCTTTTCCCAAATAAAAACTCAGACACAGCGGTGGATTTTAATCGGCCACAGCAGCCGTTTTATTAGTTACAACCATACAGTTTCCTAACATTACCGACAAAGGAAGGTCCTCGAAGCCAAAAATAATTAAATTCCCATACAGGGACCTCCACCTTGCCTCTAGCTGTTAAACACCAGCTCGGAGGCACCAACCGATGAACCCCTTAAATCTGCCACCAACCAAGGGAGTCCAGCCCCAACCGTAGGGCCCTCCCCTCCTAAGCAACTTTGAGGACCTCCCACCGCCACCAACATGCAGACTTGAGACCTTAAGCCTGCTTGTCCCTCCACTTAGACAGGTCCATCTCAATGCCACCTTGCAGCCCCAAACACTACAGATCGATACCCACAGCATTTAAATGCACCCCATCACCCCTCCAAAACTCACCCACTCCTTGCTCCAATTCTCCATGCCGCACCACCACTGCACTATTCTGAGCCAAAAACCTACCCACTGCACAATTCACATTGATTCTGGCCTTGTTAATTAGCTTCACAGACTAAGCCTCTCTCCACACCCTCTGAGGCACAATGTCAGACCAAACTGTCAACATCCCTGGAAATAAAGATCATAATTGTAACAGGTCAAACTTTATACTGTATCCCTTATTAACTCACGGCAAGGTCACAAACTCAGATCGTTCCTCCCAACATGCAGAACTAATATATCCGGAGGATGATCAAGCCGCACAAAGCGATAAACCTCCAGCAAAACCCCACTCCACAGCATACCTCTCCAACCAAGCCATCGCAGCCATGCCACTTCCCTTGAAAAACCCAATTGGCGTCCCTCTGGGCGAACTGCTGACCTGAAGGTTCCCCAAAACACATAGGAATGGCCCGCAATCCAAATGAGAGCCAATGAGAAACCTGAAAGAAACAATAAAAAGGAACACACTAGCGCCACCCAAACAAACATAAACCACCATATAATATCTTAAATAAAACCCTCAACCTGTGACCCACCAAGCCGGACATAAGAGCAGAACCTCCTCGATTCCCAAAGGCCAATCTTATGAATAGTCTTCTCCCCCAAACCTCGCCGAGCCGCTTCCGTAGCCGCCCCTATCCAAAATGAATGCTCCATATAATCCTTGGGATCGACCCCCAGCAACGACAACGATTGACGAAAAACTGCAACAAACTGAAAACAAGACAAATAAGTCCCATCTGCATGAACCAACAACGGCGAATTCGCCTGACAACCCGATATTATGCTAAACACTTCACCGGACACATCTCACAACCCGGTACAGAAAAAATAACCACCTGGCTACCTCTATCCTCCATGTCTGCTTTTGATCTCCGAATCCAAAATTCTACACGGTCCCCATTAAGATCGTCATCCTCCTCAAACAAACCACCTGGACGATTAATGCTCCCACTGACTTTGAAGAGCCCGGAAAAAGGCCAATGCAAATGCTAAGCGAAACAACCTGACCTCGAACTCCGAAAGACACACTTCCCCTAAACGAGCCCCCAACTGTAGCAATAGCTGAACTGAAACCGGTCTACGATGGTCCTCAACTGAACGCAAACGCCGCTATTCCTTTAATGCCTTTACCACCAAAAACAATTTTGTTGCATCAGGCAGCCCACGCAACTCAAAACCCAATGCCAAACCCGCCACACACCTATTCAGCTTTGACACAGACCACCCCTCATCTTGGCAATTACCTAAAAACAACAACAATGGTACTTCAAAATCCTCTCCTGACTCCCCCAACACATTGCTCCAACCTTCCCAGGGAAGCCAAGCTGAAGCATATGCTGTCCAAGTACCTGGTGCCAATGATGACTTAATAAGTAGTGATGAGCGCAAAGACCCATATTCGATTTTGCGATATTTGACGAATAATTCGCATCATATTCGTCATATATTCGCGATTTCGCAATATTTGTTATTCCGCATTCAATATCATGACTTGCGATTATTTTTCAAGTTATATTCACATGTGCATAGAATTTATTTGTTATTAATAACGTTTAAACAGCTTTACAGATATTAAAAGCTTGAAATGGCGGGAGTCATTTGTGCGAATGGAAAGGTGCGAAAAAGACATATACAAATTTTCACAATATATGCGGCGAGTCTGACACAACCTGTTAACAACCTGTTGACTCTTTTATTTTCAAGATACAGTTTCCCTATCACTCACTATTCATCTTAAGCTGAGCGAATATTCGTAATTGCGAATATGGGGTCATGTATTCGACTTATTCGTGAAAATCTCGAAATCACGATATTCGTGATTAAAATTCGCTTTGCGAATATTGGCGCTCAACACTATTAATAGGATTAGCTACTGTTTCTCCAGAAGGTCCCAAAGAAAACCTGGGCATGACAAACCCATGTTGTCTGCCTCAGGAGCCAGCTGCCTGAACCGCTCCCACTGCGAACGAGAAAGGGTGTCAGCAATGCAAATTTGAACATTTGGCACAAGCACCGCCACCACCCAAGCATTTAACGACAGGCAAGTCAACATTAAATGCTGTCGCAGTCGATCCACCGGTAGGGACAAAGCAGATAACCGATTGATCGCTTGCACCACCCCTAAATTGTCACAGTGAAAACGCGCTTTACGATCCAGAAAATGATCCTCCAAAGAACCACTGCAACCACCATCGGGACTAACGCCAACAGTGCCATGTACCTCACCCAACCCACTAATCAGACCAGCGTTCCGCACATCATTGACCCTGGCAATACACCCCAAATCTCACGCCACCAGCCTGCATCAGAGTCGAGCTCAAAGTCAAAAGACTCAATCACTCCTGCCATAACCATTGGTGGCCGTTGAAGGAATCCAAAAATTTAGCCCAAACTCAGACTCAGTCTATCAAAATGATGGGGGGAAGCCACACCGTAGTAGCTGCCACCAATCTCCTGGAAACAATTTTACCCATTGGCATAATGCGACAGGCAAAATTGAGCTTACCCAAAAGACACTGCAACTCCCGCAACTAAATGTTCTTCCTCCAACCCACCCTAGCCACTTCCTGCTGCAACCCCAACAACTTGTCCTCTGGCAAACGACACTCCATCTAAATTATGTCAATGACAATACCCCAAAAAATAAGTTCTGTGATTGGTCCAGCTGTTTTCCAAAGGAACCAAAAACTTGCAAACACTGACTCCAAGGTATGCAACAATAACGAACACACCCCCAAACCCGGAGGCCCCAAACACAAAAATTATCCAAATAATGGATGATGGACTGGCACCCTGAAACATCAGACACCACCCACTCTAGAAACATACTGAAAATTTCTAGATATGCGCACCGCAGCGAGCACCCTATAGGAAGACACCGGTCCACAAGATAACCCCCATCCCAATAACATCCCCAAAAATGCATACTCTCTGGATGCACTGGAAGCAAGCGAAACCCTGCTTCCACATCCACTTTCGCCAGCAACGCCCCAGCCTCCAACCGTCGGACCCAATCCACTGCCGCATCAAATTTTATATAAACCACAGAACAGAGCTCTGGGTCGATACCATCATTGACCGACGTGCCACGCAGGAGCAATAAATGGTTAATGAGCCAAAATTTATTCCTTAAGTCTGATATTGGAGGCACAGCAAACGGACCATCCTTCCCAACTGCACCTCCTTTCCCTACTTTGCGGTAACTACCCCGGGATAGTCCCTCACCGACAGAAAACTCCTAGTGCCCAAAACTGCCCCTTATGGAACAAAAAAAACTAACTGAAAACCCACCTGCAAAAACAACTCTGCTTCCTGGTTTGGATATCTATTTAGAAACGGCTGCATCCTTTCCAGTCGCACCGACATCACCCCCTTTTGTAGAGGCATACCCCCTTCTTTGCTTTGCCCCATTAAAACACTGACTTGCCCCATGATTGCCTCCACAGGAAGAGCATTTGTGCTTGAATTTGCACTTCGCTCTAAATTCGCACCCCCTCCTTATTAAACAGGAAGCACAATCAGTTTGCTGACACCGCCACAAAACTAGCTTGGCTCGATCCCCCAGCCTGTCCAGACCCCCCAGTGTCCCCCGAAATGACTGACCAGACCTAACAAGTACTGTCACCTTGAGCCACAAAGAAATGTCCTTGTGGTCCTTCCTGATATTCGGACGCACCGCTTTCCGCTGCCTAAATTGTTCTTCATAACACAACCAGACTTCCCCCGCATAAACCCGATAAGCCTCCCCAATAGCGTCTAAAAAACTAAAGAGAGCTGAAAAATTCTCCGGCGCCTTCCCCCCCACCACACTAGCAAATATAGCAGACGCCTGAAGCCAATTAGAAAAGGTGCAGGGAATCAAATGATACCGCCTCTTTTCCTCCTCATCTTTCTTACTCTCATCCTTCTTTGCCATATCCAAGTTAAAACGCTCAAGGGAGAGCAGTGAATATATATCCACGTATTCCCCTGTCCAATACCGCTCCATCACCTCTTGCTTAAGGTGCGCCCCCAACGGCCCCTCAAAACAGACATAAACCTCACCCTTAGCTGTCTCATCAACCCGTGGGCCCTCCTCTGCAGAGCCGCCCGCTTGTGTTTGCACCAACACCGGCACCCTCACTGCCACAATGCCAGAACCCCCTGACACTCACCCAATAGACCCCCGACATCCCCATACAACGATCCAGCCGCCACCCCAGCACACCCACTCGACCTATTGGCACTTCAGGCCTGAACCGGTGATGACTGCAACACCCCAACCCCTGCTAACAAGCTGACTAAGCCCCCCAACAACTGGCCTAAACCTCTCCCTAAATTCCCCAACATGATTGCAGTGCATATTCACCAAGCTGCCTGAGCATTATGAACCCAGCAGCTTCAGCGCCTGAATCCGGCCGCGTCGTCCCGCCAACCTCCCTGCTTGCCGCTAGTGAAACTATCTAGGGAAGACCTCACATGGGAAGGAGATCCACTGCAGGAAACAGATATCCCAGGAACTTGAGCCATAGAAGACTGCCCTCCCCCAAATGAACAGCAGGGGGCACTGAAGAGCATCAGACACAAATCCAGGAGTGCAGGCTGAGCAGGGCCTGTCACGCGCTGCCCATTCTCCACAGAGGATTCCAAAAGATAGCCGCTAGAATTACTGCTGCCTCCTGCCTGAACACAGGCAGCAGCGCTAGGAATGCCACTCCCACGCTGAACAGGCTCCACAGGAGAGCAGCCTGCAATATATTCCTGGACGCTCCCTGCCGAAACCCGCTCTGAAGGGGGCAGAGGACACCTGCCCCCTCCCTGGGTCCCGCTGCACTACGGGATTTCTCGCACGCTGGGGAGGCTGTGAGGGATGCAGGCTCCCAGCCTCTAAGCGCAGAGGGCTCCTAACCTGGCAACGGACCCTGGGTGTTATCTCTGGGCTTAAGCGCGCCAGAGGCTGGGACCTCATTAGCCATCGCTTCCCAAATTGCGGTGGAGCATCCACCTCTGCAGCACCCAGCAAACCCTACACTTGCCCCGAAGCCACTCTGGACCCCGGAACTCTGTCTCTGCCCTCAACTGCTGCAAGATTGCGTCCATGTGTGCCATGGAGGAGAAGGTAGGAAGCAGGAGCAGCACCATTTCCTCTAATAGATTTTAGTCCTAATTCCTGTGACCGGTGTCATAATTATCGCGCTGCTTGAGCCAGGCTGCATCTCAGGGCACAGACTAGAAAAGGTCTGTTTCTTGCACTACATCGCTGACAGCAGAATGGAGGAGTATTTCAGTTCATTATTATTATTTGGCAGCATGATGTTGGACCACAATAGGGTGGGGGTCATTATTTTGTAACAGGAGAAAGCACTTTGGAGACATTGAGACTGTATAAAGGAGCATTTTGTACTGCCACACATTATAAGAGAGCCACAATTGGGACATTCGTACTACTGGGGGCACAAAATGTTATAGGAAAGCATTTTTGTACCAGCACACATACTAAGGTGGCCACAATGGGTACATTTGTTCTACAGGTTTTTTTTGTACTGGCACACGTTATAAGGGAGCATTTTTTGTATTGGTACACATAATGGGGTATTTTTATACTGCCACACATTATAAGGGAACATTTTTGTACTGGCACACATTGTAAGTGGGAATTATTTTACTGGCAAACATTATTTATAAGGGGTCACTTTTTGCACTGGCACACATTATAAGGGGTATTTATTTTGTTCAGGGACACATTATATGGGTAATTATTACTACTGGGGGCACTATGGGGACATTATTACTCCTGGTGGCAAAATGAGGGAAGTGATTACTATTGACAGATAATTATTACTATTGGTGAGACTTTTGGGAGGACTGTTAAATTGGGAGGCACCCTGGCACAGCTTAGCACAATTATTTTTGGAGGACACTATGGTTAGGCACTATAAGGGACAATATTTGCTGGGCATTGTTATTTTTTAGGGCACTGTGTGCTAATATAACAATATAACAATAATAATAGAACAAACAGTGTGCTAATAATTACTGAAGAGGAACTATCTGTGTGGTAATGGTATTTTCAGGGGATCATCTGTTTCTGCAGTATCGGATTGGGGAGCACAGTGGGCACAGTATAAGAGGTGGAAGGATGGGGTGTTCAGAAGGTGGGGAGAAGGATGGAAAAATAGAAAACGAAGGCCTCTTTCACACTAGCGTTTTAGCTTTCCGTCCTAGAGATCCGTCCTCGGGTCTCTAGGACGGAAAGCTACTGATCAGGATTATCCCCATGCATCCTGAATGGAGAGAAATCCGTTCAGGATGCATCAGGATGTCTTCCGTTCAGTATGTCAACATTTTTTGGACGTTGACAAAAGCGCAGCATGCTGCGGATTTGTCTCCGTCCAAAAATCCGGAAGACATGCCGCAACGCCGGATCCGGAATTAATGCCCATTGAAGGGCATTAGTCCGGATCTGGCCTTTAGCTAAACGTCGTTTCCGCGCATCGCCGGATCCGACGTTTAGCTTTTGTCAATGGTTACTATGGCAGCCAGGGCGCTAAAGTCCTGGTTGCCATAGTAAAGTAGGGAGCGGGGAGCGGCATACTTACATTCGTGCGGCTCCCGGGACGCTCCAGAATAACGTCAGGGCGCCCCAGTGCATGGATCACGTGATCCATGCTCGCGGGGCGCTTTGACGTCATTCAGGAGCACCCCGGGAGCCGCACGGAATGTAAGTATGCTGCTCCCCCGCTCCCCACTGCTACTATGACAACCAGGACGCTAGTAGCGTCCTGGCTGCCATAGTAACACTGAAAGCATTTTAAAGACTGATCAGTCTTCAAATGCTTTCAGTTAACTTGTGTTGTGCCGGATCCGGCGTGCATTCCGGTGATGGAAGTGCACGCCGGATCTTCACAACGCAAGTGTGAAAGAGGCCTAAGATGTCTGTTTGTCAAACTCTGCAGAAACAAGAAATGGCTGAAAGAAATCATCATGGTGTTCTGGTCTGAGGACACGTCACTGGATTTAAGAGGTATGTGGGGCTGAATTACCCTATATGTTTTGTAACTCTGTGTGTAATGTTTTCCAAGTATGTATTTAACAGTAGGGCTGGAGGAAAGGGGTTAGGTTAAGGAATTGGCATGGGGGGGGGGGGCATTCCAGTTTTAGTTTTCACCTCAGGCTGCAGAAAGGCTAGTGCACCCCTGCCTCCACCACAATCGCAAATCTTTTGCTGCCTCTAACAGGTTTTCCTCCAGGATTGTGCTGTATTTACCTCCATCCATCTTCCCATCAACTCTGACCAGTTTCCTTGTCCCTTATGAAGAAAAGCATCCCCACAGCATGATGCTGTCAACACCATGTTTCACGGTGGGGATGGTGTATTCAGGTTGATGTACAGTGTTAGTTTTCCACCACACATAGTGTGGTCTCATGTGACCAAAGTACCTTCTTACACATGTTTGCTGTGTCCCCTACATGGCTTGTGGCAAACAGGAAATTGGACTCCTTAAGGCTTGCTTTCAAAAATAGCTTTCTTCTTGCCACTCTTCTATAAAGGCCAGATTTGTGGAGTATACAACTGATAGTTGTCTTGTGGACAGATTCTACCACCAGAATGACCATCCATGGGCCTCTTGGCTGCTTCTCTAATTAGTGCTCTCCTTGTCTGGGCTGTTAGCTTTGGTGGACGGCTATGTCTTGGAAGGTTGTGCCCTACTCCTTACATTCTTGGATGGTGGATTGACCTTGATTTACACTTCTCCACAATTTTATCCCTGACCTGTCTGGTGTGTTTCTTGGTTTTCATGATGCTGTTTGATAATTAAAATTCTCTAACAAACCTCTGAGGCCTTTACAGAACAGCTGAAGTTATGCTGAGAATAACTTACACACAGGTGGACTCTTTTTACTACTTAGGTGACTTATTAGGACAATTGGTCACACTGGATTTTATTTTGGGGTATCAGAATACAGGGAGCTGAATACAAATGCACTCCACGCTATTCATATTTTTATTTATTACAACATTTTGTAAATCATGTATCATTTTCTTTTTGCTTTAGGCCTCATGCACAAGACCATATGTATTTTGCGGTCCGCAAAAAACGGATCCGCAAAAAATACGGATGGCATCCGTGTTCCTGCCATATTTTGAGGAATGGAACTGCTGGCCCCTAATAGAACAATACTATCCTTGTCCGTAATGCAGACAATAATAGGACATGTTATAGTTTTTTGTGGAATGGAAATACGGACATACGGAAATGGAATGCACACGGAGTACCTTCCGTTTTTTTTTTTGCGGACCCATGGAAATGAATGGTTCCTCGTACGGTCCGCAAAAAAAAATGTTAAAGGGAATCTGTCACCACAATCTCGAACTATTATCTACAGTAATACATGATAACTAATGTAGATAAGGAGCTGTGTTCACTATTTTTTTATTTTTCTACTCTCCCCTTCTGCCAGTTCCTCTGCTGTCAATATTTAAAGCTGAGCTGAAATGCTCTCTTTAACAAAAAAAATAATTAGGCACCAAGAATAAGTTGCTGGAATCAAATGAAACTTTATATGTTTAAATATAATAATCATGTATATAACATTACAATATTAGAGTGAAATAATAAGTTTATTGGGGGAAACTGTGCAATTGAAAGGAAGCTCTAATACCCTGTTGGGATTCCTCTAGTCAGGAATGATACAAAATGAGATACAGTTGAGTATGGAGGTAAAAAGTTCCATGTGGTATCCTTCGGCACATTTGCTCAGGGATGTTGCAGCTAGGCAACCCAGCTGTTCCATAAATGTTAAATCTGGTTGCAATCATGTTGCAATCTGGTCAAGACAATCCTGGGAAATTCTTGTTGTGTATAGGCGAGCATTACCCTGCTGGAAAATGCCAGTTGGGAGTCCTGCTATGAAAGGCAACACATGTGGCCTCAGGATGTCCTGCACGTATCGATGAGCTGTTAAGTGTTCCTCATATCACTATTATGGGTGACTAACTATGTTATGTGATCATCACACCAGCAGTTGGTCCCATTAACGGTAGTAACTAACTGGAGGCATAGCGTATAATTTGGGTGGTAGCCCAAAGTCCGCAGCGGAGCCAATACGTCGTGGAGCATAGCTTTCCCTATTGGAGATTCTGCGAGGGAGTGGGTTGACCACACAGTGATTCCCAGAGGCGTTTTGCAGGAATTGTCCAGTCAGAACTTGGGTGCAGCCAGTGTAAGTGGGAACTCCCATTGGGTTGTGGTATATAGCCTCAGTTTATAATGTACCTACTAAGAGTGCCAAGTGTTATCTACAGATACTGTCAACAGGGGGAGACCATGATATCTCCTGATGGATTTTAAGAACTGCAGCTGTTACAGTGTGCTCCCCCAAGGAACAGACTGTTGTGTTTTAATACGATTTTAGGTGGAGAAATGCCCAGAGATACAATGAATGCCCATGATCTGAGAAGGTGACCAGACATCTGGCAAGAACCGTCATGAAGGTACGAGATGATCCCCTCCTTGTGAAGTCCCAGATGAACACCAGAACCATCCATGCACAAAAAGATGAATCCACAGATTGGCCAAAAATGCAACATAAATGAGCTTATAATGTATTGTGTTTGTTATTTTTTATTATGGTATATAGATTTTTTTCTCATTGTAAAGACTCCCACACATAGACCAAGCTTCCAACATAGTGTGTCAGTATACTGACGACATGGGCATATGTTACAGGAAAATATGGCTTTCAGCCAGAACCTCAGCCTGATGACCACAAAAAATATGCCTAATAATTAGATATAGTGTATATTGATATCCAGTGGTATTTATACATTGAGTATCAGTATGGTCAGAAGCCATTTGGTCATTGTGTCCCTTGTTAACATATCAAAGGCAGGAAGGGCACATTGTAAAAGAAGTTGGACAACATCTTGGCAAACAGATTGGGAAGATATTTGGATGATCATAGGGTGGAGTCTATGGTGGGGGCTGGGACACAGGAACATATAGGCTATATGAAACTTGGGGATGCTCGCTCTTTACCTGCCACCCCTGGACAAACAGCACTTCAGGAGCAAGCTAAGTTCTACCATATGTGTGCTTTCTGCATATGTATATAAGTATAATATTCCAGTAGACTTTATATGTGCACATATTGATATTTGTAGTCTTCTGCAATTGTATTATGAGTAGATTATATATGCTATTTATGCATGATTCTCTATATGTATATGTACTAATGGTCAGGTACTGGATGTGAGTTGGTTAGAAGTGTAGATCCAGTAGATGGTTTATTGGTGGACTCTGGATATACATACACATTATTAGCCACATTCCTTAGCATCCAGGGAGGGCAGGAACCAAGGCGGTGTGTGGCGGTGTATTCTATGTAATGTCTTGTATCTGTATCTTCTTGTAATGTCAATTGCTTTGTCATCTCTATGTTCTCGGTAAACTATTTTTATATATAAGTATCTGCAAAGGTTGTGTGTTACTCCTGGGGTAGGACTGGAGGGGGTGTATATGATACACAGAATAAGAGGGTTATATAGGAAACAAAGACAACAGTCTAGGAACAGAATAAAAGGGACGGAATACGGAGATAGTTATGAATCTCCAATTTCCAACAAGCAAAACCCCCCTTTATCAGTTTCTCAAACAGAACCTGGATTTGTCCCTAAAGAAGATATGGTTCCAGTCCAGGTTTCTCAATCACAACAACACCACTAAAAACAAAGGTGACTATGGCTGGCTGTCAATGGCAAGGCAATAAAGGCAATAAAGGGTACTGTGAAACTAAGTATCCATCTGCTAAGCGCCTCAAAATGGTCCAGGCAGAGCAATGGGTGTGACATGAAGGTGCCACCCGTGTCTGGGTGGTGGACAATGAAACTGTGGAAACTACTTGTGTTTGTCGGCAGATCTATAACAATCCCCTCTACTGGTGGTGTATTTGGGTCCGCTGGAGCAGTGTGTGCAAGCCCTCATGTAATCACAGCATCCAACACCTTATATCAGCTATGTCAGAATGGCCTAGATGGCGAGCAATTGATTAAAACAACCATCCACAATATATTGTATATATCCACAGCTCCTCTACCCACAGTATAGAGTATATATGCACAGCTCCTCTACCCACAGTATACAGTATATATGCACAGCTCCTCCACCCACAGTATACAGTATATATGCAAAGCTCCTCCACCCACAGTGTACAGTATATGCACACAGTGTCGGACTGGGGTGCCTAGGGCCCACCAGTGGAATTGATTTTGGGGGCCCACCATAGAGCTGGATATATTACTTGTTCATGTTTCAGTCTCACTCACCAAGCACAGTGCCGTACATAATATAGTGGATGTGCTTGGTATCGCAGCTCAGCCCCATTGACTTCTATGGGGCCGAGCTGCTCCTAGGCCACTTGATCAATGAATGGGTTGTCACTGGCTTAGTAAAAATACAGAGATGGGGAACAGAGAAGGGCTCACAGGAGCACCGGTGCCTTCTCAAACAGCTGACCGGCAGAGGTCCTGGGTGTCAGACCCCCACCGTTCAGATACTGATGACCTATCCACAGGATAGGTCATCAGTTATAATGTCTCAGAAAACCCCTTTAAATATACCTTGTGAGTCGGATATTTAAAGATGCCGCCCACTCGCGAGCGCAGCAGACGCTATAGCTGCTAAGTGCTTGCTGTTTTAAACAGCAGACACCGAGGGCTACTGTATGAAATTGACAATAACGTCAATCACACACATTTAACTCCTCAGATGCCATGGTCAAATATGACTACAACATCTGGGAGCACAAAAACCTAGTGGGAATCAGGGTACCTAGATAGTGCTCGGTCCTTCTGAATGATCCGAGGATGCAGCAGCTATGTTCCTATGAAGACCCTGCCTGAAACTCTGATAGACTCCAATGCTAATGAACTGGAGTCTATGTCAGAAGCAATCTAATAATTTATTGTTCAAGCTCCCTAGGGGAATTATTAAAGAGTAAAAAAAAAAAAGGAAAAAAACAACAGGTGGAATCCCGTACAGAGTTGGTACATTCCTGTACCGGAATTTTATGATACGCTTGATTTTATTGATACCATGTAAGTGCAATAAAACCTTTTTATATACCTGACACAGACGTATTGCACTATAGTGTGGTTTTTCCAGGTATTCACAGAGGGAGCGGGTCTACTGATTGGCTGGATCTTAAAATGGGAGACTCTGACATCCGATATTAAAAATAGCCTTTTTCCACTGTGCATGGAGGAATTTAATATGGGAGCAGCACAGTTCGTTTAAATTATTAACATGTGGTATAGATGTAATCATACTAATACAGAGAATGAAAGTAACAAGTCAGTTTTACCGCATAGAAAATAGTGTAAAAACAAAAACTCATAAAACTGTAGCGGAACAGTGTTTTTTTGTTTTTTTTATAACTGTACGCCATTTTAAAAAAAATTCCCATTTCCTACTACATTGTATGCAACCGTAAATAGTGCCGTTAAAAAGTACAACTTATCCCATAAACAAAAAGCCTTCATACAGCTATGTGAATGGAAAATAAAAAAAAGTTATGGCTCTGCGAATCCTGGTAGTAGGAAAATAAATGAAAAAACTGTAAATTGCCCTGTCCTGAAGGGGTTGAACCCGCAACTATCCCAAGAAGAGACATGTCCACTTTTCATGCAGTGTCTACTACCAGGTATCTAACCCTATAGGGTCTTTATCACTCCAATAATTTTACTACTAATGACCTATCCTGTGGATAGGTCATCAGTATCTGATCGGTGGGGATAAGACACCCGGGAACTCCGCTGATCAGCAATAGCAATGATCACAGTAGCGCCACTGCTTCCTCACAGCTCACCAAGCACAGTGCCGTACATTGTATAGTGGATGTGCTTGGTATTGCAGCTCAGCCCCATTGACTTCTATGGGACCGGGCTGCTCCTAGGCCACTTGATCAATGAATGGGTTGTCACTGGCTTAGGAAAAGTACAGAGAAGGGCACAGAGAAGGGCTCACAGGAGCACCGGTGCCTTCTCAAACAGCTGACCGGCAGAGGTCCTGGGTGTCAGTCCCCCACCGTTCAGATACTGATGACCTATCCACAGGATAGGTCATCAGTTATAATGAAAACCCCTTTAAATATACCTTGTGAGTCGGATATTTAAAGATGCCACCCACTCGCGAGCGCAGCAGACGCTATAGCTGCTAAGTGCTTGCTGTTTTAAACAGCAGACACCGAGGGCTACTGTATGAAATTGACAATAACGTCAATCACACACATTTAGCTCCTAAGATGCCATGGTCAAATATGACTACAACATCTGGGAGCACAAAAACCTAGTGGGAATCAGGGTACCTAGATAGTGCTCGGTCCTTCTGAATGATCCGAGGATGCAGCAGCTATGTTCCTATGAAGACCCTGCCTGAAACTCTGATAGACTCCAATGCTAATGAACTGGAGTCTATGTCAGAAGCAATCTAATCATTTATTGTTCAAGTTCCCTAGGGGAATTATTAAAGAGTAAAAAAAAAAGGAAAAAAACAACAGGTTGGTACATTCCTGTACTGGAATTTTATGATACGCTTGATTTTATTGATACCATGTAAGTGCAATAAAACCTTTTTATATACCTGACACAGACGTATTGCACTATAGTGTGGTTTTTCCAGGTCTTCACAGAGGGAGCGGGTCTACTGATCGACTGGATCTTAAAATAGGAGACTCTGACATCCGATATTAAAAAGAGCCTTTTTCCACTGTGCATGGAGGAATTTTATATGGGAGCAACATGGTTCGTTTAAATTATTAACATGTGGTATAGATGTAATCATACTAATACAGAGAATGAAAGTAACAAGTCAGTTTTACCGCATAGAAAATAGTGTAAAAACAAACTCAGAAAAATTGTAGCAGAACAGTGTTTTTTTGTTTTTTTTATGACTCTACGCCATTTAAAAAAAAAAATCCCATTTCCCACTACATTGTATGCAACCGTAAATGGTGCCGTTAAAAAGTTCAACTTATCCCATAAAAAAAAGCCTATAGCTATGTGAATGGAAAATAAAAAAAAGTTATGGCTCTGCGAGTCCTGGTAGTACGAAAATAAATGAAAAAACGGTAAATTGCCCTGTCCTGAAGGGGTTAAACCCGCAACTATCCCAAGAAGAGACATGTCCACTTTTCATGCAGTGTCATTTCATGGATTAGCTCCATTCAATTCAGCGTATAAAGCAGCAGAAGCCACAGCGAGCAGCTTCTATCTATGGTATACATGGTGTGAATAGGCCTAGGAGTATGGCATTTTGCAGTGAGGAAAACTACAGCAGGTCCTGAAGGTCTCCATCTGACAGGACATGCTGGAAGCTGTAATTTTCAGAGAGGGGAACAGTAAAAATATGAGCATTTTTTTTTATCAGTAAATGCCTTTTCTTTCATTATTTTAGGGACTTGGGGACTGGCCTGGCTGAGCAAGCTTTTATAGCTTTATTTTAAAAAGAGTGCAGTGTCCTGAAACACACTGCTTATTACTGTGATTATGTTTCATGTAAATTATGCTTATGAATGAGTTCCAATAAAGTTGCATAGGGAGGAAAGGTTCTAACAAGTCTTCCAGAGCTGTCTCCGCCCTACACACAGTACAGAGGAAAAGGAGGAGGTTAGTGTGTTTGTGATGTTTGAGGACAAAACTGCACCTCAGCAGCCATATTGAAGAGTTACAAAAACTCCATAGTTAGTTCCATGTACCAGCCCATAGAAGGGAAAGATTACAGAGAAACCAGAATATTGGCAAAAAAAGTTAACTGTCGTTTATCAGACTCCAGTCTCCTTTGCATTAGGTGGAGGGATTCTAAGCTATCAGCTGCCCACCATAACCAAGGAAAGAAAGGCCAACTGTCAGAATATAGTATTCCTAGAGAGGATACAGAAGTAAATGATTATACAGTACAGCAGACATAGTACATCCCTCCAGCCTGGAGAAACAAGGGGGAAAGATTGATTGTTACAGAGTGAAATTACCCCTTATGCAACTTTTGGGAACTAATCTGAATCACTGTAAAAGCTGCCTTGCTGTTAATCACTTTTGCATACATTGATGACCTTTGGATGAGCTTCAGTAAAGTACTGGGAGTTTGTTAAGAAACTTGTTCTCCTTGTTCTCCTTATTCTACATCATCTCCTAATTGCACCTTACGCTGCTGGTGTCACGACCACAGGGGCCCAGCCACCCTAAGCATACCCACTACCATCAAGGGCACCTCAACTTCCATCTTGGTGGAGTTTCCTACAATAGAGAGTGCCCCGGAGGATTTAGTGCTGTCTTCCTCATTACTGCACGCCGACCCAGTGAGCTACAAAACCGTAAGTACGACTACAACCCCCATCAGCCCACCGTGCACTCAAATACTGCCCCTGTGGTCTGGTCCTATGCAAGAGCCTCCTGCTTCTTTTCTCCTGCCCTATCATCACATTCTCCCACACTGAACTTCTGCTATCTGCTCAGCTATGGAACAGGGGCGGCAGGAGTGCTCCCTTCTGCGTGCGGTGTCAGCTGGATAATAGATGCACATAGTGAGAGCAGAGGTCAGGAGGCAGGACCCATAGTTGAGTAAGATTGCTCCGCGGCACTGTGCCAGCTATACAAGACAAGCAGCTGGATGACAGGTATGTGCCTATGGTAAAGGCTGCGCTGTTTTTTACAACAGTGCTTCTCAGCAGGCAGCTGGGGTTGCCGCTGACTAGTTTAGGCAGAAAGGCAAGGGGCCCACCAAGGATTTCACCGCCTCCCTGGTGGGCCAGTCCGAGCCTGTATGCACAGGTCCTTCACCCTCAGTACATACATGTAGCTTTCCTGCATTGCTTGCACTTTTCTGTGTTCCTTCACACTGGCACTAGTTGCTGCTGGGCTGGAAGAGGCAATTTACACATCCCTTTTACTGGTACTGGCACTGGAGAGGACAGGACACAGCAGCTCTATAATCTGCTTTTCCTGTCTGGGATGCGGTGCTCAGCTGCTAGGCCTGCCTAAGGGCCCGTAAAAACTACAGGACATTCTTAATAGACTCATACTGAGTCACCAGTGCAGGGCTGCTGGGTCATTTACCTACACTTTACACTGGCAGTAAATGGAGCTGATAATTATATCTTTAGTGTGTCTCTGGGTAAACTCATATGGAGCTGCCCAGCAGCTTCACACTGGTGGCTCAGTGCAGAGGAATGAAGAAAGTTCTGGCCAGAGGTTCGGGCCAAATGCGACACCCCTGGTTTTGTCCATTAAGTTAGCACAGCAGTCAAGACTATGTTTTTCAGAGCAGTTCTGACTGCTGACAGTAGTGAAATAGGAGCTGAACAAAAAAAAAATAGCAATCTGGACTTCTTAACTGCAGTGTGACTTATGTATTAGTACAGATAATAGTCCAGAATTTGGGCGACAGATTCCCTAAGGGATTATCTCGTTTTTTTTTTTTTTAAAAGCCCCACATGATGGAAAATTATAAAATCAACGTCAATAACTTACCCAGCAATGTTACAGCACTGGCTGCTTCTCCACCCAGCAGTTAGTGCTATGGTTAGTGCAGCTGTCCTGGGGGAGATCTGAAACTGTGGGCGCTTCAAACCAACCAGCCAAGCTCCAGCTGATCAGCCTATCAATGAGTCTGGACATTAGGCAAATTTAGTCCCTGACCCACAATCCAAAAGCTAGGTGGAGGATTTACATCAGGCACTTGATTCTTTGATTCCTTGATGCAGTTTGTTCATTGTGCAGAGAACAGTGTTTCATTTCTGTTGGGCCTTCCAACGTACTGACCTTGACTTGTTTCAGGATTTACCCTTTTCCTACTTTTTAGGCTCCTACTGATTCTCCTGGCTTTGACTCCTGAACTTGCTTCTGGACTAACCTCTTGTCTACTCCTTTGGCTTCTACTGACTCTTCTGGCTTTGACTTCTACTCTCCTGCTACTTATTGGCATCCCATAGGTCTTCTACCTGTTTTATGCTGTCTAGCTTCACAGATGTAACCTGGGTCCCTAACAGCCAAGTCTAACCAGCCTCCTGCCGAGCTTTGGTGATCAGCTATGACTAGCTTTAAATTTACTAACCAGAGTGGTGAAGGAAGAAAAGTACAGTATTAAGAGTTTGTTGAAGGTGATCCTGGGACGGTGACCTTGTATTTCTTTCGCACCTCTGTATTCATAAAAGTTTCATACTCCCATCCCTTGCTGCTCCCAATAACTCAAACACACCAATAGCTGATCTCAGGGAGACCAGCTACAAAAAACACAGCAGAGCCTCATTTAAGAGTCTCAACACAGCAATCCGAAGCTCCCTGGGAAACAGTAATATGCAAAATAAATGTGGAGCCCCAGTTATGGGTCTATAACACAATGAAAGCCAGATATCCCTCAAAGGAAGGAAAACCGAGCAAAGGGGTGTCTCCATTACAGAGATCACCAAATCCACCATATTAAGTCGCCCCTATGTCAAGATCCCGCTTTTTTTTACAAGCTTTAAGGATGTGACAGGGAAAACCTAAGCCAGTTATCCATCCACAGACAGCTGTTTCGGGGTGTTGCCCCTCATCAGTACAGAGTAGGATTTTGGCTAACCGGGAGCAATGCCTCGGAGCCTCATTTAAGAGTCTCCCTTTGCTCGGTTTTCCTTCCTTTGAGGGATATCTGGCTTTCATTGTGTTGTTGACCCATAACTGGGGTTTCACATTTATTTTGCATATTACTGTTTCCCTGGGAGCTTTGCACTTCGGATTGCTGTGTTGAGACTCTTAAATGAGGCTCCGCGGTGGTTTTTGTAGCTGGTCTCCCTGAGATCAGCTATTGGTGTGTTTGAGTAGTCTCTGAGGCATTGCTCCTGATTAGCCAGAATCCTACTCTGCACTGATGAGGGGCAACACCCTGAAACAGCTGTCTGTGGATGGATAACTGGCTTAGGTTTTCGCTGTCACATCCTTAAAGCTTGTAAAAAAGCGGGATCTTGACATAGGGGCCACTTAATATGGTTGATTTGGTGATCTCTGTAATGGAGACACCCCTTTGCTTGGTTTTCCTTCCTTTGAGGGATATCTGGCTTTCATTGTGTTGTAGACCCATAACTGTGGCTCCATATTGATTTTGCATATTACTGCTCCCAATAACTGGCTGAGGCAGATCACTGACATGACTAGAGATTTTGATTGACTGAGCAGTCAATTCTGTTGTGTCCAAAGAGACCCAGCAGGGAAGTATAAATAGTTGGAACAATAGTTACTGGGGATCTGGAAGATGAGTATTAACAACATGTATTAAAACATGCAGATTCTTCCTAAAAAAAACTAAAAACTAAAAACTAAATGGTTGGACAACTGCTTTTAGGACACAGACTGTATCATTAACCTTCTGATCTATAGCAGAAAATGCAACTAAATACTTTTGGAAAATAGCTATAAATCTGCTTCATATGAAACAATACTTTAAAGTCAATGCAAATAAAGTTAGAATAAAAAAATCAAACGTTCGAAGAATGTCCAGTCAACACCAGCAGTCTTTTTTCCATGAATTTTTACTAGGGGCATACCTATGATCAAGCTTACAGGTGAAACTTAATAAATTAGAATATCATCAAAAACTTAGTTTATTTGAGTAATTTAATTCACAATGTGAACATATATAGATTCATTACATACAGAGTGATCTATTTCAAGTGTTTATTCCTTTTAATATTGATGATTATGGCTTATAGCTAATGAAAACACAAAAGTCAGTATCTCAAAAAATTAGAATATTATATAAGACTGATTAAATAAATGATTTTAATACAAAAATGTTGGCCTACTGAAAAGTATGTACAGTATATGCACACAATACTTGGTCTGGGCTCCTTTTGCATGGATTTCTGCATCAATGTTGCATAGCATGGATGGCGATAAGCCTGTGGCACTGCTGAGGTGGTTTGGAAGCCCAGGTTGCTTTGATAGCAGCCTTCATCACATCTGCATTGTTGGGTCTGGTGTCTCTCACCTTCCTCTTGACAATACCTCAGAGGCAATCAAGCACAGTCATATTGTGGTTATGAAACCAGGTATATAGATATCTAGATAGGTTTTACAGTGTGGAGAGTGCCAAGTCCTGCTGGAAAATAAAATCAGCATCTTCATAAAGCTTATCAGCAGAAGGAAGCTTGAAGTACTCTAAAATTTCCAGGTAGATGGCTGCGCTGACTTTTGACTTGATATAACACAGCAGACCAACACCAGCAAATGATTTGGCCTCCCAAACCACTAATGACTGTGACAACTTCACACTTGACCTCAAGCAACTTGGATTGCGTTCCTTTCCACTCTTCCTCCAGACTCTGGGACCTTGATTTCCAATTAGAGTGCAAAATATACTTTCTTCTAAAAACACAACTTTGAACCACTGAGCAACAGTCCAGCCCCTTTTCTCCTTAGCCCATCTAAGACGATTTTTATGTTGTCTCTCGGTCATGAGTGTTTGACACAAGGAATGTGACAGCTGTAGCCCATGTCCTAGATACAGTCTGTATGTGGTTGATCTTGAAGCACTGACTCCAGCCATCAATCCTTTCAAGGCTTTGTTTATGACTGTTGCTTGTGCACCTTTTTCAAGCACATTTTTTCCTTCCACTCAACTTTCCATTAATATGCTTTGATATAGCACTCTGTAAACAGCCAGCTTCTTTAGCAATTTCATTTTGTGACTTACCCTCTTTGTAGAGGGTGTCAATGACTGTCCTCTGGACAACTGGCAAGTCAGCAGTCTTCTTCATGATTGTGTAGCCTACTGAACCAGACTGAGGGCCAATTTAAAGGCTTAGGAAACCTTTGCAGATGTTTTGTGTTGAATAGCTGATTAGAATGTGACACCGAGAGTCTACAATATACTTTTTCACAATATTCTATTTTTCTGAGATGAGTTTTGGGTTTTCATTAGCTGTAAACCATAATCATCAACATGAAGAAATGCTTGAAATAATCAACAAGAAATAATGCTTGAAATATCACTCTACATGTAATAAATCTATATAACATATGTAATAAATCTATATAATATGTTTCACTTTTTGAATTGAATTACTGAAATACATTGTTTGATCATATTCTAATTTATTGAGATACACCTGTATTATGATAATCCTTATAAAATTGTGTTAAAAATGAAACCTATGTGGATTTGTTGGACTTTCCATTCCTAACAAGAGTCCAATCTTATAGCTGAGCAGTATACAAGGCTCTGGAAACAGAGGCACATAGAGGTGCATAGACCATCACCTTTTACACCATGTAGATGAAATATCCAGTGCTGCCAACAATCCATTTTTCACTACTATAAGTAGTAATAATATTTGTTGTTGTATCCAATAATTACCCATTTTTAATCCAAAATGCTGAAATTGTATATAGAAATGTGCTTTTTGTTCATTTTTTTATTATTATTATTTTTTAACAGATGTTATTGGCAGACTTTACAATTTCCATCTCCTACTATACAGTGTGTGCACTGGTGTGTGTAAAATGAATTAATTCCCAATAGTGCTCTTACTCCACCTCTTGTTCTAACCAGGTGAGCAGCACAAGGTATAGAATACTGAGCTTTCCTAACCCCCTTTATAATGGAAAAACGCAAAGCAGAAAATCAATAGGCCTCTGCATTAGGCACGGCAAGTGTCATGAACTGTAGATAAAAGTGGATTAGGAGCTCACTGCTCAAAAGCTTTCCTAGTATTCTTGTCAGATTAATGTGCAACAAACTGAGAATGTTTGTTTATAACTTCTATAACAATATAAAAAGCAGTATCTCTGTGATTATCTGCTGCAGAGCAGGTAAAGCTCCCTGAACTTTACTTTAGAGAATATTCTGCATAACATTTGGCCTATTGGTGGAGCCAGTCTACACCTAACCTCCTACAAGGATTAAGCCAGGATTGTTAACCCTGGCTGTATCATCCATACATGGTTATACTGGGTGCAGTACATAGCCTGACGTACCATTACACTAGGCTGGGTGTGCAGGTAGAGGATAGATAGCAGAATAAAAAAAAAAATTTAATTTTGTTTTCACATGTTATAGAATCACATGCTGAATAAAATCTGCAGAGTATTAATTACAGATGTAGCAACCACCAAACCTGTTACATTGATAGTAAAGATTATTGAATTGAAGTCAAACAAATTGACTTCGATCCAAATTTCTGGAAAAACTTGATTCGCCACGAAGCAGAATTTCCTCATGCTTTATGGTAACAAATCTATTTTCCCTGGCCGGGTGCGATGACATCAGATGTTGCGTGGTTTCTTCAATCAAGATGGCCTCAACGCCCTCTCTACGAGCAAATGGATGAGGTGATTATGTCTTTTTTGTACTCTGATAAACCCCTGAAAGGTCTCATTTTTAATGTCAGATGCTGGAATAAGCAATGAACACGGCATCTGAGGGGTTTATTAATGGTGGGCTTTCAGAACGCCTTTCCCTGTCATTGCGCCCGCTTTAACTATTGTTACATCTGTACTTGCAGAAATATTGCATACCTACCCATCCACAATCAATTGGTAGACAGAAACTATATCGAAAGCAAGGTGAATTCATAAACATGATACCAGAACTCACCACAGTATAAAAAAAACAAAGCACTACAACTCAGCCCACTAAATAAACAGAATGCAAAAAGGAGCCACTGCATTTTATTCTATCGTGTGTGATACTGTTATCTGATATACACTAGACGGAGAAAAGTATCCTGACAGGAGCACCCCCAGGTGTGGGTCTAAACACAGAACAGGTGCAGATCTTTACATTATACCTTAAGTCTGTGGAGGCTGCAGTCCTGGTTTTGGCTCACAATCACTGATGGAAATCATTGACCAAAACACTGACGTGTGAATAAGGCTTTAGATTTTCTGATAATAAAGCGTGATTTGTCACTCCAGAGAACATGTTCCCACTGCTGCATAGTCCAGTAGCAGTGTGCTTTACACCACTCTATTCGACACTTGGCATTGTGCTTGGTGATGTACATAAGGCTTGCATGTAGCTGTTCAGCCATGGAAACCCATGCCATTAAGCTCCAAGCACACCGTTTTTGTGCTGACATTAATGCAAGAGGAGGTTTTTGATTCTGCAGTTATGGAGTCAGCAGAGCATTGGTGATTTTTATGTACTATGTGCTTAAGCACTCAGAGACCCCACTGCCTAATTTTGCATGCTTTCTGCACATCTTGTCTGAGTTGCTATGGTTCCTGCCACTTTACAATAATACCAGTCATGAGTGATGGTGGAAGACTTTTCAGGAAGTGACTTGTGGCAGTGGTGGCATCCTACTACAGTACTTTGTTCGAATTCAGTGAGCTCTTTAGAATGACCAGTTCTTTCACAAATGTCTGTAAAAGCAGACATAAAGGGACTGGATTTTATACATCTGTGCCAATGGCACCGAATGAAACATCTCAATTAAATTAAGAACTTTGTCCCATAAAATGTACCTAACTTGCTGTATATATGTATATGTTTTTTAGTAATACTGGTATGTTTTCATGACTTTTTTTTTATTTTTATTATGGTCAGTGAGTGTGGAAACACTGTGTCAACTAACCAGTTTGACTTTGGGCTAAACCAAAGGGTGTTGTCCTGGAGGTTTCCTGGTATTCACCATTTACCCCTATAAAGTGATCTGGACTTCGCTGCAAGAAAGCAAGCAGTTTGCTACCTCCTGGAATAGTCATGATACTGTTGGCTGCTGACCCATGGGGGTCAGAGGCCCCGGTGCTAAGCACCAAGGACACAGGCAAAAAGCATAGTCTGAACACAGTCCAATAGTCAGGGCAGGCCGAGTACTTGCGGATTCCAAATAGCAGTTCCAAGGTCAGGGCAGGCTGAGTATGAGCATAATACAGGTCACAATTTCAAGGTCGGGTAGGCAGCAAGGAGCAGTATCAGAAGACAAACAAGGTTCAGTATATTGGAATTCAGATGAGATCACCTTCACTGGTTACTAACGAGTAGAAAACCTCAAAGCTTAGTTGAGGAAGTGGATCCACTGCCCAGCTAAGTAGGAATGCTAATCAGTGATTTAAGCCAGCACCTGGGCAGGGGCAGGTGGAAACGATTAACTCTCATGGTGCTGGAAGGAGTTCACTGAGCGCTGACCATGGGTCACCATCCTTACATTTTTTTGGAGGGTGAGCTGTAATTTTTACTGGTACCTTTTTATTCCAATTTTTTATTTTTATTTTTTTGGAAGGGGGAATAAGGTGACTAAAATCAGGAAATCTGATTGTTTTCTGTTATAATGTTCACCACACAGGAAAATATATTTTATATAGTCTGAAAATTTTCAATGTTTTTGTGTCTTTTACTGTAATTTTTTAGCCCCCTTAAAAGACTTGAAGGTGCAATCTGATCACGTGTCCTATAGACTGCAATAGAATACTGTTGCAGTCTATAGGATACTGACAGCCTGCCAGCGATTTTGCCATGGGGGCTCCAATCAGAGTAGCCCTGCAGCTACTATTAGAGGAAGCTGAAAGATATGGTGACATGTCCATGTTTCTGCATAAGTTTTGGAAGGAGTGGATCATAAAGACAGAGAAAGTATAGAGGACAGATATGATTTCTTATCTTTTTTTAATTAGCTCCTGGTTTTGGCTTCCAAAATTACATGCACAAACATGCCCGTGTAGTCGTACCCTAAATATACTTGGCATTCAGCTGACTTTTCATAAAAGGCTGCCATGTGTACTTAGTGATGAGCGGCATAGGCAATATTCGAATTTGCGATATTTCGCAAATTTTTGGTTGAATATTCTCCATAAATTAGCAAATTCAAGAATTTGTGATCTCCAGTCCTTGTTTACTTGATTGCGAAAATCGGCAATGTAATATATTCGCGATAAAAGCGATCAACACTAAGGGGTAGGCAACTTTACTGTTGGTTGGTAGGGATGTTGCTAAGTGCCGATATTCGCGATAAATTTGCAATAAATTCGTGATTAGAATATTCGTGATCAACATTATTCGTGAATACGAATATATAGCACTATATTCAAAATATTTGCAAATTCTCGAAGTGGCGATATTCGCGATTCGAATATTCGCTCTTAACACTATTAAGGAAAAACCCAATATTTGGCCATGAAATGTCTTGTACTCTACTTTTATAACTATTTTACCCTTCTGCAGGATTCATGCCTAATTCTCAGGTTTCCTGGAGTTTGTGGAAGATGTTTCTTATACACAGCCTATGGAGAAAACAGGAGATTCTGCTTCCCTATCTGTCTGTTATCACACCATTAGAAGCAGCAGCAATATATAGGGTATTATACAGCAGTACTGAGCAATGTAGCTGTGAATCCAGCCCCGGGGTGAGATTAAAAAAAATTACTTCAGCTTTTGCATGATGCAGATGGAAAGTATAACATACAGACTTGGCCAGCCTGTACAGTTAACTTTTTCTTTCAAGTGCAGTGGGTTTTTCTTCACAATTTAAATTCAGCTTTGTTGCTATATTGCAAATGATAGCCTATTAAATTAAGTCCACAAATATATTTGGGGTTCTCATCTCTTTTAACTGCCTTCGTAATTATCCTCTGTGTACACCATATGTTCTTTTCTGTGTCTATGGCCATGATCAGGGGTGGACTGAGGGCCCCTGGGCCACCGAGCAAAATAAAATAAAGGGCCCCCTCCCAGGACCCACCCATGTTCCGTCTCCAGCCACGCCCATGTTCCGCCTCCAGCCACGCCCATATACTGCCTCTAGAGAGTGTGTTAGAGAGAATCCCCTCTGGGCTTCATTATAGACTACAATGGAGGGGACTCTTTCTCCCTCTGCTGTTTCTTCCAAAGATTCTACAAGCAACCAAGGCGAGGGAGAAAGTTTTGTGGGTGTCTTGAGCTTTATCCCACAAAACTCCTCCCTGGTGAAGTTAGTGGTGTATCTTTTTAAGTTTCTTTTAATTACCTTGTCTACTGTGGGCCAAATGTTGGTCACCGGCACCCCAAAGACGTAAGGTGGACCACACTGACCTCTACACGCTTCTATAGTCATGGTGTCTACAGACATATCAGTCCTTGTGTCTAACAACTGAAGCACGTTTATATACTATATTACATGTCTATATAATGATATAGAGATGTCGCAAACATAAAATTTTCCATCCGCGAACGGCGAACGCGAATTTATGCAAATGTTCGCAAACGGGCCATAGACTTCAATAGACAGGCGAATTTTAAAACCCACAGGGACTCTTCTGGCCACAATAGTGATGGAAAAGTTGTTTCAAGGGGACTAACACCTGGACTGTGGCATGCCAGAGGGGGATCCATTGCAAAACTCCCATGTAAAATTACGTAGTTGACGCAGAGTGTGGTAAGTTGAATTCGCAATGCGATTTATATCACCTGCATTAATCGCATTGCGAATTCAATTTAGAGCGGGGTTCCTAACTAATGCGTAGTGGCTATGGCTGGGCCCCTCCTCGCACGTGCAGCTCAGGCCGCCGGGCTCCTCCCACGCAACTTACGTGAAGTAAATAGCTCCGGCCGCCGGGCGCCATAGCCTGCCTGATGCATGTTGCGTACAGAAAATTATTTCACCCGGACCCACCCAATGTCTCTGAGCCTCAGATACATCGGATGGGTGAAATAATTGTCCGCACTGGGTGGCGGCTGCCGGGGCCCCTTCCCTGCCGGGTTCTCGGACCACATCCAAAGTGCCCGACCGCTCAGTCTGCCCTTGGCCATGATGGCTATGCTGTGCTGGTCAGTGATTCTGTTGCTATTACCCCTGCCGATGATGCCTCCAGTGTCTGGTAACTTTGGCAATGCCTCACATTTTATTTGGACAGACCACTTACATATCTGCTAACTTGCTGTGCTACAGGCACCTATTCATACTCTAGCCTATTCTTAACTTGTTTATAAGGTGGAAAGTTGATAAGTTGTCATTCTGGGACAACCCTATAATTGTTAACACAACTTGATAGGTTTGCCAGTAGCATATCAACAAATTAAAAGATACCATATGTATAAATTTCAAAATTATATAAGATTGGATGAAAAAAATACTATGAAAACTGAAATAAAATAGTAATAATTGGCTGTCACGAACTTACCTGTCCAGGCCCCAGCGGCAAGATCTCCACATGGAAAAGAGAGGTTGCAAAGCCACGCCCCCTGGTGAAGCAAAATCATCCTTAGCAACAGGAGGAAGTGCTCTGTTTCTCCCCACAGCGAGCGTGTGCTGGAGGAAAGTAGCAGTGGGTTGATTGCTCAGCTGTTCTATTCCTGTGTGCTGTGTTCTGACTAATGGACCGTCGAGTCATGACCAGGTTCTGATCCTAGGACTCAGTGCTCTATTTAAACCCTTTCTTGGCCACATACTATTGCCATTTTCACTCCCTAGCTGTGCTCCCAGGTTTTTGTGCATTTGAATTGCTTATTGGATTGACCTCGGCTTGCCTTTGATTTGGTACTATGTCTCTCATCTGGTTCTGACTTGGGCTTGGCTTTTATGACTACCCTCTCTCATGTTGTACTGTGTGTTGGTACTGCATTGTCTGCTCGATTCCGACCCATTCCTATATGATGTTGTATTTGTGTAGTTTCTTCTGCGCGTGTATGTCAGTCCTGCACCTAGCAGAGTAGGGAATGTCGACCAGTTGTGGACTTGCTGCCAAGGCTTGCATTGCAAGTTAGCAGGGAAAGCAGGCTGGGTTCCAGTTAGGGCTCACTGACTTTGTTTTATTGTCTACTGTGCTGACATTATCACTGGCCGTACTTTTTTTTTCTGGGTGACCTAGTGTCACTGACGCAATGGCAGCACTAGCCCCCTGGATGAAGAGTATTGTCCAATTAGTTCAGGACTTGGCAGAGAGGGTACAACAACAGGAGTTCCATCCCCCTGTAGTTTCAGCTCCTTCACCAGTAGAACCCAAGGTAAAGCATCCTGATCGGTTCTCTGGTGTCCATAAAGGTTTCCTTTCTTTTCTGGAGAGTTGTAAATAATACTTCCTCCTGAGGCCTCAATCGACTGGGCCTGAAGCCCAGAGTGTTGGCACCATTATGTCCCTACTTCAGGGAGGCCCGCAGAAGTGGGCAGGACAGGGCGGCTTATGCTAAGAGCCAGCTTCTGTCTTTAAGTCAGGTAAATGACCGGTGGAGTACTGTTTGGAATTCTGCAAGTGGTGGACTGCCTCTAGGTGGAATGACCCAGCTCATACAGGACTGTCTGACATGCTAAGCCATCCTACCTCAGGTTCTCTTGACGAGGCAATGTCTTTAGCTATTAGACTTGACAGACGTCTTAGAGAGATCTCTCTCTCTTATGTCCCCTATGTTCATCTCTCTTCTCTGTCCCTAAACCTTCTGTATCTAGAGCTCCTGAGGAGTCTATGCAAGTTGTGGCCATGTTCTCTTAGCAGCAGAAGGAACATCGCCCGAATAATGCTTTTACTGCAGCAGCTCTGCCCATCAACAGCGGTCCTGTTCCGTGAGACTAAAGGTGGAAAACTGCAGCATCTGAAGGGGAGGTGACTCTGTGCGTCTGCAAATTTTGTTAATTCTAATTTTGTCGCTGCTTTCGGTCTCGTGGTCTGTAAATTACCTAAACCCATTTGAGTGTCTAGAGTGGATACTACTCCATTAGCCAGAGAATTTTTTTTACATCAAACTTTTGATTTAGTTATGACAGTTGGGTCTATCCATTCCGAAAAATTTTCATTATATGTTATGAACAATCTGTTGGCGTTATTTTAAGTTTACCTTAATAAGAAAGCATTGTCCAGTTTTTGATTGGACTCTGGGGAATTTAGTGGGGTCCTCAGTGCTCCAATCGTTGCTTGTCAGTTCAACTCTAAGAAGGTTCTATCCCTGGGTTCATTACGGACTTCTATTCTCCAAGGAGGCTTCTGAAGCTCTGGCTCCTTATCGAGAATATGATTGCACCATTGAGCTTGTCTCAGGTACTAAACTCCCTAAGGAGTGAAAGATTGGCAATGAGAGACTATGTTCAGGATAGTCTAAAGAAAGGGCACATCACCTGTAGGGGCTGGCTTTTTTGTGGGAAAAAAAGAGGGAGGTTTGTGCCCCCGTATCGATTTTACGGAGCTCAATAAAATTACTATCTGGAACCAGTACCACCTTCCTCCTAATCCTGATTTATTCAATGAGATTTTCGGGGTTCAGTGGTTCTTTAAGATTGATCTGAGGGAAGCCTACAATCTGATTAGAATCAGGTAGAGGGATGAATAGAAAACGCCATTCAACTTCCCCGAAGGGCATTTTGAATGCCTAGTGATGCTCTTTAGGCTGTGTTATGCCCCAGCCGTTTTCCATAACCTAGTTAATGACATCTTTCATGAGTTCTTGGGTCTTTTTGCAGTGGTATATCTGGGAAACATTTTGGTCTTTTCCCAGACTGGTCGTTTCATATCTTGCATGTAAGGAAAATCCTTCAGTAATTGAAGGACTATAATCTGTTTGCAAAACTGAGCAAATGTGAATTTGGGGTTAGAGAGGTCTCCTTCCTGGATTACATTCTTTCACCCCAAAAATTCTGTATAGATCCTGCTAAGGTGCGATCCATTGTTAATTGGGCCAGGCCTACCTCTCTTAAGGCTCTTCAACAGTTTCTTGGCTTCGCCAATTACAAAAATTTCATTAAACAATTTTCAGTAATTGCTAAACAATTCTCCATTGGCCTCCCGAGGCTCTGTCTGCCTTTGAGATACTAAAATCTAGTTTAATTCAGGCACCTGTGCTCATCCAGCCTTATGTTACAACCTTTTATCGTTGAGGTAGACGCCTCTGAGGCAGGAGTTGGTGCTGTACTATCTCAGGGGCCGTCCTCTTTAACTAACTTGAAACCTTGTGCATTTTTCTCTCAAACATTCTCCACTGAGAGGAATTATGATATCAGCAAACCTGAATTGTTGGCCATGAAGTGGGCCTTCGAGGAGTGGCATCACATCTTGGAGGGTACTTAGCACCAAATCGCGGTGCTGAATATGGCGCTTGAATCCTTGGCAAGCACGTTGGGCCCTGTTTTTTACGTGCTTTAATTTTGTGGTGACTTTTCATCCAGGTTCCAGCAATGTGAAGGTGGATGCCTTATCTCATAGTTTTGGCATTGAAGACTGCAATACTGAACCTGGTAATATTCTTTCTCCTAGTGTTGTTGTCGCCGCCATTACTTCTGACCTGGCCACTGAAATACTAGATTGTCAAGACTTGGATACTAATGATCTTCCTTCTGTTAAATTGTTTGTCCCTCCAAACTTGCACGTTAAGGTGTTGCAGGAATCTCATAGTTCTGTTTTGGCAGGTCATCTAGGTATTGCGGGGACTAAACATCTGTTCTCCTGATCCTACTGGTGTCCCACTTGGTCATGTGATGTGGGTGCGTTTGTCTCTGCATGTGATGTGCTTGCTTGGGCCAAAGTACCCATAAGATGTCCTGCAGGTTTGCTTTGTCACTTGTCCATTCTGCAGAGACCTTGGACCCACACCTCGATGGACTTCATTACGGACCTTCCACCCAGGGTAGGTCAGTCGTCTGGGTGGTCATAGATTCTTGAAGATGTTTCATCTCGTGTCTTTAAAGAAACTTCCTAACGCTAAAGAATTAGCTACTTTATTAGTGGACAACATCCTTAGATTGCATGACTTACCTGAGTCTATTGTCTTAGATAGAAGTGTCCAGTTTGTCTCGAGATTCTGGAGAGAGTCTAGCGACAAACATGGGATCAGACTCTTCTTCACATCTGCATTCCATCCCAAGACAAAAAGGGGTCAACCAGGTGTTGGAGCAGTTTATAAGGTGTTTTGTTTCTGACTACCAAAATGAATGGAGAAGGTTTTTGCCTCTAACGGAGTTTGGAACTAACAACCATATCAGCTCCTCTAGTGGCATATCACCTTTTTATTGTAACTATAGTTTTAAGGCTACTTTCACACTTGCGTTGTTGGATTCCGGCAGGCAGTTCCGTCGCCAAAACTGCCTGCTGGATCCGGAAATCTATATGCAAATGGATTGCATCCAGATCCGGATGCGGATCTGGCTGACAAATGCATTGAAACACTGGATCCGTCTCTCCGGTGTCACCAGGAAAAAAGGATCCAATATTTGTTTTTTTCAAATTTTTCACATTTTTAAACCAGATCCGATTTTCCAGAACACTTGGTACCTGATCCGGCATTAATATATTTCAATGGAAATTAATGCCGTATCCGGCATTCCGGCAAGTGTTCCGGAATTTTCGCCGTAGAAAATACTGCGCATGCTGCAGTATTTTCTCCAGCCAAAAAAATTAAAGGGACTGAACTGAAGACATCATGATGCATACTGAACGGAGTGTTTTTTTCCGATATTGAGCCCCTGTGATGGAACTCAATACCGGAAACCTTTAACGCTAGTGTGAAAGTACAATAATCCATGTTTTTCTTCTGTATCTGGATCCAGCCCTGCGGTGGATACTATCTTTACTAATATGTGCATTGTTTGGGACCGGGCTCAAAAGAGCCTGGAAAAATCTCAAAGTATCCAATGTAAATAAGCAAATAGGAAGCAGTCTGTAGGTTCGAACTTTGTATTGGGTGATTTGGTATGGCTTTCTACTAAAAATGTTGCCCTCAGAGTACCATCTGGCAAACTTGCACCTAAATTTATTGGACCATATAAAATATTGACTGTAATTAATCCAGTATCTTTTTGTCTTTAGCAGTATTTAATCCATTGGAATGTCCTCAGGAGAGAACATGGGTACCTTCTCGGGACGTCCATGCTCCTCGCCTAATTAGGAGGTTCCATCAAAATTTCCATTTAGGTCTGCTCCCCATGTTCAAGGTCTGGTGGACCCTCTTAAGGATGGGGGGTGGTTCAAGTCACAAACTTACCTGTCCCGGCCATCGCGGCGAGTTCTGATCCTGGGACTTGGTGCTCTATTTAAATCCCTTCCTGGCCAGTTACCATTGCCAGTAATATGTTTTCACTCCCTAGCTGTACTCCCAGTTCTGTTCTGTGTGCGTTTGGATTGCTGATTAGATTGTCTTCGGCTTGCCTTTGACCACTCTCTGTCATGTGATTTGGTACTGCACTGTCCATCCAATTCAGATCCCTCCTGCACCTAACAGAGTAGGTAACATTAACCAGTTGCGGACTTGCTGCCTAGGGCTTGCACTGCAAGTAGACAGGGAAAGCGGGCTGGGTTCCAGTTAGTTCTCACTGTGTGTTCCCGTCTACTGTGCTGACATTGGCATGGCCTTTATTTAACCCTAGTCTTTGAGTTTGACTTTTTATCAAAAGACCACTGAAAATTCCTTTACTGCCTAAGACTATAACTATTTTTTTCTCTGTGTTTGGTGACTACAAAATAATGTTTCAGAACTATATAAGTATGAAAAGTTACTCACCTTGGCCAGAATTCTTAAGTATTTTATTTTCAATACTGTTGATAAGAGTCTGCAGTCTTCAACTACATTACACAACGTACTTGACCTCTTCAAACCTTTAATAATTCCACCTATAAACAATCATAAAAGCACTATTCAGAGGAGGCAGTAAATAAGACTATATTTCAAAATTGATTTTGTGACACTTCAGTAGGCTCCCCATGCTTTCAATAACACAAACTGCACTGATCTTTTGAAAGAAAATAAAATGGAAAAAAAAATACAAATTACTCATGCAGTATGTCTGGAGCAATGGACACCTAAATTCAAAAGAGATTATAAGGTTGGATATCACCTATGAGTTAATGATGACAGTACTTTGTTGGAAAGGACATTTGGCTCAGTATACAGTTGCAAGAAAAAGTATGTGAACCCTTTCGAATGATATGGATTTCTGCACAAATTGGTCATAAAATGTGATCTGATCTTCATCTAAGTCACAACAATAGACAATCACAGTCTGCTTAAACTAATAACACACAAAGAATTAACTGTTACCATGTTTTTTTTTAACACACCATGTAAACATTCACAGTGCAGGTGGAAAAAGTATGTGAACCCCTAGACTAATGTCATATCCAAGAGCAAATTGGAGTGAGGTGTCAGCTGGAGTCCAATCAATGAGATGAGATTGGATGTGTTGGTTACAGCTGCCCTATAAAAAACACACACCAGTTCTGGGTTTGCTTTTCCCACGAAACATTGCCTGATGTGAATGATGCCTCGCACAAAAGAGCTCTCAGAAGACCTACGGTTAAGAATTGTTGACTTGCATAAAGCTGGAAAGGGTTATAAAGGTATCTCCAAAAGCCTTGCTGTTCATCAGTCCACTATAAGACAAATTGTCTATAAATGGAGAAAGTTCAGCACTGCCGCTACTCTCCCTAGGAGCAGCCATCCTGTAAAGATGACTGGAAGAGCACAGAGCAGACTGCTCAATGAGTTGAAGAAGAATCTAGAGTGTCAGCTAAAGACTTACAAAAGTCTCTGGCATATGCTAACTTCCCTGTTAGCGAATCTACGATACGTAAAACACTAAACAAGAATGGATTTCATGGGAGGATAACACAGAGGAAGCCACTGCTGTCCAAAAAAACATCACTGCACATTTACAGTTTGCACAAGAGCACCTGGATGTTTCACAGCAGTACTGGCAAAATATTCTGTGGACAGATAAAACCAAAGTTAAGTTTGGAAGAAACACACAACACTATGTGTGGAGAAAAAAAGGCACAGCACACCAACATCAAAACCTCATCCCAACTGTGAAGTATGGTGGTGGGGGAATACATGGTTTGGGGCTGCTTTGCTACGTCAGGGCCTGGACGGATTGCTATCATCTATTGAAAAATGAATTCCCAAATTTATCAAGACATTTTGCAGGGGAACTTAAAGGGGTATTCCCATCTCAATGATCACTGTTAAATCTGTTAATGATTTAACAGTGATCATTTTTCTAAATATATTTAATTTACTAATTCCCATCCATTACAAGAAAATTAATCTATACTTACCTGATTGTTGTCTTCCGTCTCCTCTGGTTACGGCCACCGCTCTTCTCTGGAATCCTGGTGGCCGCGCTTGCACAGAAGACTTCTTCTTTTCTCCCGGCCGGGCCGCCGCTGGACTGAAAGCACACGGCTCCGCGCATGCGCTATGGTGACTTCATCCTGGCCAGTATACTTGCCAGGAAGAAGTCACCATTGAACATGCGCGGCGGCGTGCGCGTTCAGTCCAGCGCGCGGCCGGGAGAAGACTTCAATCAAGATGGAGCCCGTCCCCTGCCGAAACCAGGAAGTGGATGTCGCGCCAGGAGCAAGTAAGTATGAACCTGCGTGATGGGAATACCCCTTTAAGACCATCTGTCCACCAGCTGAAGCTCGGCAGAAGATGGGTGTTGCAACAGGACAACAACCCAAAGCATAGAAGTAAATCAACAACAGAATGGCTTAAACAGAAGAAAATACGCCTTCTGGAGTAGCCCAGTCAGAGTCCTGACCTCAACCCGATTGAGATGCTGTGGCATGACCTCAAGAAAGCGATTCATATATTATATATTATGAATCTCAGTGAACTGATTATGTACTGTATATGTAGTACAGTAAGTCTACTGTGTCATGTGCCACTTCTGTAGGGTGTGGGGAATTAGGGACCCATCTTGCTCAGGGGCCTAGCGGGAGGGGTTTACCTGTTCCCCTGTGGGGCAGTCCAAACCTGAATACAGCCATGTGCAAGTAGCTTTGAACTGCTAAAATGAGAGAGGTCTGCTTTTTTTCCAGTTTGCACCCTTAAATAGTTTACTGTAAGGATAGTTTCCCTCCAGCGTTGAAATCATCCGGCACAGAAACAGCCTGCCAGAGTTCACCATATTTGGCCTTTTCCTGCCGGAGCCCATTGCCGTTATAATAGATGAGGCCTGTTTTCAGCATAAGTGTTGGGATTCGTCCTGACAAAAAACAATGCAAGCACTAATATTGGCAACAGGCCAGATCCCCATCGGGTCCCATTATATTCAATGGGACCTGGTCATGCTCCGACACTTTTCAGCTATGCCAGATACAATGAACTCCAGCAGGCTGTTTCTTAGCTTGCCAGATGATTTTAATGCTTGTGTGAAACTAGCCTAAGGTGTGCTTGTGGTCTTTTTAAAAGCATCAAATAAACCGAAACTTACTATACCTGGTCCAAGTCCACGATATGTTATTTTAACCTTCTTGTTTCCACTTGTTCTTGATCCTTTATCCTTGTGAATCTTGAGGGAAGCATCTGAGCTAAAACACGCATCGTCTGCCAAAAGCTGCAGGTGACCTTAGAAGTGCCTGTGAAGTGGTTCTGTTCCTGAAACTTAAATTGCATTTTAGCATGTGTTATACTGATGAGATAATCAAAGCTGAATTTTCATTTAGTACACCAGGAGACACACAACAGCCTGCATTTATTAAGACTATTATTATATATGCTTATCTTAAAAATAAGAAGGGTCATTTTTTAAGACCGGCGTTTTAGACGCCAGTCTTAATAACCCCTAAATCTGGCGGTGGATCTACTGAAGTTATGAAGAGGTGTCAGCTTCCTTGCTTCTTTACATTTAGACCATTTTATATGCCTAAACCAAGAGTAGGAAATGGTAACTGAGACAGGCCTGCTGGTCTGTCCCCTTCCCCTCCCACATCACATTTTTTAGACCTGGTGTTTGCGGGGAAAAGTCATAGATTGTGGCGCAACTAACAGCGTCAAAATCTGTGCCCGAAATTCACCAAATATAGGCGTATTTCAGGATAATAAATGCAGTGGCGTTGGGAGGGGGGTGCGGGCCGCACCGGGTGACACCAGTGCCGGCTGCCAGCACAAGATAATTTATTCATTGCACGAGATAATTTATTCACTGCACTTCAGGATTCCTGGTATGAGCTCTGACTCCATATATGGTTGTGTCTATATATGGAGTCAGTACTATCAACATAATGGGGGTATCCCCAAGCATTGTCAGTATGCTTGGGGACACCCAATGTATTTTAATCTAATTTTGCCTCTATTTCTGAAAGGTTGCCACCAGGATTCAAACTCACAACCTTTCATATCAGAGGCAAGAACACTAACCACTTAGCTATGAAGCTCAATGCTAAGTATTAGGTATTCCTATACAGCAGAAGTATAAATTACATTTTTTTTTTCAGTAATTGTAAAAAAAAATGTATAACACAAAATAAATGTGTAATTACTACATATATATATATATATATATATATATATATATATATATATATATCGTAATTACACATTTATTTTTTTATTTAATTATACTTCTGCTATATAGGAATACCTAATACATGATACACTACTTTGAGGTTTTTCCAACACAATTTAGCATTGAGCTTCAAAGCTCAGTGGTTAGGGTTTTTGCCTCTGATGTGAAAGGTTTTGAGTTCTAGTCCTGGTGGAAACCTTTTAGAAATAGAGGCTAAATTATGCATTCATGTATATCAGAAGTATGATAATATATATTTATACTTCTGATATAGATATATATATATATATATATATATATATATATATATATATAAATGTATTATATATGGGAAACTATTACTGAGGTTTTTAGCCATAATATTAGTATGGCGGGTTAATATGAAGCTCTGATGGGGGAATGTGTGGATTCCACTGATGGGGGATGTGTGGATGACACTGATGGGGGGAAGTGTGGAGGACAGTGATGGGAGGATGTGTGGATGACACTGATGGGGGGATGTGTGGAGGACACTGATGGGGGAATGTGTGGATGCCACTGATGGGGGATGTGTGGATGACACTGATGGGGGGATGTGTGGAGGACAGTGATGGGAGGATGTGTGGAGGACACTGAGGGGGCATGTGTGGAGGACACTGATGGGGGTATATGTGGAGGACACTGATGGGGGGATGTGTGGAGGACACTGGTGGGGGATGTGTGGAGGACACTGATGAGGGTATGTGTGGGGGACACCGATGGGGGGATGTGTGGAGGACAGTGATGGGAGGATGTGTGGAGGACACTGATGGGGCATGTGTGGAGGACACTGATGGGGGTATATGTGGAGGACACTGATGGGGGGATGTGTGGAGGACACTGGTGGGGGATGTGTGGAGGACACTGATGAGGGTATGTGTGGGAGACACCGTTGGGGGGATGTGTGGAGGACACTGATGAGAGTGTGTGTGGAGGACACTGATGGGGGGATGTGTGGAGGACACTGATGGGGGGATGTGTGAAGGACACTGATGGGGGGATGTGTGCAGGACACTGATGGGGGATGTGTACAGGACACTGATGGGGGGATGTGTGGATGACACTTGGGGGGGTATGTGTGGAGGACACTGATGGGGGTGATGTGTGGAGGACACTGATGAGGGTATGTGTGGGGGACACTGATGGGGGATGTGTGGAGGACAATGATGAGGGTGTGTGTGGAGGACACTGATGGGGGGGATGTGTGGAGGACACTGATGGGGGGGATGTGTGGATGACACTGATGGGGGTATGTGGGGAGGACACTGATGGGGGATGTGTGCAGGACACTGATGAGGGGATGTGGGGAGGACACTGATGGGGGGATGTGTGGAGGACCCTGATGGGGGATGTGTGGAGGACTCTTATGGGGGATGTGTGGAGGATACTGATGGGGATGTGTGGAGGACACTGATGGGGGATGTGTGCAGGACACTAATGGGGGGATGTGTGCAGGACACTGATGGGGGATGTGTGCAGGACACTGATGGGGGATGTGTGCAGGACAGATGGGGGATGTGTGCAGGACACTGATGAGGTGTGTGTGGAGGACACTGATGGGGGATGTGCAAGACACTGATGAGGGTGTGTGGAGGACACTGATGGGGGATGTGTGCAGGACAGATGGGGGGATGTGTGCAGGACACTGATGAGGGTGTGTGTGGAGGACACTGATGGGGGGATGTGTGCAGGACACTGATGAGGGTGTGTGTGGAGGACACTGATGGGGGGATGTGTGGAGGACCCTGATGGGGGGATGTGTGGAGGACCCTGATGGGGGGATGTGTGGAGGACCCTGATGGGGGGATGTGTGGAGGACCATGATGGGGGGATGTGTGGAGGACACTGATGGGGGTATCTGTGGGGGACACTGATGGGGGATATGTGTAAAGGACATTGATGGGGGGATGTGTGGATGACATTGATGGGGGGATGTGTGGATGACACTGATGGGGGGATGTGTGGATGACACTTAGGGGAGATCTAGTGAGTGGTGTGGGGATGTTGGGATGGGAGGTCCTGGAGGGGTGTTTGGGTGGAAACTCTGGAAGGGGTGGGAGGTCCGATAGGTATGGGTGGGAGATCCGGGAGGGGGGCCCATAAAATTTTTTAGCTATGGGGTGGGGGAGGGGGCATAAAATTTTTTGCTGTGGGGCCCAGTCATTTCTAGCTACGCCCATGGGTGACACCACCAGGAGATGAGCACTTGCATTATGGAAGCACTCATCTCCCTACATTCATCTGTATCGCGATACAGATGAACACTGGAGCAGGGGAGGGAGCGGCATCTCCCTTCCCTGTTCCTCTGATAGGCTGCCGGCACAAGGCCAGCAGCCTATCAGAGGCCGATGCAGGTGGCGCGATTACGTCATCGCTCTGCCTGAGCTGTACTGCTCGGGACACAGGCCAGAAGAGGCCTGCATCGCATCGCTGCCATGGAGGTAATAATGTGTTTTGTTTTTTGTTTTGTTTTTCTGTGAGGCGCTGGGCTGCACTAGGGGCTCATTGCTGGCATAAAGGGGAAACTTTGGGGAAATGGCTGGCACATGGGGAACACTATGGGGGCATTGTGGGCACCTAAAATGCCAGGGCAGTATAAATACCCCACATGTGACCCCATTTTGGAAAGAAGACACCCCAAGGTATTCACTGAGGGGCATAGTGAGTCCATGAAAAATTTAACTTTTTGTCAAAAGTTAGCGGAATCAATTTCCGCTAACTTGTGCCAAAAAACAAATCTTCTATGAACTCGCCATGGCCCTCACGGAATACCTTGGGGTGTCTTCTTTCCAAAATGGGGTCACATGTGAGGTATTTATACTGCCCTGGCATTTTAGGGGCCCTAAAGTGTGAGAAGAAAAATGCATAAAAATGCCCTCCTAAAAGGTACTCATTGGAATTTGGGCCCCTTTGCACATCCTGGCCGTACTCAGGAGAAGTAGGGCAATGAGGTTTGGGGTGTATTTTTACATATACCCATGCTGGGTGAGAGAAATATCTCTGTAAATTGACAACTTTGTATAAAAAAATTTAAAAAGTTGTCGTTAAATACGTAAAAATGCCCTGTGAAATCCTAAAGGTACTCATTGGAATTAGGGCCCCTTTGCGCACCCAGGCTGCAAAAAAGTGTCACTCATGTGGTATCGCCGTACTCAGGAGAAGTAGGGCAATGTGTTTTGGGGTGTATTTTTATATATACCCATACTTTGTGTGAGAAATATCTCTGTAAACGACAACTTTTTAAATTTTTTATACAAAGTTGACAATTTACAGAGATATTTCTCTCACCCAACATGGGTATATGTAAAAATACACCCCAAAACACATTGCCCTACTTCTCTTGAGTACGGCGATACCACATGAGTGACACTTTTTTGCAGTCTGGGTGCGCAAAGGGGCCCAAATTCCAACGAGTACCTTTAGATTTTACATGGCTGCTCACAATTTAGCCCCGCCCAAAATGCCAGAACAGTAAACACACCCCACAAATGACCCCATTTCGGAAAGTAGACACCCCAAGGTATTCACTGAGGGGCATAGTGAGTCAGTCTGAGATTTTTATTTTTTTTGCCAGAAGTTAGCAGAAATTGAAACTTTATTTTATTTTTTCCTCAGAAAGTGTCATTTTCCGCTAACTTGTGAAAAAAATGAAATTATACATGAACTCACCATGCCCCTCCACGAATACTTTGGGGTGTCATCTTTCTAAAATGGTGTCATTTGGGGGGTATTTATACTATCCTGGCATTCTAGCACCTGAAGAAACATGACAGGTGCTCAGAAAGTCAGAGCTGCTTCAAAATGCGGAAATTGCACCATAGTTTGTAAACGTTCTAACTTTTACCCAAACCAATAAATATACACTTATTGGATGTTTTTATTAAAGACATGTAGAACAATAAATTTAGAGAAAAATTTATATAGAAATGTAGTTTAAAAAAAAAAAATTTACAACAGAAAGTGAAAAATGACTTTTTATTTGCAAAAATGTCGTTAAATTTTTATTATTGGCAAAAAAAGTAAAAATGTCAGCAACAATGAAATACCACCAAATGAAAGCTCTATTAGTGAGAAGAAAAGGAGGTAAAATTCATTTGGGTGGTAAGTTGCATGACGGAGCAATAAACGGTGAAATTAGTGTAGTGCAGAATTGTAAAAAGTGGCCTGGTCATTAATGGTGTTTAAGCTAGGGGGGCTGAGGTGGTTAAAGGCGTCCGTTTTGCATTCCATCATAATGCAAGTCTATGGGCAGCATAGCAGATCGGTCCCGTTTCCGTTATGCACGACCGGACACATGCATAATGGAAACCAGGACGGATCCGTTCTCCTGCCCATAGACTTGTATTATGAAGGATCAAAACGGAATGCCTCTTAAAGGCTTCCGTTTTGATTTCCGTCCTATGGATTCTGTTATTTTCCGTTATGACCATGTTATAACTGAAAGCCATAAAGGAATCCATAACGCTGATGTGAACCCACCCTAAGGTACTTTGCAGATAAGCGTGAGCGGATTAGGTCCAGATGCGTTGGGAATGCGTTCAGTAAAAACTGTGCGATCTCGCAAGCAAGTACAGTCAGTTTTGTTTGCGATCGCGTTCAGTTTTTATCGCGCGGGTGCAATGCAATTTAATGTGTTTTGCACACACGTGATAAAAAACTGAATGTTTACAAACAATATCTCTAAGCAACCATCCATGAAAAACGCATTGCATCTGCACTTGCTTGTGGATGCGATGCGATTTTCACGCAGCCCCATTAACTTCTATGGGGCCAGCGTGAAAATCGCAGAATATAGAACATGCTGCGATTTTCACGCAACGCACAAGTGATGCATGTAACCTAGCGCTCATGTACACAGCCCTAGTGAAATGAATGGGTCCGGATTCTGCACGGGTGCCATGCGTTCGCATTACGCATTGCGCCCGCACGTAATACTTGCTCACGTGAAAGGGGCCTAACAGTGTCTTTTTATTATGTGCAGCATATGGTACATTCAGTAGCAGCGGATTCAAACTTCTGGCACCAGTATGGAAGTATAGAGGAAGGTTGGATGGCTGCAACTTAGCACTTGTGGGTGTAGATATCCACTATTAGGTCTAGACTTCAGCTTTAACCCTTAGGATATCAGAGTTTTTTTCGTTTTCATTTTTCTTCCCTATTTTCCTTGAGCCATAACTTTTTTTATATTTCCAGTAACATAGTTGTATAAGGGCTTATTTTTTGTGGGACAGGTTGTACTTTTTTTATTTATGGCAAAACTGAGCAATGCCCTTTATTCTCTGGGTCAGTACGATTACAACGATATCCCATATGTATAGGTTTTCTATGTCTAAATAGTGTAAAAATAAATGTAAACTTTAATTTAAAAAAATATTTTTTACATCACCATATTCTGACCCCCATAACTTTTTTATACTTATGTCTAATGAGCTGTTGAGGGCTTATTTTTTGCATTTTGGAGTGTGCACGACTTTTTGATCACATTTTATAAAATTTTGGGGGTAAGAGAGGCAATGCAAAAAAGTCAAATTGACCATTTTGACCCTTTTTTCCGTTATGCCATTCGACGTATTGTATTTTTTTTTTATATCGTAATAGTATGGAGGATGCTTATATTTGTTATTTTGGTATTTATTTTTTAATTATATGGAAAGGGGGGTGATTTAAACTTTTATAATTTTTATATGTTTAACAATTTTATTTTGTGATGATTTTAAGTTCATATGTGAGCCTATAAATAATGTTTTTAAATTTTTGATTGTTTTGTTCTATCAGGCATTTTTAAAATGACATTTAAATTAGAAGTTGCTAATTTCCTATTCTGGCCTGCCACCAGATGGGTGGCCAAAATAAGAATTGCAGCATGAACACTGAAAGCCTCGTCAGTGAGGCTTACAGTGTTCAGCGCAACTACCGAAAACTACATTGGCAGCCCAGGGCATCAGCGCGAGCTTCCGGGTTTTTTCACATTTAGATGCTGTGATCTCGCTTGATCAAGGCATCTAAAGTCTTTAATTACCACGATCGGCATTATTGCCGGTCAAGGTAATTAGCCGCTGGTCTGTGCTGCCAGCCATGGCGCCCGCTGCACGTGCAAGCGAGCGCCATATGCAGTTTTAAGCTGTTCGCTCTTCTGTCTTGTCTCTCAAGTATTCACTTGATACTGGTTTAGGTTGTTCTCCTGCAGAATTTTTAACAGGAGCCGGATTTCTGCAGTGTGCTTCATCACCTGTGTTTGCTCTGAAACCCCCCCTACTGACAGGAAGCAGGACTAGTCCACTCCTACCAAGAGAGGAGAAACAGGGTGGTTAGTCCTGTTCCTGCCAACCATTGCTATCCACTCCTTAATGGTAGTAACGGCCATATAACATGTAATATACAACACCATACATAATAATATAAGCTATATACATAGCAATTGCAGATACCCCCAGATCTGGGGTACTGCACCTGTATCCTGCTATCGCCTAGTCCTGTAATCTCACACATGTTCCATATACCAGAATTTCAGGCCATGCTCAGTAAGGCATCTGTTTCCTGCACAGTAGAGAAGAACTGAGTGAAGAAACTCGGTGTGATTCATATCGAAGGTACTATATTTTTGGGTGTATTGAACAAGACGTCTTATTGAGCATACACTGAAATTCTGGTGCACACATAAGATTATGAGGCCAGGAGATAGCAGGATACAGATGTCGGGTCCTGGCAGTCTACAAGAAAAAGTAGGAGCTTAGGTTGAAGAGAGAGAGAACTTTGCACTGAGATACTGAGGCCCCATCGGTGCTCCAAACAACTTATTGGCATATCTTGAAAGTGTTATTTTTCTGATTAATGCAGCTATGGATTTCAACTGAAAAATATACTGTTTTAATTGACCAGTCAAGCCCTACACGACTCTCTGTTAGTTTAATATGCGAATACAAGCTGGCAGACTCCTTGCATCCTTAGACTTTGGTGCACTTTATTTAAAGATGATTTCTTTATTACATTTTTAACAAGTTATAATATAAAAAGAAGCAAAAGATACAAATAAAAGTGTAACCGTAGTAGTATCACATAATATTAGTCTACATCACACAAATTATTTCAGTATAAAGATTATGCCCCAGAAATGTACATGGTATGAGTAGACTTTACATAAGTAAGGCTGTCCAATAAATTAAACATTGGGTAATATATATTGTATGACAAGCTTAATATCTTCAAATATTAATTTTGATGCAGTTTGAAGTGCAGGTTTTGGAATAAACATCAAATTGGTCAAAAAAGAAGGGAAATAGCAGCATAAAATAAAAACCTGTTAATCCACTTATGGCGTTAAAAAAAAAAAGCTGCATCAAAAACTATATGAGTGATGCTAGCCGAAGATCTCCTGTACACACTTTTTGTCTAGGCTTTTTAACCCCTTTTTACGGCCGTTACTAAGGGGCTTAAGGCTGGACTTCCTTTTCATGGCGACCGGGTCTAAGCATGGCACGGGTCCCCTGTGCAGTGGAGAGCGGGGACTTGGCTCTCACATGAAAGCCGCACTCCTGCTCTAACAACCCGGGTGCAGATCCGGGCTGTTTAACCTCTTACATGCCATGGGCTTTTATACTTTGTATTTCACTATAAAAAAAATGTGTTAATTAGCTTTGTGTGAAACTGGCCCCATATAGTAGATGTTTTCTATGCAGATTCTGAACATATCAGTTTACCTGCCGTACCTTTACTTCAAGTCTTTCATTTATAATTTGGCTAATTACAGGTAACAGTTAGCTCTTATGTACAAAAGTCATCATCCACAGCTTCCCAGCATTTATGTAACCTTTCACTCCAAGCACCTTGCCTCTAATTTAAGAAGCTGCATACTTTTAGTGGCTTCTTAAGAAGAGCTTGCTGGTAAATAAATGGGTTGACCAAAGGTCAGGCAGTAATGACACATGCATCTACTATAATTTGACTTCATGAGGATTCAACTTCAGGAATTATATTGACAAGACAACAATTTCAGTTGAACAAGTACATTGATATTTACTTGAGTAATGCTAATAGCTAACTTGTAAGAAAGACAGATTGACCTTTATTGTGAAACAAAAGTAGTGGCTCTGTGAACTGATCGAAAAAATGCAGATTGTCGTTATATAAAATATTATTTTTTCTTGATGTATTTTAGACCCAACCTTCAGTAAATTTAGGAACTACCTTAGTTTTTCCCTATAGGGCTCACTTTTTTCTCCCCAAAGTGGGTGGGGGAAAAAATGCAGCGCTCTTTGTGTGGGCTCTGTCCTCAACGCTTCCTGTTCTTCTCCTGCAGGGCTTCACATGCCATGACCTGCACACAATGTAAGGATATCAGCAGGAATACCAGGAAGAGTACTGGATCTCATGAGCAGCAGCGTCTGGAGCAGGAGGGATAAGTTGATTTTTTTTTGTCTGCTCTAAGCTCTTATTCACATTGGGGATCTGTGGTCTGATTGGGGGTCATTCACATTGGGGGTCTGATCTAAGGTCTGAATGTCTTTTCACATCGGGCTCTTATTTGAGTTTTTGTTATAATTGGAGTTGTGTGCTGAGTTATGGTTTGGTGTCCGAGCTGTGGTCTGAATGGAGTCTTATTAACATTGGTGGAATGACTAGAGGTCTGATTGGGGGGGTCTTATAAACATTAGAGTCCTATCTGAGGTTTGATTGGGGTCTTATTAAATCGGGGGTCTGATCTGAAGGCTGATGATTAATATTGGGTGTTTGATTGGGGCTCTAAGCTAAGGTCTGGGGGTTTGATTGGTGGTCTGATGTGAAGTCTAACAAAAAATATTTTTTGTCTTCTTTTCCTCCTCTAAAACATAGGTGCATCTTATGGGGTGAAAAATATGGTATAGTACCTAGACCTGCTCTAAAACATTTATAGATAGCCATAAGATATGGACACTTTTGATGTCAAACTTAAATATTCCAATAGCTAAGGAAATACTGACACTTGAATGGCAACTAGCAGGTCATTGAATGGAGGAGGCCCCATAACATAGGATAAATGTCCTCCCCCCTAATGTGGTGCAAAGGGCATATGAGAACGGAGACCCCATGGCAGTGACATTGTCTGTCTATATTGTATGTATGCTGTTGATACGACATACTATAGAAAATATAGGAAGCTGTGATGATAACTTGATAAGAACCATTGGACGGTGACAAGTAACATGCAGGTGGCAGATGTTAACATGTATATGCCAGTATCAATGTAATTGTCATTCGTCCATTGTCTTTCAATGTCACATTTTGTTTTACTACAGTATAAAGTTACTATGTGCACGTCAAGCTGTATGGCATGCAGTCCATTGGATGAATATACCTGTTGTCTTTTTCATCTTGTGGCTCTTTACCCTGTGACTGCATTGGCCTGACTTGACTATTTTCTCTCCAAAACTCCTGTGTATTATGAAGGCGTGAATGCAGAGCCATAAAAACAAACTCTAAATCTCCGTTATCAATCCATCCGATCAAAGCTGACACTTACACGCTCCCCATTTCACAGCTAAGGCCACAACGTTGCTTAGTTTACAACTCCCGGTGTGAATTGTGCAATGAATCCGTCATAGAAATGGGATTACAGGGAGCTGTGTCTGCGCTTTAAATCCTTGGCTCTCAACTAGATTTGACAGCAAACTTTCATTATTGTCTGCTGCATTTATTTGTGAAATGTAACAACAGAAATCAAATAGGGACATCTCCCGGATGTTAAGATGCTGAGAGGTTGTAATTCTTTGCAAAATTCTTTTTCGTTTTGCATGTTCATTGATTGTATATGTAGTTATGAGTATATTATTTTTACCTAAATATTTAATTTAAGAGAATGCTTTACAATGCCTGTCAGACATTAACTGATATAACAGCAGTTTTGTTTGCTGACTGGCATACATGGAACTTACTGTATAACCCCAACCAATCCTTCAGTCAAAACAAACTTTCTGAACAAATAATCTTTACAATGTATTACTTTATATATAAAATAATGCATCCTTTAATGTGAATCGTAAGAATAATAGAAGTTACAGAGAAGTTATTGTTACTCCCCTTTCAATTTCTCAGCTCCAGCGACCAGTCCTATTGGGTTTCTGATTGCTTTTTGACTCTGATCCTTACCTTGGCTTAGCATATTGGATTTGTAGCTGAGTAACTGTTGGCATAATCCAGGTTCCAACCCCTGTCCTATTTACTTACTATATCTCTACCTGATTCTCTGGTTTATTACATCCTGACCACTGTCCTGGTTATGATTCTTGGCTCTGTTTCTGGCTATGGACTAAGAAATATCACTTTAGGCCTGAAACTTCTGTTTGCAAGGATAAATTGCTGATACCTGTTACCTTAACTTCTTATGGATGAAGTCTAGCTTGGCTCCAGTGTCAATATAGTTATATGAAGGCATGTTTTATGTAGGATGAGTTGCATTTATTAATGCTGTATTTTTGGTTCCTCTACTATAAAGACTCTATATAGCTCACCTAATTTATGGTCCCGGATGGATGGAGAATCTGTGGAAAACACAAGTTATTAACATGAAAAGCAATGGAGGAACTCCAGCATCTGATAAAAGACTTAGGATGTTATTGTACATCTTTAAAACCAAACAGGGAACATCATAGACACTATAATACTTGTGCATTTCGAGTCTGACAATGGTGACCCTTACCCTAGGTTCACACTTGAGCGTTTTACAGCGCGTAAAAACGCGCTGTAAAACGCCCGACGCATAAGCTTGTTCAGGAGCGTTTTTTTGGGCGTTTGTCGTGCTTTTCCTCCCATAGACTTCAATGGGAACGCGTAAAACGCGCGTAAAACGCGTGTTAAGGTGTAGATATGCCTTTTTCTATTGGTCTCCAGAATCACGAACGCGCGTATGATGCGCGTTTCCTATTTTCAAAAACACGCTAAAATACGCGCGACAAAAACGCGCGTAAAACGCGCGTTTCAAAAAAGCTCAGGTCTGAACCCAGTGTTAGTCTTGGCATAAAATCATACAGAAAAAAGGGAAACAGTTTAAAATTACACATAATGAATGGTTGTTAATTATTAAATCACATGACACAGTAATAGGTTACTAAACAGTTGTTGCTCAATCCTAGAACCAGCTATGTCACTGTTCACACGACACAGTAATTGATTGCTAAACAGTTGTGCTTTTTGCTCTTTCATTGAACTATGTCATTGTTCACTTGGCACAGTAGTTGGTTACTAAGCAATTGTACTTGTTACTTAATCACTAAACCAACTATTCACATGGTAGTGGTTTAACACAAAGGAAAAAGAATAAACTCTAATACATTAACAGTTTTGTATTACTTACTAAATTTTGGGGGGTCAACAGTGTGAAAGGATAATGCATTTCTGCCACTGTTTTTATGGTTTTATTTTTACAGTGCTCATTGTGTGGTAAAAATACTTTCTGATGATCAGTACGATTATAGACATACCAAAATATATCCATACAAAAAAAGATCAAGACGGCACTCACCATTGCATCACGGTATCCGTGATTATTTGAAGCAGGAGGGGGAGACCTACAGTGCAGACTCACATAGAAAAGGCCTTTTCTATGTGAGTCTGCACTGTATGTCTCCCCCTCCTGCTTCAAATAAACGCGGATACCGTGATGCAATGGTGAGTGCCGTCTTGATCTTTTTTGTATGGATGTATTGTCAAGACTCTTGCCGGACAGAGCACCGCCGTGTCACTAGCGTTGATCTCCTGGTGGGTGAGTGGACTGAAGAGTTGAATTTTCACATCAATTTTTGGATGTGTGTAGTACCACTAAAACAACTGTTTCTGAACATGTGTTGGATACCCAAATATATGTTTTTTTCTGTTTTACTACTTAAAAATTTAAAAACAGTTTTTTAGAAAAAAAATTGCTTTGTGTCACCATATTCTCATACCTATAACGGAGCTGTGTGAGGACTATTTTTGTCTGTTAATCTGTAATTTATTAAAGGGGTTGTCTGAGTTATTTTTTTGTTCTTTGTATGTTTCTAACTAGGCAAATGTAAGGACTTTACAACTCACTTACTTTATTTCCAGTTGCTGCTTTCTCAGATTTCACTAAAGTCACATGACTTATGACAGGCATGTCCAAACTCTGGCCCTCCAGGTGTTGCAGAACTACAACTCCCATCATGCGCTTCTGTAGGTTAATAGCTGTAGGTTGTCCAGGAATGATGGGAGTTGTAGTTTTGCAACATCTGGAGGGCCGGAGTTTGGACATGCCTGACTTATGATGTCAGCTTCTCTCCCTGCTCTGATGATGTGTCGTGCACAAGCCTGAGAGAGCAGATATGTGCCTGTACACGAGAAGTCACTGTGCTGGCCACGCCCCCTGCACTGCTGTCTGCTGTTGTCTGCTCTCTCCCTGGATTATTGAGGAAAAACATTAACCCCTTTAGCTGCACAAACTCAGGGCTGAAGGCTTTACTAAGTTGCTGCAGGCAGTGAGGAGACAAATGCTTGGCACAGGAGCTGACAGAGGAGTTCTGCAGAGCATTGCACAAGAACAGATAGGGGGAGGGGGAGATCCTGTGTGTATCCGCAGTGTCATTGTACAGCTGGGACTTGTAGTCCTGCAAATACAACATGCTGCTGAGTATTCCAGCAGACAGACATGTCACTCAGGGCAGGACTTGTATTCATTCCCTTTGCAGAGCAGGAGAAGAGTCAGAGCTTGTTGTTATTGCAGGTAAACAAAGGGCTAGAAGAGAACCAGGGAAATTAGGAAATCTATATATTTTTGCCTAAAACTTGCATAGCTTAGTCATATATTCACACATGAAAAGTAGATAGATAAGGATGCGGCACTCATCAGAGCTGATATCAAACTATCTTTATTCTTCCATAAATGGAAACAACATGCAGGCGGTAAGCGGACTTGCCAGGTTTACAGGTTAGTTATATATTGCTGCCCATCATATTTACAGTGCTATATTTATTTGTTTTCATTACTCAGACAACACCTTTAAATTTATGAGGGGATATGACATGACCAACACATCAGTCATGGCAATAGTTTTTTGTTTAGTTTTTAGTTGTATAGCTTTTACTGTAGTGTAGAGAATCAGATAATTTAATAGACCAGGTTCTTCCAAATTTGGCAATGCCAATTATGTTTATGTGAACAGGTGAAAAGGTTTTTTGAATATTTTGCAATATTTTTGTCTTTTTACATTTTCAAACACTTAATTCAGGTGTTTTCACATTTTTTAATCCCCTTAGGGAACATGAACCTGTGATCTTTTGATCACTTGTACTACTGTATACACTGTAATACTGTATTATAGTACATAGTTATTTTGACATACAGTCTATTACATCCTGCCAGGATGTAATTGCGTTCGGGACTTGGAAGACCAAGGTTGGCAACTGTCCAGAAATTCCTAGACAGTCCGACAGTAGGACATCAATAAGAGATCAATAAGAGGGGTTGCAACTTTGGGGATGTCATCAGTATTTAAGTTCTGGTCAACCCCTTTTATATTCAATGCTCTTCAAGAATATTGCCTTTATTTCATGGACTCTGGTGCTACAGCTTTACTGAGTATTCCTCTGTCAAGAAACTCCAGATTCCTCTTGTCATACAAGGACCACCTAAGTCTTACCACAGTCATTTGACACCCTACTGGGTCATTTCACTTGTGGTCCTTCGGATAACATTCTTCATCTTTTACCAAGACCTGCATCATATTTGGTTAATTATGGTAATGACTAGAGATGAGCAAATTTTTCAAAACTTCGATTCGCCGGTTAGCCGAATTTTTTGGAAAAAATTTGGTTTAATCTGAATTTATTTGTGAAAATTTTGTTCAAAAACGTCTATATCCTCGCTGCAGAGAGCCTTTATAGTGATGTAGAACACTATACCTTGCACTAACATGCATAGGGAGTCTGCGCTGGTAGAAAAATAATTCTACGAGTCCGTATGACATGCAGATGACAGGCGCCACTCTTAGAATCACTGCACACTTCACTTATTTGGGCAGTCACGGGGCCAAAACTGACCAAATAAGTATGAACTCAGCCTTATAGTTTGATGTTAGCGCCAAGAACTTCTTTTACACCGTCGTCAGGAAAAACAATACAAAAATGAAAACCTTCCCGTCTGGGCTCTACCTAAACATTTAAAAAGATCCCTGATTCACCTAAAGCACCGTTCATACATAGTAATCACATTCGGCTTTCTCCAGCCATACAGTCCAGTAGCTTCCTGGCTGTGACCCTTCAGCATGTTCTGAGGGATTGTGGCCCAGTAGTCCTCCCGACACTGGCCTCGTGACCCTTGTTCCCAGGCGTCAAGGCATCACCCAAAGTTCCAGTTAGCACTTAGCCCCGTGGCCCCTCAGCCTTGCCCTGCTAAAACCACACTGACAGAGCCTTACCAGGCCTCTGTCTCACCAAACACTCTCCCCTGACTAACAGTCTGCTCTGGGCTCTTATCCCAGACTGATTATGGCACCTGGTGCTGCCTAAGACCTGATGATTGCTAGGGAAGACATGGAAACTCTGGCCATAAATGTCTCCTAGCAGCTGTGAGGCCTGTCACTGCCTCAAACTGCATGTAAAGCTATTGTAATGTTCTGCGGTGCCAACCATTTTCTCCAGTCTCAGTAAACTTCTAGCAGCTTGAAAAATGTAGCAACAGTGACCAACGCCTGTATTGCACGCGCAATATGCGAATATTTCTCAACTTTATGAAGTGTTGCTTAAAACACGATTTAATAATACACGTTCTCTGGGACAAAAGGCTTGGCAAATTGATTGTCCGGGAATTTCCCTCGAGTATTGGCATAATATATTGGCGAATTTAAGTTTAAGACAGTGCCTGCCTCAGATATAATTCCATATACCTATCACATTGACAGGGTGAGTCAACTATTGTAGAAAAAAGACCGTCACTCACTGAATCTTCTGAAAATTCGATACTTTAATTGGTCACATATAGTTCAGAGTTCTGTGACGCTTTTCCGCTCACAACATGAGCCTTTCTCAAACAGATAATGGCATATACAAACAAAGTAAAATACAGGATTTAAATAGACCGCCAAAGCAGAAGTGACATCAGGTAACCTTAGTAACATGCTAAACAAAAAAACTGAAAACGTGAAGGAACAACCCAACCGCAGCATCAACAAGTACAGGAGTAATATGGCATGTAAGGAATTCTCCAAAAGTAAAGCTGAGTTCGGGATGAGATGATGCCGGGGTCCATCACGTTTTCTGAAATAAAGAAAAAAAAGAAACCAATGAGTTAAATGACAATTACGCAAATATTAAAAATAATGGAGCTTGGAGATTACAGAAAACTGTTGAGATCGTACTACCGGTTCAATCCCCTGGGTTCAAGTGTCTGCAATTTATGAATCCAATAGGCTTCACATTTTTTTAGAATTTTAATCCTGTCCCCACCTCTGCGAGGTTGCTGTACATGTTCAATAATCTGAAATCGCAACTGCGAGACATTGTGATTACAGCGATCAAAGTGGTAAGGGACCGGTAAGAGCAGAATCTTTTTGCGTATGGTGGACTTATGCTTTGAGAAGCGATCCTTCATCCGCATAGAGCTCTCTCCTATGTATAAGAGACCACACGGACATTTCAGTAAGTACACCACGTTATTTCTGTTACATGTGAAAAATCCCTTAACAGGGAATTGCTTTCCTGTATAGGGATGTAAAAAATATTCTCCTCTGATTATGCTCAAGCAGTGTATACACCCCAAGCAGGGGAATGTGCCCTTTATTGATGTGGACAGGGTGCGCTGTCGCTTCTCAATCTGACTGCTACCCACATCAGCCCTTACCACCATATCGCGTATGTTTTTATTGCGTTTATAGCAGATTAAAGGAGGACTCTGAAATTCCTGCCACAGAGGGGTATGCCCTAGATAAAATACTCCAATGTCGATTAAAGATAAATCTGCACTTGTTTACCCATGGGTGATATTTTGCGACAAATGGTATACGCGACTTTTTTTATTTTTGTCCCAAAGAAACAACTTTATTCCTCTCTTTATTTAGCAGTGAGGTGGGGTAACCACGATTCTTAAACCTATCCGACATTTCATTCAGATGAGTTTTCTTGATCCCAGCATTAGAGACGATTCTATGGACTCTTTGGAACTGGGAATGGGGCAGTGCTTTTTTAACTGTAGGGAGATGCTTACTAGAGTAATGGAGGAGAGAATTCCTATCAGTACTTTTAATATGTAAGTCAGTCTACACTGCTCCACCTTCCCCTGTGATCACAAAGGTATCCAAAAAATTTATCTCATGACTATCAAAATGCTAAGTAAATAGAAGTTCATGCCAAACTGAATTTAAATAATCTGCAAACTCCTGAAGAGTTCGAGTGCCGCCTCGCCACACGCAAAACACGTCGTCGACAAATCTTCGCCAAAAAATACAGTGAAACGTAAATAATTCATTATTGTAAATATGTTTGTCCTCAAACCATGACATGTAGGAATTTGCGTATGGCGATGCAGCATTCGAAATCATCGCGGTCCCACAGCATTGCTGATAATACGTATCCTGAAATAAAAAATAATTTTCATTCAGAATAATCTCCAGTACACCCAAAAAGAAATTTTTCTCATGCTCAGTGTGAGAGGAAAAGGACAACAGCCACTCCACAGCCCGTATGCCCTTAGAATGGATAATGGAGGTAATGGTAATAGAGAGCATACATCAAAAGTAACCAATAAGTCATTACCCTGTAATGTCAAGTTCATGATCTCACTTAAGAATTGATTGGTGTCCAGCAAGAAGGATGGCATTTTTTTGGTCAGAGTTGTCAAGACCTTTTCAAGGAGAATCGCTGGAGGGGATAAGATAGAATCAGTCAAAGCCACATTTGGTCGACCAGGAGGTTGGGTGAGGGATTTATGTATTTTGGTAAGTGTGTAGAACACTGGCGTGACAGGATGATGATTAATCAAATATTCCCCCAATTTGGGATTAATAGTCTTATCATATACAAATGCATCCACCAAAGTACAAAGCTTACTCTTAATAGCGTATACTGGGTCACCCTTTAATGGCCGATATACCTCAGTGTTAGCCAATTGTCCCAGAATCTCAGTTATGTAATATTCCTTGTCCATCAGGACAAGGGTACCCCTTTGTCAGCAGGTTTAAAAATTAGAGTGCTGTCCTGCATCAAATCCTCTGTAGCTTGTCTTTCATTAGGTGAGAGATTATAAGTCATATAAGACCCACACTGTCTCAAGTCCTGCAATGTTTGCGAAATATCACGCTGGACTAAGGAAACAAATGTTTCAACGTGATGGTAACTTTTAGGTGGCTGAAAGCTACTTTTTAATCATCTCAGACTGAAGTCTTTCAAAGTGAGACAATTATCATCCACACTGACCCTTTCTTGACTCATCTTATCAGGGCTGGCAAAATGTGCTTTAAGTCGGATGTTCCGAAAAAAATGCTGACAGTCCATATTAAGTTCAAAGCTGTTCAGTGGCTAGTCGGACAAAAGGACAGGCCCTTCTCAAGTACTTGAAGTTGCAAAACACTCAGATTTTTAGATGAAATATTAAACACTAAAGTGTCACTTGTACCTGAGAGCGCGTGATCCTCGGTGCATCGATGCCGCCGATAATGACGTCCTGCTCGTCTGGTGTTCTTCTTTGTTGCGGTCTTTGTCTCCTTCTTCCTAAAAAAGTCGAACGTGGTGCTCCAACCGTAGATTCGCTGCCAGACCCAGATGACATGGAACCTGCACGGCGCTGTGGACGAGTAGTCAGTGGTATTGCGGTACCTGACAAGTCCTGCCATTTATAGATTCACTTGTTCTGATAATCCTCAGAATCTCTAATGAACTTTTGGCGTTTGGTACCTTCAATATCCCTCCTTAGGTCAGTACAAAGTTTGTCAACTTTAGACTTCAAGCTAATTAGTTCGTCCGTAGGCAGCGCGTCCTTTAGTTGTGACTCAATGGACGCTATCTTCTGTTTGCTGGCAGTTATGGCATCCGTAAGACATTCAATAGTTAATACCATGAGGTCCATAGAGCATTTGTTGAGAATATTGGAAAAGTGGGTACAATAGTCAATATTGTCGCAAAAGAATGTAGGTCGCAAATGGACCCGGAATCCACGCAGGATACGTTGTAAATGGCAGTTTTCAGCCAAAGTAGAAACATGTAGTTCCTAGGAGGTTAATCTCCTCAGCTCCTTTTCCAACTCTCTCCCTCGATATTCAGTAGGAGGTATCTTGAGAAAGTCCACATTAGCAGTCACATTGGACACGATCTCCCGTTCCCATTCATCCGTGTAGGTAAAAGAACTCATGGAAAAACCACAGGTGCTCGCGCTGAAAGGGACGTAGAAAATCAGCCGCCACTCCGTTCAAAGAGCGTGGTGCACGTGTCCGAGATAACAATCTCAACGTATATTGTAGAAAAAAGACTGGCACTCACTGATTCTTCTGCAAATTCGATACTTTAATTGGTCACATATAGTACAGAGTTCTGTGACGCGTTTCGGCTCACAACATGAGCCTTTCTCAAACAGATAATGGCATATACAAACAAAATAACATACAGGATACGGGGTGAGTCAACTAGTCAAGAGCACCACATCTATAGCAACAGGGGCATGAGCCTATATTTTTTCCTTGTTTTAAATTTAACTTTAGTTGCTTAAAATTTATATAAGGTTTTGGTTAAATTTAATAATTTAAATTTAAGTTAGCAGATTGAAGAATGGGGACAATTCGATCTGATAATTGGCAGCAGTCCTTGTAATGGCTTATCTGTGGTTAACCCACACTGGTAATGCCTTTATGGGGGCAGTGGACAACTGTTTTCTTCCGCAATTACTCATTAAAGTGTTGCCTAAGACAGGAGAGAATTGGCCAGTCTTCTGGTTATTCGAGAACGTGGTTGCGATGGAGAAAGCATTCCGAAAAACAATTTCTCTCCACCTTGAGACGAATCATGTCAAAATTGATGCAAGTGCGTAATGGGCTGCTCATTGAGCCAGATACTTCTGGGGGAACCTGCCTGGCATGAACAGGCCTCTAGTAGCTACAGACAATCAGAAGACAAAGCTTCAATATTGCTTGTAGCCAGGAAGAGTCACCAAGTTCATCAAGATTCAAACCATAACAACCAGCCCCTGATCTCTTCGTCAGGGAAAAAATCACGAGTTCCAATTCATCATGGATGGGAAGGAGGATATCCTGTGGTGCACAGAGATGGAAAGGGTCTTCGGATTCCCCCCGCACTATACGGACGTCTCAGAAATTAACCGCTGCTCCCAACAGAAGCTCCTGGAGGGTCATGGAGCTTCCCGGTCATCCGGCATCTATTTGTCCCGCTGAAGGATTATTTTGAAAGTGTGTAGAAGTGCTGCAGATTTATCATGGAGACACCAGATTTTATAATATTACATTATTATATAAAAGAAATTTAAAAAAAATAAGCCCCTTCGTCACCTGGCTCCCAAGTGCGATGAGCTACATCATCATCATCGAGTACTGTCTATACGTCACTGATATCCTCCTCAACCGTCTCTGGGTCAGGAGCCTGACCACTCGCAACACCAGCTCATCACTACTTTCACTACTAGTGGAGGCTGCTGACTATCTTCCAGTAGCTCGTCCTCACTGTATAGTGGAGCTGGGCCCACAGCATACAATACTTCTCTGGCTGAGAGAACAGAAAAGGACAGAGGTAGGTTGAGGACAGGTGAGGGCACAGTGCCTGCTCCCAGGCCATGCCAACTAAGGGTTGTGTCTGACGAACCCACTGACTCTTGGCTGGGGGTGTCTGATGTCACTTGCAATGAAGTTGAAGATCAAGTCAACCATTCAAGAACCGATGGGTTGCTGGTCACGACACGACCCCAGCAGCCAGGGCCCCATACCTTGCAGCGACTTTTGCATGTGCCAGAAACATTTAGGCCTCTACCACTCCCCTGTACAGGGCCTGGCACTTCTCTGTCTGACATACTGTTAGATCAAATAATGAAATGTTAGATCAAATATTTTTATTTTGCCACTAATACACGGCAAACTGGGCTTTAGAATATATCACTGAACCGCAGAACAGTAATTAGGCCAATGAACTGCAGAACGGCAATTTGGCCTTAATTTTTTCACTTTTATACAACACAAAAGGCTTTTCAACAGATAAGTGCAATGATGAATGGCGAATATATTTTTATTTCGCCACTAATACACGGCAAACTGGGCTTTAGCATATATCACTGCACTGCAGAACGGCAATTAGGCCCTAATTTTTTCCACTTTTACACAACACAAAAGGCTTTTCAACAGATAAGTGCAACAATGAACGGCGAATATATGTTTATTTCACCACTAATACAAGGCAAACTGGGCTTTTGAATATACCACTGCACTGCACAAGGGCAAATATGTACTGAACAAAAATATAAACGCAACATTTTTGGTTTTGCTCCCATTTTGCATGAGCTGAACTCAAAGATCTGAAACATTTTCTACATACACAAAAGAACCATTTTTCTCAAATATTGTTCACAAAGCTGTCTAAATCTGTATTAGTGAGCACATCTCCTTTGCCGAGATATTTCATCCCACCTCACAGGTGTGGCATATCAAGGTGCTGATTAGACAGCATGAATATTGCACAGGTGTGCCTTAGACTGCCCACAATAAAAGTCCACTCTGAAATGTGCAAACATGGTCTGTGGTTGTGAAGCCGGTTGGATGTACTGCCAAATTCTCTGAAACACCTTTGGAGATGGCTTATGGTAGACAAATGAACATTCATTGCACGGGCAACAGCTCTGGTAGACATTCCTTCAGTCAGCAAGCCAATTGCACGCTCCCTCAAACGTTGTGACATCTGTGGCATTGTGCTGTGTGATCAAACTGCACATTTCGGATTAGTCTTTCCATAGATCAGAGCAGGAACCTATGGGGTCCTTTATCAAACTGGTGAAAAGTAGAACTGCCTTTCCAAAGGAGCTGTTAAAAATGAAAGGTGGAATCTGAATGGTTGCAATGTATTTTATTTTCTGATCTATGCCAGACATTGTTGCCTTGGACCCATTCCTCATGCACACCTGTTAGATACAGAAAGCCAAGGAATTTCTTCTTGAACACTTATTAAGTTAAAACTTTCCCTTGGACAGATACCTAAATGGATTTAATTACCATTGTAACCAGAGTGATCAGCAAAATACAATGTTACAGATACTGCTGCAAAAGTGAGGGACTACGGCTCAGACTCCCATCACTTACAGGTATACCACCACTAGATACAGTAATCCAACCTTCCATCATACCTCCTCAACTGATGCCATAAACTGCACTTTAAAATTTCTGCTCTTGGATGTGCTGCAAGTTATATTCCATACTAATTAAAAAGAGACTGTTATACTTTCACTTCTGGTCTGATTCTTCGAACTAGATTTCCACTGCACCGATCCCCAGGGATCAGCAGATTGAGGAAGTACACATGACACAGCTTCTCATCGGGGAAACTTCCACTCCCATCCTCTGCGCCGCCTCCTGAGGGGCTCGCTTCACTTGTTCTCAGCTAATCATGACTGTCTCTAAAATACTCTCCCCATAAGGTATTCTGTCAACATGGGGTCCACCAGTGATTGGATCAGTTGGACACATCACATAGCCATGGCTTCTTTTATAAATGTAATTAGAATGATAATCGTATTGTAACTGTAATAAGCCATACACCTGTTTGATAATCACATGACCTGAACAGATATCCACTGGTAGGAGGTTTGCCAACCAGAAATTTCTGGAGAGTCTGTAAAAATAGACAACTTTTTTCTTGTGTCCGTGAATATATTTTTTTGAGGCTGGTGATGGTTGTATAAATTAATTTGGTGGTAATTTTTTATAATTTTATAGCTCACAGTAAATGCTGGTAATGCATTACTATCAGTATATTGAGCTGTAGACCTGTTATGGTTTTCCAATTTGTCTGTAAAAAATGTTGTCTATCTGTGATTTTGGGATAAATTGTCCAAAAAAAACTAAACTTCTGGTGGGCAACTCTGACTGGAAGTAAACAATAAGGCTTCCTACTGAATGACACAAAGCTGAGATCTTGAAAGACCCACTACATGACAAATATAATAGTACAGACACCAGAAATATTTCAAAGCTTTTAATAAAAATACTAATTGGGATTAACTGTTCAATAAGTCCCCTAAGGAGGCAAAATTATGCATTGTAATTTCTAACGGCAATGGAAGTAAATTTTCTTACTGTGAATTAGTCACCTATAAGATTAAATACTTGTGCCTTCCAAAGAGTCAGATCTGTACATTGTTTTAATTATATTTAGTATTGTCTGAAAGTGCTGTATAAATTACTATAACATTTTAATTAGGCCCAGGGCAGTTTTTCATGAATTGTTTTTGGGTAGTGATTTGTACTGTGTAAAGAGCTCTGACATGTATCTGAATCGTTCGCATATTTCTTTACTTTTAATTATCCATAATAAATATATTTTATTACCTATTCTTTAAGTAATATTTTATTGCATACTTATACTCATTTGTTCCATTACACAGTAACATTTTAGCATTTAATAGTACAGAGGAATGATAGTGTGATAATGACTCGGAATAGTGGTTTGACTAGGGGATATGCATAGTATTTTATCAGCAAGATCTTAAACCTTTGTTTTATATTTTAAGGCTTGGGCTAGATGTAGTTATGCAACATAAGACCTTATTGTCACGCTACTACATTGCACTGAAGTCTGTGAATATGGTCCACAAGGTGCCACAGTTACTACCCAAAAGTTGGCAGAAGTTCAACCCTGCAGGATTTCTAGACGTTCCCTACTATTAGCTGTGGTGTGACATTCACAATCTTAACCCCTTAAGGACACGGCCCTATTTCACCTTAAGGACCAGGTCTATTTTTGAAAATCTGACCAGTGTCACTTTATGTGGTGATAACTTTAAAACGCTTTTACTTATCCTGGCCATTCTGAGATTGTTTGTTTGTCACATATTGCACTTCATGACACTGGTAAAATGGAGTCAAAAAATTTATTTTTATTTATAACAAAAGTACAAAATTTAACCAAAATTTAGAAAAATTTGCAATTTTCCAAGTGTCAATGTCTCTATTTCTATAATACATAGTGATACCGACAAAAAAAAGTTGTTAATTTACATTCCCCATATGTCTTGAAATTTTCAAAAAATGAATTTTTAGGGACCAGTTCAGGTTTGAAATCAGTTTGTGAGGCTTACATAATAGAAACCACCCAAAAATGACCCCATTCTAGAAACTACACCCCTCAAGGTATTTAAAACAGATTTTAGAAACTTTGTTAACCCTTTAGGTGTTCCACAAGACTTAATGGCAAATAGAGATAAATTTCCGATTTTTGATTTTTTGGCAAATTTTCCATTTTAATCCATTTTTTCCAGTAACAAAGCAAGGGTTAACAGTCAAACAAAACTCAATATTTATTGCCCTGATTCTGTAGTTTGCAGAAACACCCCATATGTGGTCCAAAACTACTGTATGGTCAAACCGCAGGGCTCAGAAGGAAAGGAACGCCATATGGTTTTTGGAAGGCAGATTTTGCTGGACTGGTTTTTAGACACCATGTCCCATTTGAAGCCCCCCGATGCAACCCTAGAATAGAAACTCCAAAAAATGTACCCCATTTTGGAAACTACGGGATAAGGTGGCAGTTTTTTTGGTACTATTTTTGGGTAAATATGATTTTTGATTCCTCTATACTACACTTTTTTTGAGGCAAGGTAACAAAAAATAGAAATTCTGAAATTTCACCTCCATTTGCCAATAACTCTTGTGGAACACCCAAAGGGTTAACAAAGTTTGTAAAATCAGTTTTGTATACCTTGAGGGGTGTACTTTCTTAGATGGGGTCACTTTTTTGGAGTTTCTACTCTAGGGGTGCATCAGGGTGGCTTCAAATGGGACATGGTGTCAAAAAACCAGTCCAGCAAAATCCGCCTTCCAAAAACCATATGGCGTTCCCTTCCTTCTATGCCCTTCCGTGTGCCTGTACAGTAGTTTACAACCACATATGGGGTGTTTCTGCAAACTACAGAATCAGGGCAATAAATATTGAGTTTTGTTTGGCTGTTAACCCTTGCTTTGTTACTGGAAAAAATAATTAAAATTGAAAATTTGAAAAAAAATAGCTGTTTTGGGACCGTTTTTATTTTTTGTTATTTACATAGTTGATCTGACAGGTTAGATCGTGTGCTATTTCTATAGAGCAGGTTGTTACGGACGCGACAATACCAAATATGACTACTTTTTGCGAATTTTTGTTTCAGTTTTTCATAATAAAGCATTTGTGAAAACAATGATTTTTTAGTGTCTCCCCATTCTGAAAGCCATATATATTTTTTTTTTGGCGACACTCTTATGTAGGGGCTCATTTTTTGCGGGATGAGATGGCGGTTTGATTAGCACTATATTGGAGTGCATATGACATTTTGGTCGCTTGCTATTACACTTTTTGTGATGTAAGATGACAAAAATGGCTTTTGAAAAGTATTTACCGTATATACTCGAGTATAAGCCGAGTTTTTCGGCACAAAATTTGTGCCGAAAAACCCGAACTCGGCTTATACTCGAGTCATACAGGTTATTTGATTCAGTGTGCGCGCACAGGTGCACCCGCGATGTGCGCACGACGTCTTCTGCCGTCTGCTGGAGGGGGCGGTGCTTCAGCTCAGTCCACAAGTCGCGGCTGAGCTGAGTTGAAGAGGTAGGCGGCAATAGGAGAACAGTGGCACATTTAATTACAGTGAAAAGCCCATTTAAGGCAGTAAAGTCTTGTAAATAAATGTTTATAAATCCTGAATCCTTATAATCAGGGGTTTTGGAGTATAAGGATTCAGGATTTTTAACCATTTATTTACAATGCTTTACTGTCTTAAATGGTTTATTCACTTTACTATGGGTTAATGTGGTATGTTTAGTGGTATACATACAATTTACCAGTGGCTGCTGCATTTTCCACCTCGGCTTATACTCGAGTCACTAAGTTTTCCCAGTTTTTTAGGGTAAAATTAGGGGGTCGGCTTATACTCGGATCGGCTTATACTCGAGTATATACGGTATATATATTTTTTTTTGCTGTGTTCACCTGAAGGGTTAGTTCATGTGTTATTTTTATACAGCAGGTTGTTACACAATAATATTTTTGAAACAAAAAGAAATCATGTTTTAATGTCTCCATAGTCTGAGAGCCATAGTTTTGTATTTTTTTGGGCAAATGTCCTATGTAGGGGCTCATTTTTTGAGGGATGAGATGGCGGTTTGATTAATACTATTTTGGAAAACATACGCCTTTTTGATCGCTTGCTATTACACTTTTTGTGATGTAAGGTGATAAAAATGGCTTTTTTTACACCATTTAAAAACAAAATTTAATGGTGTTCACCTCAGGGGTCAGGAAATGTGAAATTTTTATAGAGCAGTTTTTTACACACGCAGCAATACCTAATATGTGTAGTGTATTTTATTTTTTTAATTTTTATTCAGTGATTTTTTTTTTTTTCACTTCTTTACATTTTTTTTTTACCCAGACCCACTTGGTTCCTGAAGATCCAGTGGATATGGTGTCTATATAATACAGTAAAGTACACTATATAGTGTACTTTACTGTATTTTTTACTTTACAAAGTCTGAATAGACTTTGCCTTTAGCAGAAGTCTATTCAGAGTTTCAGCAGCATGGAGAGCAGGACGCTTCTGAAAGCGCAACTTAAGCAGGGAGGAATCATATTTTCACTGTGGAAAAAAATAACGAATATTCTAAAAAACTAATACATAGCACTATATCAAATATAGTGCTATATATTCATTTTTAGAATAATTGTCATTTTTTCCCATCTGAACATCGGGTCTGAGGAGCTGGACAGTCATACCTGTAGTCCCGATCCACTGTAGGACTCACCCCAGCATCCTCGAGGCATGTATATTCGCTTCTCGGCATACTCTTTCCCGACAAGCGTCCCCATCACCATGGGAACACATTGGGGTTAGAATATACCATTGGATGTGAGTTTAACAGCAAATAGTCTTGTAATAAAATTATGCAACCAATAGAGGTCGCTGTTCATGAATCATGACTCATGAACAGCGCCCTCTATTAGTTAAACAGTCTTATGACAAGACTATTCGCTGTTGTGAGATCGTGAAATTTCACATCCTATGGTACATTCTAACCCCGAGGCATTCCCATGGTGATGGGGATGCTCCATGCGCATGGACGGGCACTGACTGGAGCAGGCTGAAATCCTACGACGGAGCCCGGACATGTAAGAACAGTTTTGTAGGGAACCAAACAGCAGGGGGGGAATCATGTGTGTGTTCAGTTCACTTTAAAAAAAAAGTTAAGAATATTCTAATAACGAATATATAGCACTATATATATATTGCTATATATTCATCTTTTCAAATATTAGTCATGTTTTCCATCAGAACACATGATTCCTCCCTACTTCTTGCTTGTGGGCCAGTGAGTCATTGGCCCACAAGCAAGAAGCAGGGAGGAATCATGTGTTCAGATGGAAAAAATGAGGAATATTCGAAAAGACGAATAGATAGCAATATATTCTAAATATTCGCGAATTAGCAAAGTGCCGATATTCACTAATAAAACTTGCTATTCGAATATTCGTGCTCAACACTATTGGTGTGGCTGTCCACAAGAAACATTAAGTTGAAGGTACCTTCTTGGAAGTTGGGTCCAAGGTTTATTGGTCCACATAAGATCACGGCCATTATTAATCCTGTAGTTTTTCATCTTGAACTTCCTCAGTTTCTGAAAATACATAATGTGGTTCATAAATCTTTGTTGAAGAGATGTTGAACCTTTGGAGCCGCCACCCGCTCCTGTCATGGGGGACGGTAGTTTGGAATTCCAGATCTCCTATAATTGACTCTCAGGCTCTCTGTAGATTTCTTCAGTATCTTGTTCACTGGAAGGGTTATGGACCTGAGGAGAGGATGTGGGTACCGGCATCTGACGTGAATGCCAGTCATTATGTGAAAGCTTTTCACAGGTCTCATCTGAATAAGGTCGATCCTGGGTGCCCGGAGGTCACTTGTTGAAGCCTCCCGAGACATATGGACATCCCCATAAGAGTGAGTAGCAGGAGATCTTTGAGACAACACGTGGCAACACGTGGTCTGATTTGACATATTTACCTTGTGAATCAATAGGCGTGTGTTGTTTCTGGTACTGGCCACACCCTTAACCTTCAGGTGTTGCTATTGTGGTTTTTCAACTTTCCCTATTTATAGTTGTTTCTCCCACAATGCTGTGCGGTTTATAGCTTCAATTGGACCTGTGGATAGCTGGTGTTTGGATCCTGGCTGAGTTCCTGGTGCTGCCATAGCCTTTTGGAAGTTAAGTGTTACCTTTCCCTTTGTATTTTTGCTTTTTTGTGTGTTGCATTTCCTTGTCGTTCTGTATTAGGCCTTTGGGAGACTCCCGTTCATCCTTCCTTTTGGAGGAACAGGATGTCTCATTCCTGTCATTAGTACCAGGGTCCTTTAGGGTTAGATAGGACTTTAGGTATTCCTGTGTATGAACTCACCTACCTCTGGGGTCTGTTCATACTGGTAGTCATTAAGGGTTTTGATTAGGGTCTTCACTAGGAGGTGTCCATCTTCCTTTCCTAGTTTTCAGGCCTTATTTTTTCTCCTACACTAGAGCGTGACAACAATCCAGAACTGCCCCACCTCCTTCTGGTAGCAAGCAGCATTGGCCCACTTCTCACCATAGGGGGGAAGAATGGAAGGGTGAGTTCCATTCTATCTAACTGTAGCTCTGCCATGTTTTCTGACATCTGCTGGTGAACTAGGTAAATTACATTTATAACAGTTACATAACAATATTATAGATGCACATTGTGGTAAACCTGGAACAGAATACATAGATGACATTGTATTAGCCCAATAAAAACAATAGCAGGGTGTAGGAGTGGTATCACCACTTTGGGGTGTTACAGTTACATGCTTTACTTTCACTTCACTGTTTCTTTTCCAAAAAAAGGATTAGTCAGGTGCATGGCTAGGCTCATGCAATGGAAATTACTTCATGACACATTCGCTGCAAGCACAGTATTTCATATAATATTTTTCTGGTAATAATGATACAGCTGGTCACACTTCTATTTAAGTATGCATTCAGATTAAAAAAATAAATGTGTGAAATGATGTTTATTAGTTGAAGCAGCTCAAAAACTACCAACTTTGAGAAATATACATGATACAGGTTAACATGGCAGTTCAAAGCATTGCTAGGTCCTCCAGAAACACAATGGTTAAGTGATGAGACATGGAATCCTTGTGTTAAACATCAACCTTTATTAGGATTTATTTCTTAATGTAGCTGTTATTGTCTTGACGTGTTCTGTCCGTGGATGTCAGTTACCTCAAGAGATGCTGACAGCGTATTTCACATACTGACAAATCCCTCAAATGGATGATACCTCTAGTTGCTGAAAAGCATTGTGGAATAATAGCTAGTAGTGTTGGGCGCGAATAGTCGAATCACGAATTTTAGTTGCGAATATCGCCACTTTGGGAATTTGTGAATATTTAGAATATAGTGATATATACTCGCATTTTAGAATATTCTAGATTTTTTTTCATCTGAACCCATGATCCCTCCCTGCTTTTTGCTTGTGGGCCAATAAGAAGGCTGCAATGTAATTGTCTGAGCTTAGTAACATCCCTAGCAACCAATAGGAAAGTTGCCTAACCTATTACTATATAAGAACCTCCCCAGCAGCCATTGTATGCAGTTTTTTGCAGTTCTGAGAGAGACAGCAGTGTTATTGCTGTGCTCTTTGCTTGGCTGTGTCATTACATTAGATAATTAATTAGTTAGTTAGCTTATATATGTATAATTACAGGTAGTTAGTGGGAGTAAGTCAGTGTAGGTTAGATAGTGATATAGTGTAGCTGATAGGTTCCAGTGCAGGGTGTTATGTAGTGTAATTTCTGCTGTCCATACATACATGCTACAGACATAGTGCTGTGATGTCACAAGAATACTTAGTGTACCAATCAGTAATATGTAGTCAGACCTGCTAAAATGTGAAGTTGCACGTATTGCGCCTCAATATTCACATCATTAGTGCCGATTTGCGCAATTGCGAATATATTGGAGAACTCTATCTGCATATAAAGCTATTGCCACGTTCTGCCATGCCAACCATTTCCTCCAGTCTCAGAAAACTTCTAGCAGCTTGAAAGAAGTAGCAAAAGTGACCCACGCCTGGATTGTGAGCGCAATGCGCGCATATTACATTGCCGATTTTTGCAATCAAGAAAATTTATATATGACGAATATTCTAACAAATATTTGCAAAATATCGCAAATTCGAATATTGCCCCTGACGCTCATCACTAATATTAGTTAGAAGCTTTTGAGGTCCCTATTTCTCTTTTTTTTTTAAGATCTATATTAGATAAATTACTGTTACTCTTGTCTGTCTATGTGTGTGTCTGGTATAGCAGCTTAGCCTCAATCACTTGGGACTGACCTGCAATATCAAACTATAAGAAGCAGCCAATGCTCAAGGGTGTCTATGTTTCTGAGAAAAATAATAACCTTTTATGATCCTGGAAATCCCATTTAAAATTAAAGGCTTTGGCCACTAGACAGTATGTTAAAGGGGTTGGCCATTACAACATTGGCTCATGTCAGATGGTTTAATATACTTAATTCTTGTTTATTAGCATTGTCTCCTACCTCCATACATTAGTGACCTCCATTGGCTTACACAACGAACAGGCAGAGGAACTAGAGCATGTGCAGTCTGTCTGTTGTGAGTGTAAGCCACTACAGTAGAGTGAAGCTTCCCAGTTAAACATGAAGCCCCCCAATCTGACTGAGATTTTTCTGTGATGGATTCGCATTCCTATTTTACTCTATAGAAGCAGTCCTTTTCTGACCAATAACTGCTTTATTGGCAATTTTTCTGGAAACCCCTGTTATAAAAACATGAATTGGATAATGCATATGCCCAAGGGATATCAGGCGAATGAAGTTGGCTTCGGCCTCACTGGAGCAAGTAGAGCAGGTATCATAGGAGGGGATAGAGAAGGGGGCATGACTGTCATGTTAAAAACGTATTCTTGAACCAAGAACAATCTTGCAGAAAACTGAAATTTTTAGCCAGAGAGGCTAAAAACACCAACCTGATCCTTCTAGCATTTTTAAAAGATCTTTGGATAGATGCAATCCAAAAGCTCAACATCCCTAAAGCACTTTGGGCCAGACATCAAGAACAACATTGCCAGAATCTACCACGTGACCAGAGCAAAGGCCTAAAGATGCAGCTGATACATAGATCAAGCAGCATACACCATGGAGAGCAAAACACATGGCTTTCACCTCCTGTCCTGCTCAGGTTCACTTTTTATAGCAGCAGAATAGAAATGCAGTAATCAGTGACTTGTGGAGACATGCATCCTCTTGTATTTAGAATGTAGGTCTAAACAAGTCACTGGTTACTGTATGTCCATTATGCTGCTGGTATCAAGTCTATCCAAGATGAGCCTGGTAACATAGTAGTGGGACACTGCACCAGTAGACCACAGCACAGCACAGAAGGGCACAGAACTCACTGCACCCCATTACCAACTGAAATGGTGGTGTGCAGTAAGGTTCTGAGTATTCTGTATGCCCCTCTTGTCCTGTGATTGGCTGATATATCATACCAGACAATTGCAGCACCTAATGGGAATGCCAAACAAAGTTGTCCTCTCTGTAACATTGGGGGTGATTGACGTTGTCCTGTTTAGCACTGTCCTGTTTAGCACTGGCTTTTACAGTGAAGGAGCTCCAATTGGTCAGTCAGCACCGGCAAATTGCAGTGATCTGGGCTGAAAGTGGGAGGTACAACCTCCCTCGGTGCTTAGCTAAGATGGCTACCTGTCAAGAACAGCAGCCATCTCAGCCTGGTCACCGTGATATTAGTACAGGTGACCAGTACTCATAGCACCGTACACATACAATGTGAGTCTGGAACTCCTTGCTGGCCATGTACGACACAGTTCCAGAAGGGGTCAAAGGATTAAATAGAGGTACCATTTTACACTTTTTCTCAAGCAGCTAAATGGTTAAAACCACCATTATCTAATATATAAAGCTGAGTGTATGTGTGTGTGTCTCCCTGCACCCTAATAAAGGGGTGGCCACTTTGGAGGTCACTGTTAAGGGGGCAGGGAACTGTGGAAGTCACAGTTATGGGGACAGTCCACTATGGAGGTCAGTGTTAAGGGTCGGGGTGCTGTAGAGGTCACTGATAAGGGGGCAGGGTGTTGTGGAGGTCACATTTTAAGGGAACGGAGCTCGGTGGAGGTCACTGTTAAGGGGGAGGCTTATTGTGAAAATCACTGTTAACGAGACAGGGTACTGTGGAGGTCACTAATAAAGGAGAGGCCACTGTGAAGGTCACTGTTATAGGCAAGGGCACTGTGGATGTTGCTGTTAAGGGGGCAGGCCACTGTGGAGGTCACTGTTAAAGGGGCGGGTACTGTAGACGTCACTGTTACAGTGAAAACTGTCGATATCTTTTAATAACACACACAAATATAAAATAAAATAGATGAAATATACTCGTGCGAAGCTGGGTCCTTCTGCTAGTACATTAAATATGTATGTACAATTCGACAGAATTTGAGAAAATTGTTCAGACCAACTCTCATGGGAAAGCAGGGCGAGCCTCGTCTACTGTTGTGCTTAGTTTTTTTTTTTCTTCAGTATATTCCTACCATAAATAAAAATCTTTTATTTGGCCCTGAAAAGCTTGATTTGCATGTGCATCTATTAACAAAAACGTATACAAATTCAGTAATGAAGCTAACAATTCTTTCCATCGCAGAACCTACTCACATATTCTCATGTCTTCTTTCAGCAAAAGCTTTTAGAATTCTTCTACCAAATGCAAATGATTGCTTTCTCTTTCACCTCTGGCTGTTATCACATAAAGACTGTATAATTTACGGTATGGCAGCCTCCTGCCAGCTGTGCATTCCTCCTGGCACCCATATATACTGCGCTCTGACGAGATATAAAATACTAAAGCAGCCTCCCCTCCCCAGCACTCAGACCATATATCACAGAGAAATGAACACGGAGTTATAGAAAGAAGCTTTAGATATATCTATATCATAGAGCTGCTATTAAAAGCATAACAGAAACATTGATTGGTGATACGACTCTCTTGATGGATATTTGGAGGGATGCCGACAGCAGAAGATGTTAAAAGAAAGCTCATGACTAAAATTAAAAACCTGTCTTGTATGCAGATATTACACATTCCCAAAACCATATGCCCAGTTCATGCTAGATAATTATAATCTTAAACCGTTAAATGCTTGTGTTAGTTTAACTACCATATTCAACAGGTTAGCGTTATCCGCCATATTAATATTTTTTTATTTAATATTAAATTGTGATATTAAGCCATATAATTCACAGAGCTTGATCAGGTCATATTTCAAGTAGAAAGAAATGTGAAGAAAGTACCAAAAACCTTGGAAGCATACAGATCACTGTGCGTTCTTCGGAAAAGTATCATTGAAGTAACATTTTCGAGAGTTTTGCTGCAACCCACTGATTTTATGGCCGCTTGTTTAGAGACGATCAATAATAGTGATACTTAAGAAATTCACAAGAACATACTCATGTGGCTTTCTTCTCTGAACACTTAGTGGGCAAGATGTAATATGTTTATCTCAACAAGCCCTAAGGGTAGTGTGACACAAGTTCTTTTAATGCCTTTTTGTTCTTATCTAAAAAGCCACTAACATTTATGAGCACTCAGTCACTGCCATGATGATGAAAGCTGAAGCTATGGAAGAACACTCCTGCTAGAGAAGACAATTAAGCTCAGATAGCATTACAAGGAACATCTTCAAAGCTTAAGGGGAATTTTCAAGATATGTATAGCATGTCATTTATGCTGGATTTACACGGGCCAACTGAGGGGTCGATTGTTGGAAAGGAAGTGTTCCTTCCCAACAGTCGGCTGCTCGTTCTGTGAAGGAGACCACTGCATTTCTATGCAGAGCTCTCCCTCACTGTATGAGGATGATTAATTGCTATTGCGATCCCTAGTCTTCATACAGAATCATGGTTTCTAAGCAGCAGATAGCTGTTTAGACAGCACGATCTGCTGCCCAAAAGACATTTCGCTCTTTCATCGGGTGATCGGGGGCACATTTACATGGCCAGATTGTCAGGGATGACTTTATGCAGGAACGATCGTTCACAATAATCTGCCAGATTCTCTTGCCGTGTAAATGCACCATTAGACACTGGTGGGGCATCGCACCAATATCATATTCGCTCTCCATATTTGTGTTTATACTGCGGAGCCATGGTATGTCATATTTTATAGTATACAATGTAAATATATATATGATAGTTCCAGAGTTCCTCATCTTGATTCTTAAAAGGGTTTTCCAATATTTTCATATTGAAGAACTATCTTCAGGATAGGTGATCAATATGAGATCAGCGGGGGTCGAACCACTAAAACCCCCAGCTGATCAGCACTGTACATTGTATATGTGCTTGGTATCGCAGCTTAGCCTCATTTACTTAAATGGGACAGAGCTGCGCCTAGGACATGTGACATATGAAAAATATGTAATTGCCGAGTAAGAGACCAAAATGCTCATGGAGTGCTGAAGCCTCGTCATACAGCTGATCAGCGGGGGTGTCATGAGTCAGATTCTTGTCAATCTGATATTCATGAGCTAACTCGGGGATAGGCCATCAACATGGGCAGACTGACCCTACAAGGTAATTTCCCAGTGGGCAGATGCCCAGAGGGCCAACCAAGCCCTCACAACCACAGGCCGAATATATAACAATCTGATGCTCTCAGAATTAATTAATGTTAGGAGCATAAGGTACTTGTGTACCAGGCTGGTGGCGGCAGGTCCCCTCCTGAATTCACCAGTATCATCATCCACAGTTGAATACTGCAGCTGGGCCAATTTTCCAGGGCCAATTTAAGTTCCCAACCCCCTGGTCATCCATATGAAAATCCCAGAAAACCCCTTTAACAAGTTAAATATGCAATGGCAAGAATCCTTTAATTGACTTTTTTAATGGATTTTGTGATGTAATAACATGCTGACTCATCATGATATCACACTCAAGATTAGAACTGCCACATCTCTATATATGCATTCAATGATATTGCAGTCTGTAAATGACGTGAAGTCTAAGGAAGAAAAAACATTTTTTTTATTATGTGTATTATTTGTTGAATAAATTTCAGTGTGAATAAGCAATTCTTGGGTTGTTCAACTCTCAATTGAACCCAATTTAAAATGACTCCAATAGTGTTCTGCAAGCAGTGATTTAGGAGTTACATTATTGTTGAACATGTGGCACCAAAGATTTATAGTGTTAAAGGGAACCTGTTGTGTTGTACATTCAGTCCTATCTGCCAGCAGGAGGAGCAAAACAGATTGATAGTTTTGCAGGGTAAGATTCAATATACGTTCAGAATTGGACTAGCCCACAGGGGTACAGCTGAATCCCCTAATAGGCCCCTGAGCAAGGTTGGCCCCTAGTCTCCCACCCCCTCCACAAGTGGCACATAACACATTGAATATATGTATATAGTGCAGTATATCTAATGTACAGCGCCGCAACCAGCCTATGTTCATATAAAAACTTGATTAATTATAAAAGAAAGTACCCAGTTTATTATTATAGACATGATCAGAGCTGAGATGTCTTCTAGGTATAAAGGAAAGCTACCAGTATCCTCTGTTCCTCTGCATCTTGCTGCTGTGTGAGAAGGTAATATTTAAATGTATCTGTACGGTGGGCCCTAGGCACCCCAGTCCGACACTGCCAGTGGGTGGTCTTACCCACTCATTAACAGCTATCTCTGTATTTACATTCCTACATGGAAAGCTGGCAGTCACTGATTAGGACCATCCACTGAACTCCTAAACTCAAATGAGATCTTTAGATCAATAAATGTCAAGTTATACTGAGCCATATAGGGTTGTCATTACTTTAGTAGTATAATAACTAGAGCTTATAAATTTGCCCAATAATAGAAAATACTCTATTGGACTGTTCACTAGTCCCAGTCATCTGTGAAGAAAAAACAAAGAACCGTGATTGCTAAAGCCACTGACCACCAGCAAAAAAGGATCCCACAGCCACTAGGGTCTGCACAGTCAGGGAAAGATAAGTTGTGTTTCACAAAATGTTATATTAGCCAGTTATTTTATGTGCTGGTTACAGCACATTTTGGATAATAATGAAAGCGTGACCAACCCCTTTAAGCATTACAATTCATGTATGTTGCATGTGTACAATGCACTTTTATGAGATATGTGGAGAATCCAAGGAACCTCTGGTTCACAGCGTTCTTGTGGAGCCCAATAACTGTATTGTTTCGGGGCACTGTCCTTCTTTCAGTTGTATAAGTTGCCCAACACCATCACCAGCTTTTAAACCATGGTCCCTGAGGTAGTATGGCCATGTAAACTAAGTTCAGTAAGGTTGGCAGAATTCTGATGTAGTATCTGTACAATGTGCCCACTGCGTCTTATAATATGTGCTGTCCCTCGGCTAAAGCCATGGTATGTAGAAGTAAATGGAAAGCATTTGTCACATGTTTCCCATGTAATAACCGCTGTGGATGTCAGAACTGCCATCGTTTTGTTCAATTTGTGTATGTGGTTAACCTCTTTTGATAAATTTCTCTATTATTTCATTAAAAGGAATCTGTCACCAGTGACCTTCCTATGAAACTGGTTCACCAAGAACTGCTTTTTATTGTTGATCATAGGCTCCATTCTTGAGTTATGATACTTTTTCTTAATATGCAAATTAGGTATTTGGTGCAATGAGGGGGCCATTATTGTTGCACCCAAGACCCACTCCTTTCTGTGTCCAGCTTCTGGACATGGTGACAACCTCATTGCACTAAATAGCTAATTTGCATATTAAGAAAAAGTATCATAACTCGGGAACAGAGCCTCAAAGAACAAAAGAAAAAAGTGTTTCAATCAGGATATCCACAGCTATGTGTCTATGTAAAGAGTTGGATAGATAGGGAGGTCGCTAACCGACTGTTTTTAAGTATTATATCAACCATTATCTTTTGATAAATGTCTCTATCATTTCATTAAGTATTTTTCTAGTCTAGAGACCATTCTATTGGTTCTAGCAAACTAGGGATTGTCTCACTTATTTGCAACTCCTTTGGATTGTATGCATAAAATGAAATGTGTCACTATAGTTTGATGGCCATGAAATATAGGAAATCAAATGTGAGATATTAAAAGCACATTTCCATGTTTGAATGTAATGACATTGGATATGGCATGCAACTATAATCAGTATACTACAACCACAGATCTTAAACATGAAGCAAAAATAGGTGATAGATAGGGTAAGCATCTGAATGGTCAGACGTCCACTGATTTTAAGAGCAGGGGTCCTGTCCCCCAAGCCTCAGTGCATGAACGGAACGGTAGCTTGCATGCTCAACTCCTCTCCATTCATACAGAACAAAGAACCCCCATTCTCATGTTTGTGGGAGTCTCAGCAGTCATACCCCAGGTCAAACCACAGTCGTATCCCCTATCCTGGGGAATAACTTTAAATGTGGCACAAACCTTTTATATACTGTTGTATACCCTTTTCTACCTTTAATATACGGCCTTATTTCCTTCATTGTAGAATTCAGTGGAGGTCCCACTGATCTCAACCTTCACCAACCAGGATGACATACACTAGTGATACAACATCACTTATAATAGTTGGAATGCCTCTTTAAAGGGGTTGTCTGGGTTCAGAGCTGAACCTGGAAATATCCCTCTTTTCACCCAGGCAGCCCCTCTGAGATGAGCATTGGAGCATTTTTACACTGAATAGGAATGCTAGGCAGAAGCTTCCACCTAGCAGTGAGCCCAAGGACATCACCGGCACTAATGGACAGGCTTTAGTGCTGCCCTAGCCTGTAAAACAGGCCTGGTGGAGGCCTGTTTTACAGGCTAGGGCAGCACTAAAGTCTGTCCATTAGTGCCGGTGATGTCCTTGGACTCACTGCTAGGTGGAAGCTTCTGCCTAGCATTCCCATTCAGAGACCTGATATGTTATCAGATCTACTTTAAAAGACCTTTCCCTGCGCGAATCAGCTCATATCAGAGGGGCTGTCTGGGTGAAAAAGGGGATATATCCAGATTCAGTCTGAACCCGGGCAACCTGTTTAAGTTTTGAAAATAATCACGTGTCTGCTGCACCCACAGCAGTGGTCACGTCACACGTGCCATACATGCAAATATCACCACTTGAGGCCAATGACTGTCTGCAGCAGTCATGCCAATGATTAACATGATATCATCACTGGAGACCAGAGAGGGGATTGAACAGGTAAGTCATGTTTTTTATTGTTTGTTTTTATCACATTGGCTACTCTTAGCCATATTTTTTTAAAATTCTGAACAAACCCACTAGAGAAAAGGTGAAGGGGTAAAAAAAGAGAAAAATTTCCCTAGGAAGCACGGGCACATGAGACTACAGTGCATTTGTATGGCACTAGAAATAAGATCCCTGCTTTGAGCTTAATTACAAGTTATAACACCTCTTGCTGCAGTATTGACTCAGTAAAGCAAGGATGAACAGCAGCCACGCAGATTCTCACAGACTGAAATGGTATCATTAGACTTTGTTGAAATAAGGTTTACATTTTTTTATGGTACCAATTTCATTCCTTTCAAGCCGCTGTCGTCACAAATTTGCCTATTTAAAACACAGAATTACAGAACATTACAAAATAAACATATATTTTTTTTAGTTTATAAACATACACTCAGCGGGAGGGACCATTTCCATTGACAATCAACTGAATTTTTGTACAAAACGCTTCCTTTAATGATGTTGTTTTGGAAATGGAGCAGAACAGTTGGAAATCAAAGCAAGACTGCTGCATTTTCAGCCAGAGGAAAAATATAGAATATAGATATAGGTAGAAAAAACTGCTTTTTGCTTTCAGACAAAAGTGAGAAAATAACCCTTTTACACCTCTCCCTTTTCTACCTTTCAGTTTTCTGCCCATCTCGCAGAAGAAATTGATTTCAGCTAGTGCTGAAGGTAATATGACAATCACATATTTCAGCCTGTGATCCTGAGCAGCGAAGCATATTATTCTTGATTTGACTTGGGGTGATAGCAGCTTTTGTGTCAAATGTAGCAATTCCTGCAGATTTAATAGAGTCGACCTCTCTAGATCCCTCCCCCCTCTTCCTTGTCCCTCAAACTCACTCCCCCCTCTCCTCCTCTCTATGTACGCCACGATAATTTCTACAGTTATCAATTGTATCTGCGAGCAAATCTAATTCATTATTCCCATGGTGTCTGAGGTTTCGGATGCTCAGGAAAGGGATATTGTGAGACATTTATGTTTATCTGATTCCAGATAAGAAATGGGACCTTCATTTTAATTAGGTGCAAAATTCATTTCGAAACAATGAATTAACATTTCAGCAAAAAAAAAAAAAAAAGAAAAAAAAATAGCATTATCAGACTACAGGGCTACCCTTTGGAAGTTCAGTGCTTTTTCTTGGTAATGGATTGCTTGTTTTTGCAGCTCAGAGAAGAAGCTGTTGTTCAAACATCACAGACAGCAATGGAACATGGCTTTAGGGTCCATTCTCACATCCATAAGTGTTTTGCGGATACGCAAAACACGGAACGCACATGGCCGGTACTCTCATAGAAAATGCCTATTCTAGTCCGCAATTGCAGACAAGAATAGGACATGTTCTATTTTTTTGCTGAAGTGCGGAATGGAAGTGGGGATGCGGACACCACACTGTGTGCTGTCCACATCTTTTGCAGCCCCATTGAAAATGAATGGGTCCGCACCCATTCCACAAAATTGCGGAACGGATGCGGACCCTTTTTGCGGACGTGTGAATGGACCCTTATTCTGGTGGTAAAATACTGGCTCCAAAATTATCTATGGATTATTATTATATGTACGTAAACATCGACAGACAGATATGAGATAGATACAGTAGAAAGATAGATAGATAGATAGATAGATAGATAGATAGATAGATAGACAGACAGACAGATACAGTAGATAGATACAGTAGATAGATACAGTAGATAGATAGATATGAGATAGATAGATAGATAGATAGATAGATAGATGATAGATAGATAGATAGATAGATAGATAGATAGTAGATGCAGTAGATAGATAGATAGATAGATAGATAGATTGATACAGTAGATATATAGATAGATAGATACAGTACATAGATAGATAGATAGATAGATAGATAGATAGATAGATAGATAGATATGAGATAGATAGATAGATAGATAGTAGATGCAGTAGATAGATAGATAGATAGATAGATAGATAGATAGATAGATAAATACAGTAAATAGATAGATAGATAGATAGATAGATAGATAGATAGATAGATACAGTAGATAGATACAGTAGATAGATAGATAGATAGATAGATAGATAGATAGATAGATAGATAGATAGATAGATAAATACAGTAAATAGATAGATAGATAGATAGATAGATAGATAGATAGATACAGTAGATAGATACAGTAGATAGATAGATAGATAGATAGATAGATAGATAGATAGATAGATAGATAGATAGATACAGTAGATAGATACAGTAGATAGATAGATAGATAGATAGATAGATAGATAGATAGATAGATAGGGCCAAGTTTACACTTCATTATTTATTTGGTCAGTTATTTCCATCAGTTATTGTGAGCCAAAACCAGTAGTGAAGCTTCGACAGAGATAAGGTGTAATGGAAAAATCTGCACCTGTTCTGTGTTTTTGACCCACACTTGGTTTTGGCTTACAATAACTGATTGAAATAACTGACCAAATAACTGAAGTATAAACTTGGCCTTATCTATCCATTTAGCTATCTGTCTATCTATCTATTTATTTATAGTGAACTCAGCCTTAGATAGATAGAATGGTAAATGGTTTCTGTTCTCTTATTTAAAAAAAAAAGAAGGTTGCATACACACAAAAGGCCATTTAGCAGCCAAATTACCTAGGTGAAAAAAGCATACTTGTCAACTATGCTGATTTTTGCAAAATAGCCCCTCAAAAAAGTGACAGTGTATGCTGAAAAGGTTTTCTGGGAGTAGAATAATGATCACCTAGCCACAGGATAAGTTATCAAAATCTAATTTGTGGTGCTCCGACTTTGAGCACCCCCGTTGATCAGCTTCTTGAAGAGGCTGCAGCTCTCTGGTTAGAGCTGCAGCCTCGTCCTAAGCCAGTGATGTCATGTTAATCGGTCACGAAATTTGGCACACATGTACATCAGGTGTCCGGGAAGGTTTTAGACCAGGTCTCAGCTCTCTGGGACGTACCATTCCTGAGATATTCCCAAAAAAGGCATTAGCCAACAGAAGCCTGGTCACATGACCCTTATCAGCCAATAGAAGCTCGCTGGCAATTCATCTCCACACACAGTTTTACTCCAGGTAACCATAACAACCCAGCCATCACTGCTGTAGATGAGTTTTAAAGGAAATCTGTCACCAGGATAATCTCTTTTGAAGTAAAGCCATGGCCTAATAGCACTTAGTACCTTATTTCCTGAGGTTTCTATAACAACTCTGTGGATGACACTGTTAAGGGAGCAAAGTGCTGTGGAGGTCACAGTTCAGAGGACAGGTAGGGTGGCCATTCAAGTTACCCTTAAAACCCCACCCCCAAGTCTTGCTAAGCCACACCTCTGATCCAATTCAGCCACGCCCGCTCCCACTCAGCCGACAGAGATTGAAAACATGAAGTTAAAAATCAACTTCTGTCAGCTGCAAAGGTGGGAGGGACGGTGACTTTCTCCCTACAGCTTACAGTCAGACAGAACAGTGCTGCTGTCTTAGGGTGAGCTGTTAAAAAGGACACACCCCAGATACAGTTATGCCATGCCCCCTCCCACTCTTCAACCAACAGAGATTGAAAAAATGAATCTAAAAATCAACTTCTAGGTCCTGCTAAGCCATGCCCCTGATCCAGTTAAGCCACGCCCCACCCTCTTCCTCTGCAGCCATAGGGAATGGATGCGGACAGCACACTAAGTGCTGTCCGCATCCGCACTTCCGGATTCGCACTTCCGGATCCGCAATTTCCGTTCCCGAAAAAAATAGAACATGTCCTATTGTTGTCCGCAACTGGGGACAAGAAAAGACATTTTTTATTATAGTGCCTGCGATGTACAGTCGAAATGCGGAACGCACATTGCCGGTGTCCGTGCAATGTTTTGCGGACCGCAAAACAAATACAAACATGTGAATGGACCCTAATCCATGCATAATACTTATAGTTACCCTAAGGGGTTGAAACCTCCAGTGCACAGATTACACTTGGGCCTGGGCAGAGCAGTGGTGTACAGGTCATAGCATGCTGAAAGGAGTGGCTGTAAAGTCTCCAGTAAAGTAGAAGTGGATACAGAATCCTTTAGGAAACTTCTGCAAATATCTTTAAAATTACCTGAATGTAATGTAGCAGGGGCCATGTCATTGCTTCACTAGCCACAGAAATCAAAATCCTTTTATCTAATTGCTTTCGCAATTTCTTGCTTGGTTACCAAACGCATAAACAGTATAAAAGGAAAACTCGATTAAAAAAAATGTGAATATGTTTTATTCGTAGGCCGCTCTATGTCTCAATTTTCTGCAATTTTATTTGTTAAAGGAATACATTATTTAAATCAGGTTTTTATATATTTAGGTGTAATTTGACTATCCACAGAAAACAAATCTTAAAATATTCCAGGTTTTATTTTGTCCACTAGAAACAGCAGGCTGACCAGGGGGGTGATTTGTCCTAGGCCCTGGAGGGTAAGTGATTAGGTGGGGATGGCATGGGAAATGTAAAAAAAAAAATGTGAGAGTGACAGAGGAGTAGCAGACTGAGCAGGTGCAGATGCACTTCAAAGTCTTCGTGTAGGTTTAGCCTTATATGTCTTAGACATTAATATACTGTAGGAAAGGGTTATTTGCCGTTAGTAAGCAAGTTACAGTATGAAATTAAAATGTATAGACAAGTGGCCAGCTTATCAGGATGTAACATTTATTAAATTGTGGTTAACACATCCTTTTGAGATGAATGCAACATCGAGCCAACATGTTTCCACCAAGGTGGAAACATGTTGGCTTGATGTTGCATTCATCTCAGGAGGATGTGTTAACCACAATTTAATAAAGGTGGTATTTTATGCACATTGGATACTTCCTTTTTCCTTTGAAAGTTATGAAATGCCCTACCCCAAGAGGTACTGTAGTAATAGTGATTATAATCTAATAATTATAATGAATGGTATATATCTTTGAATGGTGTATAATGGATTTCCAAAAAGGATCAATTTGATAAACACATTTTGTTTTACAACCCAAGTAACTATCTTATACTGCCTGATATATATATATATATATATATATATATATATATATATATATGTGTGTGTGTGTGTGTGTGTGTGTGTGTTTTTATAGGCTTCTTAATATTATGTCTCAAATCTCTAATATCCATAGGGAGTTTATCCTATGGCTGAAATAGTCCTTGGTTGGTTCAGGACTATTGAACATGCAGTCTCCATTAAAAGAGTCTGTACACGTTCAACTGGTGCTCCATTGACAGAGGGGACTCTCGCAATCCTTTGTTGTCTCCGTGGCCAGACACTTTTCATCTTTTCTGTGGATAGGTGATAAGTTTGAATCTGGGGCCACCTCATTAATGATATATGAGATCTTATACCTTCTTTAATGCAACAAAGATATGAGGAAAGTCAAAAGGCATTTCTTTTGCTCCATAACTAAAGCAGGATATTTTGTTGTAGGATCATTTTAAAAGGTCTTTCCATCCTCCAATGTCTCAGATGATTGGTGATGATAACTTATTTCTGAGTTTTAAGTGGTGACCTTCATGCAACCTACAGATAAAGTATGTGATGGGGAAATGCTGCTATGCTTCAACTTCTATTCACTATCTATATACACAGTATATATTTCTCTATGAGGCCAGTTCACCTGCAGGTTTGGGCTGTCATTCCTAATTCATCTTATGGGTAGACTTACTGTTCTCAGGATGAAATATTAAGGTCAGTTTGCACCATCTCCAGCTGCCTCCACAATACCAGTTAAAAGGCAGATCCCATTACACCTACTAGTCAACCTCGGGATGGGAATATTTTACAGAGATGCCCTATAACACCCATTAATTGTCCAGACCATAACAGCATAAACTTAACAGTTATGTAAAAATGTAGAAAATACTTGTGACGCTGACATTTCAGCAGGTTTCAGAAGCCCTGCCAGCATATGACTACACGAGAGTTAATCCTTTCATTAGTTAATAGACCCTTGTCTGCTCGGTCTAATCAGTGTCCAGTCTCATGACTGACAAGTACAGGCTCTCCAGCACATGTACACACTGGTAATATCCTGATAACACCTTGCTAATTGTATTTTATGCTTGATAACGCAGAATTAAAGCTTCGACACACATCAGCATTAAGGGAGCAGATCCCAAGTGGCCACCACATCCCAATCATCGTCATTCTGTGATGGACTCCACACACAGGTAGCTGAAGCATGAAATTAAACCTGGACACATATATCAGCTAACTTAACCCTTTTATATCAAAAGGGTAAGGGGGATTAGGCCCAATGATCTGTAAGTGGCACAGTGGGGCTATTTGTGTCTCCTAGCCTCGATTTTTTTTGTAATCCTGCTTGTCTAGTGAGCAATCATTACTAATTGATACCTCTCACACCAGACCGCCGATACCTCTCACACCATCCTGCGCATTCCCCTGTGAGCTGAGCATAGGTAGAGACATAGAAAGTGCTCATGCGCTAGGGACTGTGTTGCTAAAAAGTGTTAATAGGACAATCTTGGAGAAGGGAGAATGCAGGGAGAGTGCAGGGAGACTTATTGTACATCAGTTTTATTTATTTATTCCTACACGTACTTATTCGTACATCAGCCTTAAACTACGAATGTAGTTCAATACCAATAAGATGGAAGTCCTTATTATTCCAGAGTCAGCATGCTAATTTATACCATCCAGTCTGCACCCCTTAGGGCGGCTTGGTCTTAATAATGACAATCCTCATATTTTGCTGGCTTTACTTCTTCCAAATCATCCTTCAAAGTCTTTCTGTCCTAGAAAGGTCAGCAAGATATAGAGAAAGAAGAAGGAGCTGGATGTTCCTGATGACATATTCTCATTGATATTAGATTATGTGGAAAAGGAGGAAAAGCAGATGGCAGAAGAAGGGTTCCCACCTATAGGGCAGGAGAGCACTGGGGTTGGAGAGTGGGTATGTCAGAGATGATTAATATTCTGTGTTTACTGTCAAATAATCGGCAGTAGATTTCATGCAAGAACAGCAATAATATGCATATTGTCCCTCCACCTAACCAGCGAAACTGCATACTAGCAACAGCCCCTTTTTAAAACTGCATTAAAGGTGCCGCACGGCCATTAACAATGAAGACCAACAATATAGTGCAGTCTTTATTATTAAATGAAAGGCAGTTGTGGACTAATTGGCCACATGGTTCTTCACCGAAGCATGGCCGCAACTCGCCCGCAGCACAGCCGCTCCATGTGGCCCCACCCTAAGGCAGAGTGGCCTGGGTATACCTGATTTATAGTGATTTGGGATGAATTAAAACATAACGAATCAAACCTATTTTCTAACTTTGGCGAAGTTGCTGAATCAAATTTTTGGGAGCACTGTCTGACTGACGCTATAAATGGGGGCATTGCCACTTTATATTCAGTGTAGTTTAGTGATGGGGCAGATTTATCACCAATACTACAAAACCAAATTTTGACTTTCTGGAAAACAAATGTCACCTATTTTCTTTATTCAAACATTGCAAGGTTCCTGATAAATAACGGACAACAATGATTAGAGGAGAGCCATTGACTGATATATCTTTCTTCTGAGGATTGAACGGTAGTAAAGTGCACGGATGCCCGCTGACTTTGATTTGAATGTTGGAGGTATTCTATCCTAGAGACAATGTCTCTGCTAGAAACTACTGGGGTCATTTATTATACTGAAAAAGTATATTAGCGTATTTCAGGCACCGCTATCTGTTACTTCTTCCTGCTCACACACGGTCAGTCTTATTTACCATTTCCTACGGCTGTTTTAGACATAGAAAGTGGTCTGAATGTAAGACAACAAGAAAGCTGTCTTACATTTATAAGCAGAGCTAGATGCGCCCAGGCTTGGACTGGCCCACCGTGGGGATTCCTCAGTAGACCCCGAGTCTCCTGCGCCCGGAGATAAGTTGGAGGAGTAATTATTTCTCTTGTTTCTCAGGAGAGATAATTATTGTAGCCACTAGGTGTTAGTATCGAACAGCGTTGCAGACTCCTACATGTCTGGCCATCCTCCTGCCCTCCCTGCTGTCAGAAAACTGTGGTTGCTGGAGAGAAGAACTCCTCTGCGGTGCAGGACTGATTTCTCAGGTGTGTGACAGTAGTGAGACTGTAAGGGAGAAATAGAGGATTTGTTTATAGTAGACTCAGATCTGTGTATGTGTGCTGCTCTCTGCAGAGTTCAGAGTGGCATTAGTTGGACTCTGCCCTAGGTCCTCCCAATGCCTCTGCTTTAGGTGCAACCCCATTAGTGCCACAGCTCCAGATGCCCCCCAATACCCCCACTCTAAATGCACCCCTAATATTGCCTCCTCTCCAGCTTCCCCCCTAATACCTCTGCTCCAGGATCACCACTATTACCCTGCCTCAGGCGACCCAAATGCCTCTGCTTTAGGTTCACCCCCATAAATTCCCCAGCTCCAGATGCCCTCATCTAAATGCACTGCAAATATTGCCTCTTCTCCAGTTACCTCTGCTCCCGGATCCCCACTATTACCCTGCCTCATGTGACCCTAATGCCTCTGTTTCAGTTATTCCATTTGTGCCCTTTGCTCACATTGTTCCTCTAGCACCTTAGCTTGGGCCTTATTAAAGGTTATGACCTGCAAAGGGGGTTGGACTTATGACTGAAAAATTCAGCACGACACACTTTTGATCAAAAATGTGCGCAAAGAGCTTCTATTTTTTCATTTATAGTAGGTATAATACAACTTTAATTTAGAATGATCCCCATTTCTCAGTTCTATTTTTTGTATGTGAAATGTTGTGCTGCCATACTTTAATTAGCTTTCTGTATGCTCGCTTTATGGATATGCAATGCCCTGAACATTGTAGGCTTAGGTCAAGCCCAGGAGAGGCATTTCTGTTAGTGTTAGGGAGTGGGACCCATCTGTAGGAGCCACCTTGACGCCTGGCAGATGGGCGCGGCACACGTTTGATCAAAAATGTACGCAAAGAGCTTCAATTTTTTCATTTATAGTAGGTATCATACTACTTTAATTTAGAATGATGCGCATTTCTTAGTTCTATTGTTTGCATGTGAAATGTTGTGCAGCCATGTTTTTATTATCTGTATGCTTGCTTTATGGATATGCACTTGTTACCATGTTTGTGTTAGTCTAAAATTACTTGTAGTATATATTGAGGGTAGCGCCATCGTTTAGACTAAGAAACGCCCATCTGCCTGGGGCTTCTGAGCAGAGTATAAATGTGGCTGGTTCCTACGTTGCCCTGAATATTGTAAGCTTAGGTAAGTCCAAGAGAGGCAGTTCTGTTAGCTTTAGGTACCCATCTGCGGAAGCCATCTTGACTCCTGGTAGATGGGCCCGACACACGTTTGATTAAAAATGTGCGCAAAGTGCTTCTATTTTTTCATTTATAGTAGGTATCATACCACTTTAATTTAGAATGATTCCCATTTCTTAGTTCTATTGTTTGCATGTGAAATGTTGTACAGCCATGTTTTTATTATTCCGTATTTACAGGCATCACTGCTGCCATGTAAAAAGATACTGGTGGTGGAGTGGTGGAGGATTTAAAGGGGTTGTCCAGGTTTTCAAGTTATCCTCTCCACACCATAGAGCATTACTATATGATTAATGGGGTCCGATTCTGCGACCCGCACTGATACCAGGAACGGGTCCTGTTCCCCCTTTTTATGGTGTGACAGGCCACACATATGCTCTGCTGCTCCATTCATTCTCTTTGGGACCACTGGAAATAGCCAGCGCTGTACTTTGCCATGTACAGCGACCCCATAGAGAATGGATAGAGAGGGAGGGCATATACTCGACCTGCCACTCAATCAAGAAGGGGGATCAGTGGGGGCTTCTGCATTCAGACACCTACGGATCACTTAGTTATCCCCGATCCTGTGGATAGAGAATAACTAGAAAAGTGTCCTTTAACAAGTGAGCATTTCTATTTTAGTTTGACACATATTTTGTGCCAGATTTTTTATTTTAATTTATTTATTTTTTTACACCCAAAGAAAACCTTTAAAGGGGTTCTCCGGGAAACTAAACTAAATTAAAAAAGGAAATATTATGTCATAGTACAAACATTCATGAGTACCTTTATTTATCAAAATAAGCTTGTTTTCCCTAGGGAGTTATCATTGTGGGACCCTAAAATGGCTGCCATCAAGTCATTGCGTCAGAAACACGTCCTAGAATGCCCAGTACACTCAATAGGACGGGCTGCGTTGACACCAGCAGCTCGAGACACTGTTCAGCCTGAGGTAACAGCTACTTCCTGGTAGAGCCGACTGCTAGTGAGACGTGAACGTGTGTATTAGAGCATGCGCACTGTGCTTAGGCAGTTCCCAGCGAAGAGGAAGGGAGAAAACAGTTCCCTGGAGACTGTGTTTGCGATCCATCTCAGGCACCCAGCACGGCTCTGAAGCGGCAACTTTAAATGGAATCTACTCATATCACAGTTTGTGATGTGCCCTGTCAGCCTGACAGGAGTGAGGGAGGCTGGCTACATCCTCACAAATCATTTCTCTACAGCAGAGTTTTCGGCTCTGTGCTGTGATCTGTCAGCCTGACAGGAGTGAGGGAGGCTGGCTATATCATGTGTAAGCTAGTAATTTCAGGCAACTTTCTGAGATTCTTTATCAGAAACTGAACTTTCCTTGTCACAAAGCTCTCAAAACAAATAGTATGTAAATCATTATAATCCAATAAAGAAGAATAAAATATAGATTACTAGACTGTACTGTGTCTGTGCATTTATTTATATAAGTTTCTCTATATACATTATATATATTTGTAAGGCTGTGTTCACATAACCATCGCTTCCACTATACAAACACATATTTATATTGTGCTGTATTTGCATCAACATTTTGTTTTATGTTCTTCTGATCTGCCGGTCTTAATAAATATGCCCTTACATGTGCATCTGATGTCACATGTCACAGTTTTTCTTTCTAGCAAAAAAAAAATTCTATGGTCCAAAACTACTAATGTGCACTACTAATTCACACGAAAAGGTGATGTGGCTTAATGGGAAGGTGTGTGGATTTGTGCGAAAGGGTCATGGCCTTTGACACCAATATTACGCCACCATTTAAACTTAAAGTAAGTCAACCAATAGTTGGTATATAGTTACACAAAGTACCTATTCCTGCACCAGATTCATCATCCAGCCTGAGCAATAAACTGATGCATTTTTAGAAGGCCTATCTACATTTCCACCAGCTATAGAATTAATAAATCCTTTATGCCTTTGTGCAACATTAGAGAGATAAAGCAGGGGTGCACCACCAATGAGGTGAAGCGATCGCCTCATGCCATACCAGGTAGAGGCAAGAGGGGGGCAATGAGCGCTTTCATTGTGGCAAAGGGGTTAGGATAAGAAATTGGCATTGGGGGGAGCCATTTTGGTTTTCGCCTCAGGCAGCAGAAAGTCTAGGTACAGCGCTGGAATAAAGAGATAGAATAAAATTCCACTAAAGCCGCACAACCTTCATAGGTGTAAAATAGCTCAAGTGACTGAGGCTATTCAGGCTAGGTTCACTTCTGTGGTACATTTTCTGTTCCTGCCTAGGAGGTCCTACTCACTACACTCAGGCATGTAAGGATGTGTGGTTGTCTGACTCCCATAGACTGCTTGAAGATTTAATAATAAAGCTATGGAAACCTTTTCTGTGTTTATTAGTTTGGTTTATATATTGTGAGAGGCATATTGTAAAAAAATTAAAATGTACATTCATGACTTGTGATTGCTCAGCTTATAATTAAAGCTAAAGGCAAACATATTTTAGTGAATTCAATTATTAATGTTCAGAATCTTCTCAAACTGAGTTCAACCCTTTATTTTTACATGACAAATTAATGAAATATGCGTTTGGAGCTTTGTCTGTTTCATAGCAGCCTTAAAAAATGTTTGAAGCCTCCTGAAAAAGTCACTATTTTAGACATTAGGCTATCCTAAACATAAAAATGTTCATGTTTTAAAGTAGATACTAAAATGTGCAGACTAGATCTGCCAAATAGTTCTCGTGTGATGTCAAATCCTATGTTTCTGTGTTTGAATAGGCAAGGGGAAAGACATTATTAAATGCCCATTTGCTTGGTCTACTGATGGGACTATGGATTAGACAACAGTGCCACCTGCTGTGAAAAGGTAAAACTGTTGTCTGAATACTTGACAAAAAACAAGGGGTAGGAGAAAACAGAGGAAAAGTATATGGTTGTACAAATACATCAACTTTTTAAAGTTATGGGAGCGATTTATCAAAATTGGTGCAAAGGAAAACTGGCTTAGTTGTCCCTAGCAACCAATCAGATTTATCCTTTCATTTTCCAAAGGAGTTCTGCAAAATTAAAGATGGAATCTGATTGGTTGCTATTTAAGATGAGCAAATTTCTCAAAAATTCGATCGGTTCGCCAAATTTTCCGAAACGATTTGATTCAAATTAATTTGTGGCGAATCGCATTAAAAAACGGCTATTTCCTGTCTGCAGAGAGCCTGTATAGTGGTGTAGAACACTGTGCCTTCTAGTAACATGCTTAGTGAGTCTGCTGTGGTAGTGAAACAATACTGTGAGTTAGTATGAAATGCACATGACAGACGTCGCTCTTAGAATCACTGCACAGTTCACTTCTTTGGGCCAAAACTGACGAAATAACTCAAGTGTGAACTCAGCCTTACAGGTCGATGTTAGCGTCAGTTATAAATAACCGTGCAGAAGCCCAAGATCCTACTATAGCCTGAAAGAGCGCACTCCTTTTACACCGTCGTCAGCTGATTCCACATAGATGTCTACAGAAACAAGTAAAGCCCCTCTGACAGAGTGGAGAGGGTTTCAGCAGTAAATTTGTGTTAACCTCACTGATTATTTTGCGCTTCCTCTAATCTGTCAGAACAATAACCCCCCAAAAAAACTATTCTGTCTGTTGAGAATCCGCCTTCACTCGGTCAGCTCCTGCTTTTGGCTACCAAATCATAAGCCAATTCTGATGGGAACATACAGGCCTTACAGCTGCTACACAGAGAGGATCCGTTATGTGTCTCATTTTTCCTTCCTTCTGACAGATCAGAAGAAGGGTCAAATAAATGATTATGTCAACCAGGTCAAAAAGGCAAAATAGTGGCCCATTCATGAAGTGGGGAGGGTGGGAACAGCATGAGAAGTCCATAGAGTGGCCCAATGACATAGTGTGGAGGTGGCAGCAGCATCAGGAGACCACAGAGTGGCAAGGTGACATCGTTTATAGATGGCAACAGCATCAGGAGACCACAGAGTGGCACAATGACAGAGGTGGCAGCAGGAGCATAAGGAGACCACAGAGTGGCAAGGTGACATGGTGTGGAGGTGGCAGCAGCAGCAGCATGAGGAGGCCAGAGAGTGGCACAATTACAGAGTGTGGAGGTAGAAGCAGCAGCATGAGGAGGCCACAGAGTGGCAAGGTGACATAGTGTTGAGGTAGCAGCAGCATCAGGAGACCACAGAGTGGCAAGGTGACATAGTGTGGAGGTGGCAGCAGCATCATAATACCACATAGTGGCACAATGGTAGACTGTGGAGGTGGCAGCAGCATCAGGAGACCACAGAGTGGCACAATGACAGAGTGTGGAGGTGGCAGCAGCAGCATGAGGATGCCACAGAGTGGCAAGCTGACATAGTGTTGAGGTAGCAGCAGAATCAGGAGACCATAGAGTGGGAAGGTGACATAGTGTGGAGGTAGCAGCACATCAGGAGACCACAGAGTGGCACAACGACAGACTGGGGAGGTGGCAGCAGCATCAGGAGACCACAAAGTGGCAAGTTGACATAGTGTGGATGTGGCAGCAGCATCAGGGGACCACAGAGTGGCAAGGTGACAGAGTGTGGAGGTGGCAGCAGCATCAGGAGACCACAGAGTGACCCGGTGACAGAGTGGGGAGGTGGGTGGTACTAACAGTACCCGCTGACGATTGTGTGTGTAGGAAGGAGCACTTGGCATCAGATGTGTGGCATCGGGAGGGTGGCAGCATCAAAATAGTAGCTGAGGCAGGTAGCCAAAAGAAACCAGTCTTTTTTGTCAAGATTTGGGTAAAGCAGCATGGATGATCTAATCTGATGCATCAGGCATTGGTGGGTGGAAATCCTGGCTTATCCACGCCTGATTCATCTTGACAAAGGTCAGTCACTCCACATTTTGGGTGGAAAGGTGAGTTCTCCTTGGGTTAACTATGTCTCCCACTGCACTAAACACCCTCTCTGATGCCACACTACTGGCTGGGCAGGACAGCTTTTCCAGGGAAAACTTGGGCAGTTGTGGCCACAAATCCAATTTTACTGGTGAGTAGTTTCTTCACTATGTGGGTGAAGAAAGCTGCTCATCAGCAACTCTAGACTCAGGCTGCTGCTAATGAAGCTGGTACTGCTCCTGCCACCCTTCCCCCCCCCCAGCAGCCATGGCAGTGGAACGTGAGTGCAGAGTGCCCCCCCTCTGGTCAGACCTGCGAGAGCGTGAACGATAGCGAAGATAGGAAGCAGCCAACTGACTACATAGGATGTCTCTAGAGTAGTTCAGTTTGTCCTCTCTCTCAGTGGGTGTAAAAAAGGCCCCCATTTTGGACCAGTAGCAAGGGTCTAACATGGTGGAGAGCCAGTAGTCATTCCTCTGACGAATGGTGACAGTTCGACTGTCAGTACGCAAGCAAGTGAGCATGCAGCGGGCAATTTGCGCAAGTGACTTGGAGGGAATCCCTGCCTCCATCTCCACTGCATACTGCCACAGCGTGTCTGGGTCATCTGCCTTGTCTTTCTCATCTCCCTCTTGCTCCTCTGGCTGCTCCTGCTCCTCCTTTCCTGTCACCTGTAGAAAAACATTGCTTGTGCGCCAATGTCCTTCTCCTACTTCTTCAGTTCAGCCCCCACAGGGCTCATGTGGCCGTGAGATGTGGGCGCCACGTCTCCAGTCCCCTGACCAGCCAGATTTACCAGCATCTTTTCGGGGATATGAATCAGTGGAATGACATTGTTCATCCCATAGTCCTGGCCACATACAAATACAGTGGCCTCCTCAAAGGGCACGAGCAAACGGCAGGTGTCAGGCATGAGCTGCCACTGGCTAACATCGAAGTTACACAGGGGAGTACCTCTGTCCGCCTGTATCATCAAGAAATTGTTTATGGCGTTTCTCTGTTTGTACAGTCCAACATATGGAGGGTGGAATTCCAACGGGTGGAAACATTGCATATCAGCCTATGTTGGGGGACACCGTTCTGCCGCTGTAGCTTAAGGAGAGTGTGCTAGGCGGTGTACGAGTGGCTGAAGTGCATGCAAAGTTTTCTGGCCATTTTTATCTCTTGCAGATGGGTGGAAGACTTCAGGAAACGCTTGACAACTAGATTGAACACTTGCGCCATACCAGGAACATGCCTCAGCCCTCCTTAATGCAGCGCCGACACCATGTTCTTCCCGGTCGGTCTCCATGGTTCCGATTTTCAGTTGCCGTGGAGAAAACCAGGATTCGATTTCTTGATGAAGGACGCGGAGCAGTTCCTCCCCTGTGTAACATATAGTAACATAGTATATAAGACCGAAAAAAGACATTTGCCCATCCAGTTCGGCCTGTTTCCTACAAGTTGATTCAGAGGAAGGCAAAACACCCCTGTGAGGCAGAAGCCAATTTTCCCCACTTAAGGGGAAAAAAATTCCTTCCCGACTCCAATCAGGCAATCAGAATAACTCCCTGGATCAACGACCCCTCTCTAGTAGCTGTGACACAGTTCGCCCAGGCAAACTAGGTGCAGATCAGCAAGACAATGCTGTGCCCTGCACATGTAGTATGCTGGTGGGGCACTGTGAATTGTCCCTGCAGAGGAGGCTGAGGACAAGGTGGAGGATGAGGAGGCAGAGGCGGACGTTGTCGCAGGACCAGTAGCATGAGAATGTGGAGGCGGAAGCTGCGTCACCTGGCCAAGTTGCTGGTTTGGCTGGGCAAGAAGCACATTTACTCAGTGGGCTGTAAAGGACATATATTGTCCTTGACCTTAGTTACAGCTCCACATGTTGGCGATGCCATGCACTCAAGGACTGGCAGACCTGTTCTACATATGTGTGCAGGGCTGGTACAGCCTTTTTGGCAAAGAAATTATGTCTTGGGACTCTCCACCTCGGCTCGGCACAAGCTATCAGTTCTCTGAAAGGTGCAGAGTCCACCACTTGGAAAGGGAGGAACTGCAGTACCAGCAACTTGGCCAGGAGTACGTTCAGCTTCTGCGCCATTGGATGAGTGCACGCATACTGTTGTCTCTTGGCAATCACTTCGATTATCAATTGATGACGGAATGACTGACTAGGAGGAGGATGAGAAGCAGGAGCATCAGAACCAGCAGATGATGGGAAGAACAGACAGCTTCCTTCTTCTGAGGTGGTGGAGCCTTCACTGCCTGAAATCGGGTGCATGTCGCTGGGTGATGCAGTGTTTGCTGCGGCAGGCTGGACCACCACATTGGAGCCACAGTTCACCCAGGCCACTTTATGGTGATGCTGCATATGTTGACGCAGGGCCGCGGTGCCAACAATGGCACCCTGACCATGCTTCACCTTCTGCCCACAGATTCGACAAATGGCCATGTTCACTAGAGATGTCCCGAACTATTCACCGGCGAACAGTTCCCGGCGAACATATGCGATGTTCAGTCCGCCCCCTATACGTCATCATTGAGCAAACTTTGACCCTGTACCTCACAGTCAGCAGACACATTCCAGCCAATCAGCATACCCGCCCTCCCAGACCCTCCCACCTCCTATCAAAAAGCAAGGACAGCATCCATCTTAGATTCTGAAGCTGCAGTGTTAGTTAGAGCATGGAGAGTGCTGCTGCTGCTGAATTAATAGGGAAAGTGTTAGCTAGGCCAGTGTTCTGTGTCCACTCCAGTCCTCAAAGACTCAACTGCTGTAAGGACAGCATCCTTACAGCACTCCAAAAAGCCCATCAACTATGTAATTTTCCATGGAAGTTTTGCCATGGATCCCCCTCCGGCATGCCACAGTCCAGGTTTTAGTCCCCTTGAAACAACTGTTTCATCACTATTGTGGCCAGAAATAGTCCCTGTGGGTTTTAAAATTCGTCTGCTTATTGAAATCTATGGCGGTTCGCCCGGTTTGTCCGTTCGCGAATATTTGCAGAAATTCGCGTTCGCCGCTAGCGAACGGAAAATTTTATGTTCGCGACATCTCTAATGTTCACCTCCCCCGGTGGCTTAACAAAAAACTGCCACACCGCCGAGTAGGTGATTTTACCGCTGTAAGGAAAATGAAGGAAACTCCAGCATCTAGTTCACGAGTATCTTCTCTTTATTGACAGTGTTGATGATACAGCGGCAATAAAATGTATCTTCTCACATCCTCAAACAGTCAACGCGTTTCGAAAAAGTTCTTATTCATGACTGATACACTGACCAGGCCACTGAATCTTCTTATAAAGCTTACTGCCACACCTCCCCCTTCATCCAAAGGTGATTAGGTACAGGTGTGGCTCAAGCAAAGAAGTAGCCCTGGGCAGTGTGACCGCCCATATTTTATTTCATATAGACAAACAGAGCAAAAGAGATGAAAACATATTCTAAAGGAAAAACTTGCATTAAAACATAGGTTGACTTTTATCACCAATTAGTTCAAGCCAACATTTTAATATCTTAATCCATCTCCCGTGTATAGTCCTAAAACACTGGATATGATGTAAATAAAAACCGCAGTGTCTGAATAGGAACTAAAACACAATCACCCTAGTGATGACATAAAAATATATATAGCAGTGCTAAAATTCTATAGCATGGCTCTTGCTAGATCTCAGTATATATACATTAATTCTCTTCTTAAATTCAAGCCCGCAGGATATCTGGTTTTCAATCTTAGAATCCAAAAGCTTTTCGCTGTGATATAAGTTTTTATGGTTACCTCCTCTTGGTGGAAGTATAACCCGTTCAATTGCATAAGCAGAAAAATGCTGTAGACTTCTATCATGCACATTGATAAAATGTCTGGCAGCATTGGAGACATTCAAATATGTGCTATTTGTGACATAATTCAAATGCTCCAATAATCGAGACTTAAATTTCCGGATTGTGCATCCAACATATAGAAGTCTACATTCTACACATTCGATAATATAAACCACACCTGTGGTGTTGCAATTAATATAGGTTTTTATTGGGAATTGGTTAATATTCTCTGAATCCCGAAAAGTTTTACGCGGAGTCACAAAACCGCAAGCTCTGCAGGGATGGCTACCGCAACGTGTGAATCCAGTATATCTTAACCATGTTGGTTCAGATTTTGTTGTATGTTCTGGGGTGAAAAGAGAGGGGGACAGTGAGGCCGCAAGAGACAAAGGTCATCTTGAGACCACCCTGTGCCCCTCTCTCAACAGCCCATACATAGTCTGATCCTCAAACAGCAGAGAGATGCACTTGGAAATGACTTGCCGTATCTGGTAAAACTGATTACTATAGGTCAAGACCACTGTTGGACCACTGATGATCCAACGTGCACAAAATATCGCACGAAAGAAAAACAGAAGTGATTTGTTGTTTGGGAAAATAAATAATCATAAGAATCCAGACAACAAACAGTTACCAACAGTGGTCTTGACCTATAGTAATCAGTTTTACCAGATACGGCAAGTCATTTCCAAGTGCATCTCTCTGCTGTTTGAGGATCAGACTATGTATGGGCTGTTGAGAGAGGGGCACAGGGTGGTCTCAAGACGACCTTTGTCTCTTGCGGCCTCACTGTCCCCCTCTCTTTTCACCCCAGAACATACAACAAAATCTGAACCAACATGGTTAAGATATACTGGATTCACACGTTGCGGTAGCCATCCCTGCAGAGCTTGCGGTTTTGTGACTCCGCGTAAAACTTTTCGGGATTCAGAGAATATTAACCAATTCCCAATAAAAACCTATATTAATTGCAACACCACAGGTGTGGTTTATATTATCGAATGTGTAGAATGTAGACTTCTATATGTTGGATGCACAATCCGGAAATTTAAGTCTCGATTATTGGAGCATTTGAATTATGTCACAAATAGCACATATTTGAATGTCTCCAATGCTGCCAGACATTTTATCAATGTGCATGATAGAAGTCTACAGCATTTTTCTGCTTATGCAATTGAACGGGTTATACTTCCACCAAGAGGAGGTAACCATAAAAAACTTATATCACAGCGAAAAGCTTTTTGGATTCTAAGATTGAAAACCAGATATCCTGCGGGCTTGAATTTAAGAAGAGAATTAATGTATATATTGTGGGGATTTGCTCTTGGCAGATAGGTGCGGGTGCAGTATAGAGGCAAAGGAAGCGGATTTTCAGTCATTCAACAGTGTTTTATTCACACTCTTGATAAAGCAAAACAACAGTCCTTGGTGCAGGTTCACACAGTAAACAAAACAAAAGTCCTTCAGGTTGTTAAACTCACACACTGCAGGTCAGGAGCGATCGCCTGTGCTCCTGAAAGCTGGGTCACAGCCAAATGTCCACGGCAGGCCTCTGTGCACGCTGTACGCCTGCTAGCAGCTTCCAGACTCAGGCTCAGCTACAAACTCCACTTGCTGGAGTAATTTCCCCAACTCTTTCCTCGAAGTCAGAGAACTCCACAGCCCTGTTTGCAGCTCCAGGACAATCACACCCCAGCTGCTAAGGAGGCTGCCTTTTAAAGGCCCGGATAAAGTCCGGCCTGGACCGTGGGGAGTAGACACCCACCCAACTCTTTGCCTACTCCCAGTAAGAGCCGGCCCGGATTAGCTTTGCAGCCAAACTAAGTAACCAAGTCAAGCAGCACTAGCTGCTGCAGACACATAAAACCCGGCTCTCACCTCACCGAGGCCAGGAACCTCGGTGACACGTATCTTCCGTCCATGACGGCACCTTGCGCCCTCTTACATACCTCCCCCTTTGTTCAACCCCGACAGGGTGAACACACGCCAAACACTGTACTCGAGACAGTGCATCCGCATTTCCTTGCAAGCGGCCTGCCCTGTGTTCCACTGTGAACTTGAAGTTCTGCAGAGACAAGAACCATCTGGTGACCCGAGCATTCCTGTCTTTCGCCTGGCACATCCACTTTAGAGGGGAATGGTCGGTCACCAGACGGAACTTTCTCCCTAGCAGATAATAGCGAAGAGACTCTAGTGCCCACTTGATGGCCAGGCACTCTCTCTCCACTATACTGTACCTGGTCTCGGCTGGGGTGAGTTTGCGACTCAGGAAAACCACGGGATGCTCCTCCCCATTGATTTCCTGAGAGAGTACAGCCCCGAGGCCCACTTCAGAGGCATCGGTCTGTACCACAAACTCTCTCTTGAAGTCAGGCGTCACCAAAACCGGGGACCCACACAGGGCCGACTTCAGAGCAGAGAAAGCCCTATCCGCCTGCTCATTCCACTGGATCGACACTGACCTGCGTCCCTTTAAAAGGCTTGTCAATGGAGCAGCAATTGTAGCGAAGTTGGGAATAAACCTCATGTAGTATCCCACCATGCCCAGGAATGATTTTACTTGCCGCGTAGTGACAGGTCGGGGCCAATTCTTAATTGCCTCAATTTTGTTTACCTGAGGTTTGACCACCCCCGCCCAATGACATACCCTAGGTATTTGGTCTCTTCTAACCCTATCACACACTTTTTGGGTTAGCAGTTAAGCCAGCTTTCCTAAGGGAGTCCACTACGGCCTGTACCTTCGGTAGGTGACTCTCCCAGTCGGTGCTATGGACAACGATATCATCCAGATACGCTGAGGCGTACCGTCGATGTGGACGAAGCACAATATCCATAAGCCTTTGAAACGTGGCGGGGCGCCATGTAGACCAAAGGGTAATACCTTGTACTGATACAACCCCTCCGGTGTGATAAAAGCAGTTTTTCCTTGGCAGCCTCCGTTAAGGGTACCTGCCAGTACCCTTTGGTGAGGTCCAAGACAGAAAAATACCGGGCTTGGCCCAATTTTTCAATGAGCTCATCCACCCTCGGCATGGGATATGCGTCAAACTTGGACACCTCATTCAGCTTGCGGAAATCGTTACAGAACCTCAATGTCCCGTCCGGCTTGGGTATTAAGACTATCGGACTGGCCCAATCACTCTTTGACTCCTCGATGACACCTAACTGGAGCATCAGCTGCACTTCCTTCACAATGGCTTGTCGCCGAGCCTCGGGTACCCGATACGGCTTTAACCGGACTTTGGCCTGAGGCTCAGTGATAATGTCATGCTGGATTAGGGATGTGCGCCCAGGGAGGTCCGAGAACACATCCGTGTTCCGACTAATGAACTCCTTAACTTCCTGGACCTGTTTGGAGGATAGGCTATCTGAAATTTTTACGGTGGCTGCTGCTTCCCGGTCTTCGAGGTGAGGGGCTGGATCCTTCTCACCTAGAAGCCCTGGCCGGGGCTGTCATCGCTGGACGAGTTCCTATCCTTCCATGGCTTCAGCAAATTCACATGATACACCTGCTCCGGCTTCCGCCGCCCTGGCTGGTGCACCTTGTAATTTACTTCCCCACTTTCTCGAGCACTTCATAGGGCCCCTGCCACCTAGCTAGAAATTTGCTGTCAAGGGTGGGTACCAGAACTAAAACTCGGTCTCCGGGATTAAAGTCTCGTACCCGAGCCTGACGATTATAGACTCTACTTTGGGCCTGTTGTGCTGCCTCCATATGCTCCCGGACCAGCGGTAACACCCTCTCCATACGTTCCTGCATCTGGGTAACATATTCAATTACGCTTTTGTGGGGACGGGCTGTTGTTCCCACGCTTCCTTAGCGATGTCCAACAGGCCCCGTGGGCGTCTGCCATAAAGCAGTTCGAAGGGTGAGAACCCAGTAGAGGCCTGGGGCACTTCTCGCACTGCAAACATGAGATAGGGCAGAAGCAGATCCCAGTCCTTCCCATCTCGGGACACCACCCTTTTAGCATATTTTTTAAAGTTTGGTTAAATCTTTCCACAAGGCCGTCCGTTTGCGGATGGTAAACGGACGTCCGCAATTGCTTTATATGCAACAGTTTACACAATTCCCTCATAATCTTAGACATAAAAGGGGTCCCTTGGTCCGTCAGAACCTCCTTAGGTAGGCCCACCCGGGTAAACATCTCCATTAACTCCTTTGCAATGAGCCTAGCCGATGTGTGTCGAAGAGGCACCGCCTCTGGATATCGAGTAGCATAGTCCAGAATCACCAGGATATGTTGGTGACCCCTAGCAGATTTCGGCACGGGTCCGACCAGATCCATGGCAATACGCTCGAATGGGACCTCAATTATTGGGAGAGGGACCAGGGGACTTCTGTAATGCGGCTGGGGGCTATTTACCTGACAGGTCGGACAAGACTTACAGAACTCCTCTACTTCCTTAAACAAACCGGGCCAGTAAAATCGCTGTAGTACGCGGTCCTGCGTTTTCTGCCACCCCATGTGTCCCCCAAGAACATGTTGGTGGGCAAGCTCCATAACAAGCTTGCGATATGCGGTGGGCACCACCAACTGTTCAACTGGCTCACCTCGGATTTGGTTCACCCGATACAACATATCCTGAAGAATAATAAATCGTGGAAACATTAATTCAGCCCCAGGTTTCTGGGGTTTACCGTCAATCATTACAACACTTTCCCAGGCCCTGGTTAGGGTTTGGTCCCGGTGTTGTGCGGTCCCAAAATTTTCCCCGGAGACATTGAGGTCTGCCAACTCAGGTCCCGGTGGCAAGTCCTCCGTGTCTCCCACCATTACACTCAGTGGGGTTGTCTCCCCCTCTACCGCTGGAGCAGTGGTCACCCCTACTGCTGGCCCTTCAGATTCGGGCTCCCAGGGTTCTGGCCTTCCAGTGGTATCAGGCCACTCTACTAGGGTTACCCCTGTCTCGGGCCCATCAGACACTTTTATAGCCGGCCACAGCGCCGGGAAACCTGGGAAGTCCCTCCCAAGTATCAGTTCATGTGGGAGTTTGGTAGCGACAGCCACCTCGTGGGTCCACTTACCAGCAGCTGTGGACAAAGTCACTAATGCAGTGGGGTAGTCTTTTAAGTCTCCGTGGATGCATAGGACCCCGACTTTACGGCCGGTATACTCCGCAGGCCGTACTAGGGCAGCTCTTACCAGGGAGACTAAACTCCCGGAGTCCAGCAGGGCCACCGCCAGAGAATCTCCCACCTCTACCTGACACAGGTGGTTATTGTCCTGCCCCTCACGGGTGCCAGTTGCACACAGCTTCCGTGCATACAGGGAGTGGCGATACCCGTAGTTCACATCCATCGGCTCACCCTGATGCGGACAGTCGGCCCTGATGTGGCCTGGCTCCTGACACCTCCAGCATACCACGGGAGGCGGATCCGCAGGGGATACATTCCGTGCAGGTCTCTCTGTCGCCGGTCGTCGGAACTGGGGTGGAGGCCTCCGGGGTTTGACTGGCCCCTTCCCAGCAAGACTCCCCTGCAGGTTTCTGGTGGCCTCGTAACGCTCCACCAGGTCGACCATCTCCAGGGCACTTACCGGAGACGCCTGGCCGACCCAGTGCTGGAGGGGATAAGGCAGGGCCCTCCAAAAGATGTCCGCCAACAGTCGATCCAGCATGGCAGTGGGACTTAGTAGATCAGGCTGCAGCCACTTTTGCAGCCTGTGCAGCAGATCGTAGTACTGCGGCCTAGCAGGTTCAGTCGTTTTAAAGTCCCACTGGTGGACTCTTTGAGCGCGGACCAGCACGTTCACCCCCAGTCTGGCTAGGATCTCTCCTTTCACGGTGTCATAATCGGCCGCTTGGTCGTCCGACAAGTCGAAAAACACCTGCTGGGGTCCGGAAGCCAGGAACGGAGCGACCACCTCAGCCCACTGATCACGGGGCAGCTTCTCCCTCACGGCCACTTTTTCGAAGACTGCCAGGTAGGTCTCGGCATCATCCTCGGGGTCATCTTGGGAATTGCTGCACGGACCGCTTTCCGGGCATCATGGGCACGGTGAGAGGCTCCAGTCGCTTGCAAAGCCATTACATGTTGCAACAGCAGCTGGTTTGTCTCCTGCTGCTGCTTGTTGGCCTCCCGCTGCTGTAAATTGGCCTCCACGAGGCCTTTACAACTGCCTCCATCTTGTCAGAGTTCACGTGTTGAAACTTTGCCGGCTTGACATATGACATTCACTTTGGAAAAAACTTCGGCGTTACGCCAGCCTCACTGCGCATGCCCGCATCCGACACCAAATGTGGGGATTTGCTCTTGGCAGATAGGTGCGGGTGCAGTATAGAGGCAAAGGAAGCGGATTTTCAGTCATTCAACAGTGTTTTATTCACACTCTTGATAAAGCAAAACAACAGTCCTTGGTGCAGGTTCACACAGTAAACAAAACAAAAGTCCTTCAGGTTGTTAAACTCACACACTGCAGGTCAGGAGCGATCGCCTGTGCTCCTGAAAGCTGGGTCACAGCCAAATGTCCACGGCAGGCCTCTGTGCACGCTGTACGCCTGCTAGCAGCTTCCAGACTCAGGCTCAGCTACAAACTCCACTTGCTGGAGTAATTTCCCCCAACTCTTTCCTCGAAGTCAGAGAACTCCACAGCCCTGTTTGCAGCTCCAGGACAATCACACCCCAGCTGCTAAGGAGGCTGCCTTTTTAAAGGCCCGGATAAAGTCCGGCCTGGACCGTGGGGAGTAGACACCCACCCAACTCTTTGCCTACTCCCAGTAAGAGCCGGCCCGGATTAGCTTTGCAGCCAAACTAAGTAACCAAGTCAAGCAGCACTAGCTGCTGCAGACACATAAAACCCGGCTCTCACCTCACCGAGGCCAGGAACCTCGGTGACACGTATCTTCCGTCCATGACGGCACCTTGCGCCCTCTTACAATATACTGAGAACTAGCAAGAGCCATGCTATAGATTTTTAGCACTGCTATATATATTTTTTATGTCATCACTAGGGTGATTGTGTTTTAGTTCCTATTCAGACACTGCGGTTTTTATTTACATCATATCCAGTGTTTTAGGACTATACACGGGAGATGGATTAAGATATTAAAATGTTGGCTTGAACTAATTGGTGATAAAAGTCAACCTATGTTTTAATGCAAGTTTTTCCTTTAGAATATGTTTTCATCTCTTTTGCTCTGTTTGTCTATATGAAATAAAATATGGGCGGTCACACTGCCCAGGGCTACTTCTTTGCTTGAGCCACACCTGTACCTAATCACCTTTGGATGAAGGGGGAGGTGTGGCAGTAAGCTTTATAAGAAGATTCAGTGGCCTGGTCGGTGTATCAGTCATGAATAAGAACTTTTTCGAAACGCGTTGACTGTTTGAGGATGTGAGAAGATACATTTTATTGCCGCTGTATCATCAACACTGTCAATAAAGAGAAGATACTCGTGAACTAGATGCTGGAGTTTCCTTCATTTTCCTTACAGCCGTATCCAGGTCTTACCTACACCTCCGTGCATCAGGGGAATCTAGTTGGAGCAAATGAATGGGTGAGCTGGACTTCACTTTTTTCGCTAGGTGATTTTACCCCCAACACTCTGCACTGAGTGATTGCTACCGCCACTGCCTCCGTGAACCACTGCACCACTACTTTCCAGGCCGGTAGGCTCCTGCGAAGCGGCCGGTCTACCCCAGGCACGTTTGGCTCCCGATCTCCCACTGCTGCCACCCTGCTGACTCCCGGCAATGCTACCGACTTGCTGGCTCCCCCGCTGCCTCCCATGCAAGCTGCCATCCTCTTCTTCCAATGATGATGAAGCCCCTTCATTACCCGGCTCCGAATTGTGATCAGCTATATGATCATTGAGTACTATCTGTGCGTCACTGATGTCCTCCTCAACAGTCTCTGAGCAAGGAGCCTGACCGCTCGCAACACCAGCTCCCACGCAACTCTCCTCATCACTACTTGCCCGCCTACCGGAGGAAACGGCAGATATCTCCTCCAGATCTTGGCTGGGCTATAGCTGCTGACTGTCCTTCAGTAGCTCGTCCTCGCTGTATAGTAGAGCTGATCCCACGGCATATAGTACTACTGTGACTGAGGGAACAGGAAAGGACAGAGGCAGGTTTAGGACAGGTGAGGGCACAGGGCCTGCTCCTGGGCCATTCCAACTAAGGGTTTTGTCTGATGAACCCACCAACTCTTGGCTGGGGGTGTCTGATGTTACTTGTGCCGAAGTCGAAGATCGAGTCAATCATTCAAGAACCGCTGGGTTGCTGGTCAAGACACGACCGCTAGCTGACACTGGGAGCTCTGGCCTCTAGAAGTGACCCCTACTGCCACTCCCCCTTACTCTGCTGCGACCTGCGCCAGAAACATTTAGGCCTGTGCCCCTCCCCTGTGCAGGGCCTGTCACTTCTTTGTCGGACATACTCTTAGATCAAATAAGTAAATAAAAAGGATAATAATACACACCAAAAAGGGCTGTAATTTTATTACTTCACCACACAATGGCTAATAAGCCCCTTTTATTTTTAGCCACTGATAAACGCCAAAAAAAGGCTTTAGAACATATAACTGCGGCCGTAAACGGCAAATAACATTTTTTTTTTGCCACTAATACATGCCAAAAGGGGCTTTAATTTTCTCACTTCACCACACAACGGCTAATAAGCCCCTCTTTTCCCCCCACTAATACACGCCAAAAAGAGGCTTTAGAACATAAAACTGTGGCTGTGAACGGCAAATAAAGTGTTGTTTTTGCCACTAACACACGCCAAAAAGGGTTTTAATTTTCTCACTTTACCACACAACGGCTAATAAGCCCTTTTTCTTTTTCCCCACTAATGCACGCCAAAAAAAGGTTTTAGCACATATAACTGCGGCTGTGAACAGCAAATAACGTTTTTTTTGCCACTAATACACACCAAAAAGGGCTGTAATTTTTTCCCACTAATAGACCCCCAAAAAGGCTTTAGAATATAGAACTGAACCGCTGAATGGCAAATAAGCCCTTTTTTCACTTATACATGCCAAAAAAGGCTTTAGAACATATAACTGCACTGCTGAACGGCAAATAATACTTTTTGTTTTCCAGCAATACACGCAAAAAATGGCTTTAGAACATGTATATAACTGCACCGCACAAGGGCTAATAAGACCGAAATAATAAGAACGGTTTGCTGGAATTACAAAGGTATTGCAGACCTGAAAGCAGCAATGTAATGGCAATTTGGATCCGCAGTCAGTGCAGCAAGGTGTAATAGGATTGTCCCTATTACCCAGGCTGTACACTCTGCTACTGAATCCTGTTCTGCTTCAATACTGTGAAATAATTCCTCCCTATCCTTTCCCTACACTTCTCATGCTCTTTCCCTGAACTTCTATTGAGTAAAATATAAGTTTTCAGGTCTTTCCTAGCACTGTCTCTAGCGCCTGCTAACGTCTTTCCCTGCACTAAGTACACTGGGAAATGGCTGAATCCAAGATGGCTGAGGCTATTTATAGGGCTGTGACATCACAGGGCTGGCTGGCTGCTGATTGGCTGCATGCATGGCATTGTGGGTGATCCCTCGTTCCCAGAGTTCCTTGCTTTATGTCCTATCATGTGCAGTAGTTATTTTAGGAAAAAATGTGATTGGTTACCACGAAGCGTGAGGAAATTCGGATTCAGTGCGAATCAAATAATTCCTGAAATTCAGAAAGAATTCCACTTTGTCAGCTTCGATTCGTTTATCTCTAGTTGCTGTAGCCAAGGGAGAGTTCACATCTCTGTTTCATTTTCTGTTCTCCTGATCTGTCAGAAGAACCAATACAGTTGCAGATATATGAAAATTAGCCCAATGACCAGGCCATAGGCAGGACTAAAATAACGACCAAAGTTCCAGGTGAGAAGCTGGGTCCCTGAGTGAAGAGGCAGTAGGTTTAGTGCCACTGGGCTGACGCCCTGGTCCATGCATCAGCCGCTAAGAACACTGGAGCAGCGAGATTAGTAATGCCATGGGTAAATGTGACAACCGCAAGCAAATATAGGCCCAAAGCTAAATACCTGAGGCCTAAAGGCTTTAACATCAGCTCTGGATCAGGGAGGTCCTCACTTAGGGAATGTGACAGTGTAAACATGGACTTTAATACTGTATTTATCGCAAATAGTTTAAGGAGTACGACTCTATTTAAAGGGATTGTCCCACAAACAATATTCTAATAAACCTGCACCTGGATCTGAATACTTTTGTAATTTTATGTAATTAAAAATTTTGTATAGCCACTGAGCTATTTAATAAAATGTATCTGTATAGTGATATCTCCTGTTTGTTCTTTTTTTCTTCCAAGCTTCCAGCTTTTATAGATCCAGAGTTTTACTGTCTAATCCAATTTACAAGGCCATCAATAAATATATGAAAGAGAATAGGACCCAATAACGGTCCTATTCTGACAGTGACTCTATATGAGTATATAATGTTAATAACCTGCTTCTATCACTGAAAGTTACTTACCCATTTGCACACGTTCCCAAGTCTAATGCCGCATCTCGGTTCTGTTACTGTATCTATGCATACAGCTTGGGTCTATTACTGTATCTATACACACAGCTTGGTTCTGTTACTGTATCTATATGCACAACTTGGTTCTGTTACTGTATCTATACACACAGGCAGCTTAGTTCTGTTACTGTATCTATATGCACAGCGTGGTTCTGTTACTGTATCTCTACATATAGCTTGGTTCTGTTACTGTATCTATGTGCACAACTTGGTTCTGTTACTGTATCTATACACACAGCTTAGTTCTGTTACTGTATTTATATGCACAGCGTGGTTCTGTTACTGTATCTATACATATAGCTTGGTTCTGTTGCTGTTTCTATATGCACAACTTGGTTCTGTTACTGTATCTATATACACAGCTTGGTTATGTTACTGTATCTATGCACACAGCTTGGTTCTGTTACTGTATCTATGCACGCAGATTGGTTCTGTTACCTTATCTAAGTATAGCGCTTGGTTCTGTTACCCTATCTAAGTACAGAGCTTGATTCTGTTACCCTATCTAAGTACAGAGCTTCGTCCTGTTATGGTATCTAAGTACTGAGCTTGAAGAGATCACCTAAGTAAAAAAAATTGAGGGCAAACTACAGGAAAGCTGTTAAAAAAACACTAAAAAGGTTTCTGTCACCAGAATTAACCCTATTAAACTAACTGACATTAGCAATATGCTAATGTCAGCTGAACCTAACTAGCCTATTCATACTTGTATCTCTGCCCCCGTTACTCCAGAAATATAACTTTTATAATATGCTAATTAGCCTCTAGGTGCAGGGGGTGCATTGCCCCTGCTTCTAGAGGCTCAGTTTTCCCACCTCTGGCCACTCCCTGCTACACTAGATTGACAGGGCCAGGCAGCCTTCGCTTCCAACTGCTGGCCCTGTGCGTTGTGGAAATCTCGTGCGGTTCAGTATTCGGCACAGGCACAGTGATGAAGCCGCCAGCTGGCGAGCGCCCTTCACTCACTGCGCCTGCACCAAATACTGAACGGGACGGCGCAGGCGCAAGATTTACACGGAAGACAGGGCCGGCAGTAGGAGACTAACGCTGCCTGGCCCTTTCAATCTAGTGTAGCAGGGCGTGGCCAGAGGTGGGAGAACTGAGCCTCTAGAAGCAGGGGCAACAACCCCCCGCCCCGGGACCTGGAGGCTAATTAGCATATTAGCATATTATAAAAGTTATATTTCTGGAGTAACAGGGGCATAGACAAAAGTAGGAATAGGCTGTTTAGGTTCAGCTGACATTAGCACATCGCTGATGTCAGCTAGTTTAATAGGGTTAATTCTGGTGACAGCACCACTGCTCTATCCTCTCCTTCAGGCTGCAGCTGGGACATAATGTTTTGGCTGCTGCGATTAAATGCCTGTATACCGCACTTGACTGCTGTAACCATCTATTTGCCTCAGTGGTGTACAGCACCAAGGCCAGTGATTAGCTGTAGCGGTCATGTGCACTATTACACTAGAGCAGTGATGGGCAACGTGCGGCTCTCCAGCTGTTGCAGAACTACAACTCCCAGCATGCAAAGCCTGTCTATAGCTATCAGCCTACTGCAGGGCATGGTGGGAGTTGTAGTTTAGCAACAGCTGGAGAGCCGCACTTTGCCCATCACTGCACTAGAGCATCCTATATAAAGGATTATTTAAAAGATGTTGATGCCAACTGGATAACCCTTTTAAGTGTCAATATTTTCATGAAACTTTAGGGTGGGACCCTAGAGTCACTTCTACTGGTCGACCCTTGGCATGCCAGTCTGACACTGCTTTTGTGGCTGGTTGTGACTTCCTCAGCAAAATCAGCTTTTTGCTGGGAGTGCCAGGAGAAAAATCAGCAGCAACCAGCTGACAAGGGTTGTCTATATTGAGACATCTACTAGATAAAGGACAGAAAACCATTAGGTACTGATAGACCTTTTACTAAATTACTATGTGCGGGCAATAAGTGGGCACTTTACCACTAACAAAATACTATGCTTCCTGACAATCTTCTGTAAAATCATCCCATGTAAAGGGACCTTTAGATTGCATGGAATTCAAAGCTCTGGATTTGAAAAATTAAGTTCTCACCACTATAAAATGTATTTAGAAATTGTTCAACACATCATTTCAGACCTAAAATTGTTAACCTATGAAATAATATTAATGGGTTGTGTTCTAGGAAGCAGGCATACTTTTAAAACCCTGGACCCCATAAATTATTGTTCACACTCAGTATTTTAAAGCCACTGCAGTTTTTGATGCAGAGTTTTTAAGCCAAAGTCAGAAGTCAATCCATCAGAATGGAGTCCTTCCTTTATATCTCCCTTTACTTTTGAATTAACTGATGGCTTTGGCTCAAAAGACTGCATGAAAAACTGCCACAAAAACTGTGGCTTTTTTTCAAAAATCGCATGTGCAGGGGAATAGCGAGGGGGGCAGCCGGGGCATGTGCCCCAGGTACAGAGGCTGGAGAGGCGCACCCGTTCGGCAGTTCGTTTCAATGGTGAAGCTGGGAGCAGTCCGCTCCCTGCTTCACTGTTCCAATGATCTCTGGGGCTCCTCAGCTGGCCACACATCCTGCTACTGGCTGTGTGTGTGACCATGTCTGCTGCTGGATGTGCCAATCATCAGGGAAATAGGGGAGTATTTGTGTTTTTTTAGGGAGGTGGAGAGGGCACTAGGGGGAAAAGGGGGCACAAGGAGGACATAACTACAATGAGGGGGCACAAAGGTGGGCATTACTACTGTGAAAAGGGTACAAGGAGGACATAACTACTGTGAAGGGGCCACAAGGAGGACATAACTACTGTGAAGGACACAATATGGGCAAAACTGCTGGGGGGGGGCAAAAATCTGCGCATGACTACTGTGAAGGGGCCACAAGAAGGACATATCTACTGTAAAGGGGTAATCTACTGGTTCAGTGTAAAAAAAATTTGCTGTGCTATACACATCACAGAACTTTTCTGTCTGTATGTACATTTGAGTGGCAAGTGAGAAGAGGGGATGGGGCGAGCACAATGTTGAATCCTTGCCCTGAGTGCTGGAAAGCTTAGCTACAATACACCACTGGCATGTTTTAATCTATCCTTAAAAGTGATGTCTGGCCTAGGAGCTAACAACCTCAATAGTTGGAAACTGCTCCAAATTTTTTTTAAAAACCCTCTCACCTGTACACATTACTACCATTCACATGCCACTTCTCAATTCCTGGCTGCTTGATCCCTTGTTGTTCTAGCAAATGTTACTGCTGAGACCAGTGACTGGCCACAGCATTCATGTGCCCAAGCCACTTTTATTCTGGCAGGGATCAAGGTGAGTGGCTTGATTTTTTTAAATTGGGCATTAGTCAAGGAGAGCCCTATGCATCAGCTACTGTTGTCACTAGACGGGCCTTTGGTGGTGGTGTCAATGCAGAACTGCCCCACACCGGCCACCAGAATCTACTAGCGATGAGGTCAGCAGTGGGTCTACTCCCAGGGTGTCCCGTAAGAACCGGACAGTGATGTTCCTCTAACAACTTATTATACAATTCTGATGGAACAAACAATTTCCCAGAAGGGCAAGTCTCCGGTGCGTCTCTCTAAGCCTCTAACACCTTCACCTCTAGGTCAGGGTATAGAGCGGATATCACCTCCCCCTCCAACAGTATCGGACTTGAATTTTCAAAATCAACACCTCCAGGAAACCGATGTGACAAGGCATCTGCCTTGACGTTCTTAACCCCAGAACGATAAGTGACAATGAAATTGAATCTGGTGAAAAACAAAGACCATCTGGCCTGCCTCGGGTTCAGTCGTTAGCCAGATTTTTGTAATCTGTGTACACCGTGATCAGATGAATCGCCCCTTCCAACCAATAATGCCACTCCTCAAAAGTCAACTTAATGGCCAGCAACTCTCTGTTACCCACATCGTAATTTCTTTCTGCAGGCAGAGTGTTTTTTAGAGAAAAATACACATGGGAGCCATTTACCAGGTGACAGGCACTGTGATAAGACTGCTCCTACTTCCACCTCGGACGCGTCAACTTCCGTAATGAAAGGTTTTGATACATTCGGCTGCACCAATATAGGGGCTGAAGCGAAGCACTCCTTAACCTCAGAAAAGGCTCACAATGCCGAATCAGACCACACTAAAACATCCGTCCCTTTCTTAGTCATGTCAGTTAAGGGTTTCACCACTGTCGAATTGTTCTAAATAAATTTTCGGTAATAGTTGGTGAACCTCAAAAACCATATAAGAGCTTTCAGATTTTCGGGTCCATCCCAGTCCAATACAGCACAGACTTTCTCTGGATCTATTTAAAAACCTGAAGATGATAGCAAGTAGCCCAAGAATTGCATCCTATGTACAGCAAAAACACACTTCTCTAATTTTGCGTACAATTTATTATCTCTTTGGATCTATAACATCTGTCTAATGTGATCCTGATGAGTCTCCACGTCTGGAGAATAAATTAGTATGTGCTCCAAATACACAACAACAAACCTCCCCACCAGGTGATGAAAAATGTCATTCACAAAATGTTGCAAAACATTGGTCAGCCCAAAAGGCATGACCAGGTTCTCAAAGTGACCCTCTGGGGTATTATAAGCGTCTTTCATTTATCCCCTTCCTTGATCCTGACCAGATTATATGCCCCCTTAAGTCCAACTTGAAGAACACCTTGGCATCAACAATCTGGTTAAACAAATCAGGAATCAAATGAAGGGGGTAAGGATCACGGACAGAAATCCGATTGAGCTCATGGAAATCCAGACATGGCCTAAGAGTTCCGTCCTTTTTTTTTAACAAAGAAAAACCCTGCTGCCACTGAAGATTTGGAAGGTCTTATGTGTCCTTTAGCCAAACTCTTGGTAATATATTCTCTCATGGCCGTTCTTTCGGGTCCAGAAAGGTTATACAACCTAGATTTGGGCGACTTAGCTCCGGGAATTAGGCTGATAGGACAATCATCTTTTAGATGCAGAGGTAAATCCTGGCATCCACTTTCAGAAAATACATCGGCAAAATTAGATATAAAAGAGGGTAATGTTTTAGTGGTTAAAGCAGAAAAATATGTATTCAGACAATTGTCCACAAAATAATCACCCCGATCCAGAATCTGTCTAGCTTGCCAATCGATGGTTGTATTGTGCTTGCTTAACCACGGTAAACCCATAACTAATGGAACAGAGAGACCCTCCAACACAAAACACGAGATGATTCCTGATGTTATGCACCATCTGAGATAAACACTTCTGAGTTAGAGGTGCAGAATCAATAGAAAAAATAGAAATGTTTTTCTCTAATGCACTTGGAGACAACCCGTGTATACAGACGAACTGAGCAACAATCAGGTTCATCCCTTTCCCACTGTCGATAAACACCTCAATCCCCACAGTCTTGGACTCTAGCGCCACCTCGGCAGTCAGGAGAAATCGGGTACTACCAGTCAAAGACAAATGCACGTTCTCTGACTCTCTCCTCTCACCCCTCCAAGAGTCAGATGAGAATTAGATACTCCCTTCTCATGACTAATATGCTTAACAGCAGATCCAGGAGTAGCTCCCCCTAATTGCATGGGTTCGTCCCCAGACATAAACCCAGGAGTGTCTTCACCCAAAGTGTCAGAAGAAGACAATACCTTATGTGATAATACATCCTGAGAGTGGGGGCCCCTAGATCTCTCTCTCAGGCGTCTATCAATGCGTACTGCAAGAGACATAATGGCTTCCAGAGACTCAGGATTCTCCTTTAGCCTCTCTGACAATCCCTGACAAAACTGACTACAGAGAGCCGAATCGTTCCACTCAGTATCCGTAGCCCACCTCCTAAACTCAGAGCAAAAGATCTCAGTAGAACGCTCTCCCTGACGAAGGCCACATAGCTTGGTCTCGGCTAGGGAGGTCCGATCCGGGTCATCATAGATTAGACCCAGAGCTTTGAAAAAATCATCCACCGATCAGAGAGACTGCGATCGGTAGAAAAAAAGCCCATGACTGAGCGTCCCCTTTAAGCAATGAAATAACCACACCAACTCTCTGAATCTCATCCCCAGATTAGTGTGGACATAGCCTAAAATACAATTTGCACGCCTCCCTAAACAAAATGAAATTATTGTCCGGGAGGGTAACTTTAGGCTTGAGACAGGCCTGGTAACCACCACCACCATTAGGACCAGCAGCCTGTGGTCTCTGGATCTGCGAGCGATCGTGCGGACGTCAGCTACCTCCAAAGACAGCCCCTACAGCTATTCGGCCAGTGCAGCAATAGGATCCATGGCTGTACTGAAACAAGCAAAAAATTACGGTTTTGGTGGTTTATAATGTCACGTTCGGGTGTGGGAGGGAAACACCACACCGAACATAGAAGAAAAATGGGTAAGGAAATAAGGCCTGGGGACTAGGGAAAGGAGATGGGCACCTCCTAGTAAAACCCTAATCAAAGTCTTGACTAACTACCAGTATGAACAGACCCCAGAGGTAGGTGAGCTCATACACAGGAATACCTAGTGTCCTAACTCACCCTAAAGGACCCTGGTACTAATGTCAGGACTGAGACAACCTGTTCCTCCAAAAGGAAGGACGAACAGGAGTCTCCCTCAGGACTTAATACAAATGACAGGGAAATGCAACACACAAAATAACCCAAACAAAATACAAAAGGGAAAGAAAACACTTAACTTCAAGTGGCTATGGCAGCACAAGGAACTCAGCCGAGATCCGCACACCAGCAAACCACAACTCAAACAGAAGCTATAAACCACATAGCATAGTGGGAGAAGCAACAATAAATGGAGAAGGTTAAATGACCATAATAGCCACACCTGGGGAAAGAGGGCGTGGCAAGCACCAGAAACAACACAGACGTCATTTGATCCAAATGGAAAACATGTCAGATCAAACCACATGTTGCCAGTCTCACCCATCTTCTGCCTTTTGTAATTTATAGCATTGTTTGCACTTGCATTTCTTTATTAGATGTTGGAGCAGTATGAATTAGTACCATTGTGCCCCCCTCTGGTTGATGTCGCCTTTTCCCTGCACTTGTTTTCATGCGGTCTGGTAGTTTTTTATAGGTATATCCCCCACACAAGATAGAAGGATTTCTGCCTAAACCTCTTTTAATTATCCTTGGGCCATTTTTTCTGCATCATTTGCTAAAAGTTGTAGAGGGTGGAGTCCTGATCAAGTTTTCACCTCCAGTAGAAGAGGGGATGATCCCAACTGGGCCCCCTCTTGCCCTGGGCCCCATAGCAGTTGCATGGTCTGCCACTATGGTAGTTATACTGTAAATATACACACACACATACTGTATATATTTATATATATATATATATATATATATATATATATATATATATATTTATATAGATATATTTTAACATGAGTTTTAATCTTTGTATGTATATATTTTTCAGTTAATTATCCAATTGAATTATTTATCTTGATGTACTATTTTTTTTTTTTTATCAGATTTTTTTTCATATTTATTATTTAAAATAGCAATTCAGTAATTTTCCAGTACAAGTCTACCTGCAGCACCTAGCATGTTCAGCTTGTTTATAAATCTGCAATGCCAAAAACCTCTACAATTCAAGGCTTCACACATGAACGGCTAGGGAAAAAATCATATCCAAATATTATACATCAAGCTGTCACCTGCAAGTTATCGTGACCACTGAAGCAGACTGAAAACCATATCAATCTTTCTGCAAATGTTCTGTCACATGAATACTGTCCCACAGTGACTTACTGAAAGGTGTGACTTGTAAAACAAATAGGCATAGTAACGGTGTCACAAATTAGGTGAAATGTGAAATAAAGATAGGGTCACCAGACCCTTTTAAAGCTATTTAATGTTGCCAAGTAATATATCTTTTATTTTTTTGCTGTAATTATATAGGGACTTACATAAGTAAGTACATACATAAGTACCCTATTTCTAATATAGAAGCACATGTTTACTAAAGGAGTCAATATTAGGGTTTGTTCACATGGTTTTATTCCTGCAAATTTTGGTTCAGTTGCTGAGCTGAAATCTACAGCCAAAAATGGCTAAAATACATTTCTAAATATCTAAAATAAATGTCCATTGATTTAAATGGGAGCATGTGTGGAGCAGTCTGCTGCAACTGGACAGCGTCACAGCCAGGGAGCAGCAGGCACCCACTTAGTGGAGCTGAGGTCTTCTCTTCCTGTCCCTATATTACTAATTTACATATTGGGTGCCAGAATTTTTTTTTTTACCACAGTCCATGGAACCATTAAAGAAGTTCCTGCCCAGGTCTCTGTCTGCTCTCTTATTCCTGATCCCTCCTGACAGACAGGAAATGCCCGCTCAGACAATCACTGGCTGGCAAAGGTGGGTCATTCAGTAGATGCAACCAGAGATTGGCTGAGCAGACATTTTTTGGGTGTTAAGGGAAACACCAGGGATCAGAGATTGGTGGGTCAACCAGGCAGTGTTGGATTGGGAGTGGTGTGGGATCATTGAGGTGAGTATTGATTCTTGTCATGTACTTACCTGTCAGTGCTCTGGAGGAGAGCCCGTCCTCTATGTTAGAGCAAAGCTAGGGCTGTCACGTTGCTATGGCAACCAGGGCAACTGACAGTCGAGCTGGTCAGCCTATCAGGGAGTAGGGACATTGGGCCAATCAGGCTCGGTTGAGGTGTCAAATGCTTCCTGTCAGTGGTAGATTTAACTAAGCAGCTGCTAGCAACAGTTGCCTATGATTGGTCTTCTTAGCCTCAATACCATGTATTGTATAAGTTTTTTTGATTACTGGTATTCTGACTTTTGATTTGTACCTGACTTTGGTCCTGACTGCTGACTATTCCTCTGATGTTATCTCCTTGGCACTAATGGAATTGGGTTTGTATCTTGTGTTGGTTCTGACGTATCTCTTTAGTTTGAACCTCCTTCGGTTTGACTACTCATTTACCTTACTAGGTTTAGGTCCCTACACTTAGTCAAGTCAGGGATCATCAGTAAGTTGTCGGCTGCCATTTAGGGTAGATCGCGAAAGTGGGTAGGGACAGTGATGTTAGAGTACAGGGCTGAACTGTTCCCTACCTTACATGACATTTTATTTATTTTTTTATTTGCAGGACAATCCCTTAAAAGTAATTCCCAATAATCATTAATACATTCCAAACAATTAAAGGGAATGTGTCATCAGAAAGTGACCTATTGTTTAAATCACATTTTTATGTTAAACATAATTTTTTTAGAATTTTTGAGTTTTATTACATTTTCCATGTCACTATCTATATTTTTTTATGTATATAAGGGGCTGTTCACATCACATTTATGTCTCTCATTTAACATATACGTTGGGAAAAAAGGATGTAACACTATGCGTTTCAATCCAGGCCAGCAAAAAATGAATTTATTAACATATACTTTTTTTTTTTTTTACAATGGAACCCTATAGTAACGAATGGTAACAAATTACACTGTATGACAGCCATCTGAGCCATCTGTTTAACCCCCTCCTGATGCAGCGATTTTCCGTTCTTGGGTTTTCATTTTTCACTCCCTGCCTTCCCAGAGCCATAACTTTTTTATTTTTCCGTTCACATAGCCATATGAGGGCTTGTTTTTTGTGGAACAAGTTGTACTTTCTAATGCCACCATGTAATGTAAAGGGAAACTGGAAACAAAAATTCCAAATGGGGTGGAATTAGAAAAAAATGCAATTCCGCCACCATTTTATGGGTTTTGTTTTTACGGCGTTCATTATGCTGTAAAACTAGCTTGTGCTCTTCCTTCTCCAGGTCAGTACAATGTGATGGCTCACTTCTTGAGGGACAATCTGTAGTTTTTGCTAATATAGTACCACATTGAGGTATGACTTTTTGATCACTTTTTATTCAATTTTTTGGGGGAAGTAAAGTGATGGAAAAATGGCAAATTGTCCATTTTTTTTCCATTACACTATTTATTACATGGGATAAGTTCTATGCTTTAATCGTACATGCGTTTCTTCTTTTTAATTGTTTGGTTATTTTGATTTTGCGTAAAGGAGGGTAATTTGAATTTTTACATTTTTTTATATTTTTCAAAACTTTTTTAACTTTTTTTTTTTTTTACTTTTTGTTAGGTCCCCAATTGGACTTCAACTTGTAACCATGAGATTGCAATTTGCATAGAATAATGTAATTTGCTCCATTATTCTATACAGAAATCACTGTGTTACAGTTTAGTGCTGCCACCTGCTGGCCTCAACTGTAATATACAAGTAATGAGCCTGGAAGCCTAGTACAGGCTCAGGCTCATTGCTGTAAAGGAAGGTCTTCCTGGCTCTCCGCCGGGGGAGTCATTCCTTACACGGAAGCACGCGCTTTGGAGTTTTAGCCCTCTCAGATGCCGTGGTCACATTTAACCACAGTATCTTTGGGGTTAAATTTTCACGATCGGCATTACCACCAATCGTGGACATTACCTGCGGGTGTCTGTTGTATGAAACAGCAGGCACCTAGCGGCTGTAGCATTAACTCTGCTCTGGAGCGGACACCATCTTTAAAGACCCGACATCCGGTGGATGTCGTAAAGGGGTTCATGCATAAGTCATGTCTATATGTTAAACATGGGACAAAATGACATCATATACATACAGCCTAATCCTCAATTTTTATACTAGGTCTAATAGGTCATGATTTCCTGTACAAGTAGCTTTTCAGTAGCTATTATTATTAACCCAACAGGCAGAATTGCAAGTAGCACCTATATATAAACAAGACAGGATCCATAATTCACAGTTGGTGATATCACCACTTATCTGCCTAGAAAACTCTCCCGTAAAAGTCATGGGGGTGTCATCCAGTATATTGTGTCTTGGACCCATGTAGCACCTTTCAAAAGATAGAAAATCTTAACTAATTTTAGGATTAGTGGCAACTGTGAAAATTGCAGAATTTTTGGATTTCTTTTTTTAAATATAGATACTGACATGGAAAATAAAAAAAAAATTGCTAAAAATTCTAAAAAAAATGTTTAACATGACAACATGATTTAAATAATAGGTCATTTTCTGATGACACATTCTATTTAAAATGAATTTCTGCAGGAAACATGACTTTAGATATGACAGCAGGTATTTTCACACATGGAGACAACACACATCCCTCACTAAAGCCAGCTTTGTTCTGAAGTGTCAGAATCAGAAGATAAATCAGGGGCAATGAAGATTAGTGCATATGTTTTTTTTAACCCTTTAATGACTCGGCAGTAGTTGTATTTATTGAATGAATATCAATAACCCCCATTATGCTATATTCACAATGTCAAAATTCAGTTCCTGATCAATAAAAAGAGATTTACTCAATGTTAACATGATCTAGAGAATCAAATTCTCCATTGCTCTGGTCAGTATGCAGCGATGGAGCATCTTAACACACTCCAGTGATGCAGCAGGATTCATATCATGAAAGCAGAGCACTGTTCGGAGTGGCTTGCAGAGTCGCAGCCAGGCAGAGCGAAGACAGATGAGCTTCTGAAGCCAACTACATAAATCAGCCACTAACAGACAATGGATATAAATGGTTCAGGGGAGACTGGCTGCAGCTCTGATGACATAACATAGCAACACAATTTAGTACAGCCCTGGGACTAAGCTTTTGTCTGAAATATCAAGCAGGATTAATTAGCCTCATTGTTTAAAGAAAATAATGCTTCTTAAACGGCCCTGTAAAGGCTGTCTCATATTAGATATACTGTACTCACTGCACAGATCTGTACATGCAGGTATGACTATTATACTTAAAAGGATTAGGGCTCATGCAAGTGTAAGGGCCCCGCTGCAAATAGTGGTCCACAATGCACGGGCACTGGCCGTGTGCACTCCTTTTGTGGATGCGGACCCATTGACTCGGACGCACGACCGAAGATAGGACTTCCCCTATCTTTTACGGAGTGGAGGCACAGATCGGAAGCACTACGACCCGCTTTCATGGGCTTTCAGGTCCAATGATATAGAACATGATCTATCATTCAAGTCAATGGGACTATTTACAGTCCACAGCATGGGCACTGAGCCATTAAGCTAGACTGCATGAGCCCTTATACCTGCTTTTTAAAGGCACACCCCGCGGCCGGGATAGACTTACATTTCCTGTGCCTGGTTTCTATGCAAATATATCTATTTAACAATTGGTTGTACCAATTCCTAGCTCTTTCCATCAGTTCTCAATGTAGCTAAAAGAGGGAGATCCTTATATCTCCTGATGTATCTATGTGTAGGAAAGTGTATAAACATCTGATATATCTACTATTACTTGTTTAATATGTAGGAGTAATTTGGGATGGTTGTGGGGTTACTATAACATTTTGGGTATGACCACACAGCATGTGGCGCATGCACCTCGCTGCACTGTGTTCAAGTACCGACTGCAGCGGGCTCTAAATAGACCAAAGAGACGTACTGTTCAGTGGGTCTCTATAGTTAATGGCCGCATGGTATTGAAGGTGTCTCGTGGCCATTAACAATACAGACTGACTAACCAATGTGGTCTCATTAGCCTAAATAGAGCCCGTTGTGGCAATTTCCCCCCAGGCCACCCTAAAGCATACTAAAAACGGCCGCTAGCGGGGGTTCCCGCTGTACTCACATGGAGCGCTCTCTGACGAGGCCCGGCATGAAGTACAGTGGCAATTTCGGGCCCCATCAGAGTGCTCCATAGCCTCCATAACATGTATAATATGGGGGTGGGGGGGGAGCGCACTCACACACACTCACCCGGCAGTTTGTTTCCATAGTGAAGCAGGAAAAAATCTCTGCTCCCTGCTTCACTGATCTTCAGAGCTCAGGAGCTCCCCCTGCTGGCCCCACATTGCACTGCTGGCTGTGGGAGGAGAACTGAAAGCCCGTGAATCTGCCTTCAGCATAGCCAGCAGCGTGATGTGAGTGTGGAAACCTGCCATCAGGGTAAAAGGTAAGTATGTGTTTTTTTTTTGTTTTCAAACGCTGCAGACTGGTGGCAAGGGGGGAGTGGGGTGTGTGTTTGATGGGCACAACTAGAGTGAGGGGGCTCAAAATCTGGCATCTCTACTGTGAGGGGAGGACTTATGAAGGCATAAATACTGTGAGGGGGGCACACATGAAAGCATAACTACTGTGAGGGGCACATAATCTGGCATAACTACTGTGAGGGGGAACATAATCTGGCATTACTACTGTGAGGGGCACATAATCTGGCATTACTAGTGTGAGGGGGCACATAATGTGTTATTACTACTGTGAGGGGGCACATATTCTGGCATTACTACTGTGAGGGGCACATAATCTGGCATAACTACTGTGAGGGAGGCACATATGTGGGCATAACTACTGTAAGGGGACACATAACTGGGCATAACTACTGTGACAGGAACAAAGGTGGGCATAATTACTGTGAGGGGCAGCAATTTGGGGATAAGTACTGTGTGGTAGCATTTCGAGGAAATGTCCTAGATTACCCTGCTATACATTCGCATGGTTCAGTCTTACAGGCCAGCACAGTGCCCCCTGCTGGTGATTCCACAGGGGCAGTCACCATCCCGTTCTTATGTGATTATTTTTTTTTCTCTATCATCACAGGGACCTTGTTCTGGATCCAGTGGACATCACGCCAACGCCAGCGACACCCTGGATGAGGTAGGGCCAGATTATATTAGAACTGGGTGAGTGTAGCTGTGCATTGGGGTTAGGGCTCATTAACACAAACGGATCCCGTGCGGCTAATCCGCTGCGTGTAAAAGAGTGCCAAGCCCCACTCCAGACAGCAGAGACACAGAGCACTAACATGATTAATAATGCTCTGTGCCTCTCTAAGATCTTTTTACTAGAAAATCACAGTGAGATAAAGTTATCACCGTGATTTTGTAGTAATAAGATCACAGTCAATCATGTTACTGCTCCGTGTCTCTGCCGTCCAGAATGGGGCTTGGCACTCATTAACGCAGCGGATTAGCAGCACAGGAAAGAGCCCTTAGGCCCCATTCACACGTCCGTAGTGTGTTGCGGATCCACAACACACCTTGCTGCCAGCCCCATAGAGATGCCTAAAATTGTCCGCAATTGCGGGCAAGAATAGGACATGGTCTATATTATTGCGGAGACGCTGGCCGGAAGATCGGCGGCGCGCTCCGCAGATGCGGATGCGGAGAGCACAGTGTGTGCTCTCCGCATACATCACGTCCCCATTCAAAATTTGCAGAACGGGTGCGGACGAACATTGCGGACGTGTGAATGGGGCCTTAGTAAGAAAATCTGGTGAGCTGATTCGGTGGTGCAATGGGCCACTTGACTGGATTTTCCCCCCAGGACTAAGGCTGCCAGCCCTCCCCTGCTTGTGTTGAGTTTTGCTTTTCAGTCTTAACTAACAGTCTTTGCAAACATGAGAGTTGGTGGAATTTCTTGTAGCTACAGCCTTTGGTAGAGTCTTGTTGGTCTGAGGAAGACATTTCTAGAATAGGATCTTTCTCAAGCAGCTGAAAAAAGACAAAGCACCAAGAGGAACAACAAGGAGTGCAGGACAACTATGGCACCTGAACGACATGAGGCAAGCACTAGTTTACTTAATCATAAACAATTCAGAAAGCATATTAGATTTAATCCGGTTATACCTAGCAGTTATAGCTCTGCTGAAAACCTAGGGTCATGTGTAGTGTTGAGCGAACAGTTCGAGAATAGTTCGGGTTCGTACCGAATTTTGGGGTGACACGGACCCGAACCCGGACATTTTCAAAAAAGTTCGGGTTCGGGTCCGGTGTTCGTCGATTTCTTCCCGCTTTCTGAAGGGCTGCACAGCAGCCAATCAGTTAGCATTTTACTTCTTGCCCTAAGAGCCCATCACAGCCATGCCTACTTATGGCATGGCTGTGATTGGCCAAGTGCAGCATGTGACCCAGCCTCTATTTAAGCTGGAGTCACGTAGCGCCGCACGTCACACTGCTCTGATTAGTGTAGGGAGAGGACGCAGCTTCTATCAGGGCGAGATTAGGCAGGTTAAAGTCAGCAACAGCACCTAATGAACGGATCAATTTACAGCTGAGAATCATTGAACTTCTGCTAGTTACTTGCTCGCTGGTTTTTAGGCTGCACAGAGTGTTTTTCTGTCACTTATTTTCTGGGTTGATCGGCGGCCATTTTGTGACTTGTGGTGCGCCAGAAGAAGCTGCCACCAAGTCCATCAATCCATCAATACTAGTTTTTTTTTTTTGCTATATCCTACATCAGGGGCTTGGCTGTGCTAATTGTCACCCCTAGAAACTCAGGAAAGAAATTTCTATATTTTATTAAGGGGTTAAATACAATTGCCCAAATACCAATCCCCTAAATCTGGTGTTCCAGCTTTGGCTGTCTGGCAAAGGATAGATTATTTTCTGGGGTTAAATTCAATTGCCAAAATAGCAATACCATAAATCAGTGGTTTCAGCTGTGGCTGGCAAAATAGAATAGTGTCCGAGTACGCACACACGTACAGACGCACGTACACGATTCTTGAATAGTTGTATTATCGCGATAATAAAACTAACAGTGTAAAGTTGACTGTATTGCTCTAAGTTATATTCGCGTACGAATGTAACTTCTATTACAGCACACCAATACTAAAACTGACTAAGAGACAGCTTTAAGTTCTATTCGAACGCGATTGCAACTTTGAAACTTAAAGTGGTGTACGATTTTAAAAGTTGAGTACTAAAAAGTTGGAATCGCAATGCGATTCTTATGTATTTGCTTAATCGCATTGCGATTACAACTTTGAGCTACCGATCACCATGGGAACGCCTCCTCCAGTAGAATGTACTGTCGGATGTGAGAATTAAGTTGAAATCACAATGCGATTATTATATATCTGCTTAATCGCATTGCCGTTTCAACTTAGCATTGCTAAATAATTCCATACATATTCGTTAACTTACTGACTCAGTAAGTTAACGATATGGATGGAATTATTTAGCAATGCTAAGCTGAAATCGCAATGCGATTAAGCAAATATATAAGAATCGCATTGCGATTTCAACTTAATTCTCAGATCCGACAGTACATTCTACTGGAGGAGGCGTTCCCATAGTGATCGTTAGCTCAAAGTTGTAATCGCAATGCGTTTATTGCGGTATATTATCCCTCTGGGTGTCTTTTACAGCCTTTTTAGTGCCCAAAAGTTCGGGTCCCCATTGACTTCTATGGGGTTCGGGTTCGGGATGAAGTTCGGGTTGAGTTCGGATCACGAACCCGGACATTTTCCGGAAGTTCGGCCGAACCTCTCGAATCCGAACATCCAGGTGTTCGCTCATCTCTAGTCATGTGTTTTCAAGCAAGCCAATAGTCATGATGATAAAGTATGTATAGGCAAACGTACGGTTTTAAATAAGACAACCAAAAAGCTCCAAGTATTTGATAAATTAGTATCTTACTTTTTAAGATACTATTTGGAAGCCTTAAAGGGGTATTCCAATCTCAGACAATGGGGGCATATTGCTAGGATATGCCACCATTGTCTGATAGGTACAGGTCCCAAAGCTGGTACCCGCACCTACAACTAGTACGAAGCGGGGAGCGCTGTGGCTGGAGGACCCCGGATTTCTCCACTATTCCCATAGAAGTGGATGGGAGAGCACTGCGCATGCGCAGCCCATGCTCCCATTCATTTTTATGGGGCAGACGGAAATAGCCGGGTTCAGCTATTTTCAGCGGCCCTATAGAAATAAATGGAGGGCAGCTGCACATACGCAGTGTGCCCTCCGTTCATTTCCCCGACCCGTTCTCATTGTAGGTGCGGGTTTTAGCGGTGGGACCCGCACCAATTAGACAATGGGGGCATATCCTAGCGATATGCCCCCATTGTATGTGATGGGAAAACTACTTTAACATTCAGAGATGGTTGCAGATGTTGTAGAAGCTTCTGATGTGACTGTTTTTCAAAATTCCCATTGTCAGTGGTGTATTGAGACCGCAAAACATGTCCATATTTTAGAGACACAGTTACAAAAGGAAACGCAGAGTAACGTTGATAAAGATGGGCGTATAATGGAGTTACAGTTAAGGGGAAAGGAAAAGTATTGCAATTATATTGATGAAAAACTGACTCAATGTTATGCTGAGATCAGTGAGTTGAGAAATGAACTTGCCACTAGATCACTATTGGAGACTAGTATGTAGAACCTCATAACTGACTTATCCAAAACGGTGTCAGACTTTTCTTTGTCCCATAGCTCACAGCCATATCCATCCAGTATTTTTGCCCTCTAAAGAAATGTGTGTTTTAATAAGGGCAAAAGGGTGTGGGGGGATGGCGGCTCCATAATGTAGTTCGAATGCTCCAAAACCTGATTTAGGGAAAATTTAGGCGACAGAAATCTAAGAGTGCTGGCACACAGTGCAGTTCTGACATGCATTCAGGATGCAGTTTTTTTTTATTGTAGCTAGCTGAAATTAATTAAATCATTTCCACAATGCGGAACACCAGGGTTTAATGAGGCTGCTAAACTGACTAAATTGAAAACTGCATCCTGAATGCATGTCAGAACTGCACTGTGTGCTATCACCCTAACAAATACAAGAAAAACTGGAGAAAATGTAAAATTGTTAAAAGTGCTTCATTAACTACAGAGCAGTACAGAAAATCTGTGAAAAGTTAGATATGTACTGTAAAAGCCTTAAACGGGTATTCCCATCTTAATGATCACTGTTAAATCTGTTAATGATTTAACAGTAATCATTTTTCTAAATATGTTTAATTAACTAATTCCCACCCCTAAGAAGAAAATGAAGATATACTTACCTGACTGTTGTCTTCCGTCTCCCTGGTTATGGCCACCGCTCTCCTCCCGAATCGCGGTGGCCGAGCTTGCCCAGACAACTTCTTCTTTTCTCCCGGCTGGGCCGTGCGCAGTCATGAAAGCTCACGCCGACGCCGCGCATGCGCTATAGTGACTTCTTCCTGGCCAGTATAGTATACTTGCCAGGAAGAAGTCACCAGGGCGCATGCATGGCGACGTGCGCGTTCAGTCCAGCTCGCGGCCCAGCCGGGAGAAGACGTCAATCAAGATGGGGCCCTCCCCCTGCCGAAACCAGGAAGTGAACGCCCGCCGGGAGCAGGTAAGTATGAAAAAGCGTAATAGGAATATCCCTTTAAGTCTAATGTAGGATACAGTGCTAGCATAGCTTTGAGTGCTAAAAAGTTGAAGAACTGTTGTAAATCTCACAGTAATGAAAATCACAGAAAATATTATTCTGTAAAATGTTTTACAGAAATGTCAAAATAGCCATATTTCTAAAAATTGTTACTCTGGAGTTAATATAAAACAGAGAACCTATGAAAAGCCCAGATGGACTGGGAAAAAATATATATATTTTCTCTGAAACAAAGTCATAGGCACATGCATTGTGGGGGTAAAAAGGATCACTACCAACCTGTTCTGTCTGATATACTATAAACTGACAATGGTTAGGAGAAGTTTCAGTGCAGTGGTAAATTCTAAAAAAATTATCATCCTAATGCAATTTCATCTTGTCAACAGTTCCATCCTGGAGCTATTATCTAGGCTATGAATTGGTGCTAAGGTGTTGTTTATGGTTAACACTAGTGATGAGCAGCAGGGGCAATATTAGAATTTGCGATATTTCGTGAATATTTGGGCGAATATTCGTCATAAATTCGCAAATTCAAGAATTCGCCATTATTTTTTTAATTGCGAAAATCGGCAATGTCGTGTGCAATACAGGTGTAGGTTACTTTTGCTACAAGCTACTTTTCAAGATGCTAGAAGTTTCCTCAGACTGAAGAAAATGGTTGGCATGGCAGAATATTACAATAGCTTTATATGCAGATAGAGTGCTCCAATATATTCTCGATTGCGAAATCAGCACTAATGATGCGAATATTTTGGCGCAATACATGCAACTTCACATTTTAGCAGGTCTGACTACATATTAGTGATTGGTGCATTAAGTATTGTTGTGAACTTGTGACATCACAGCACTATGTATGTATGTATGTATGTATTTATAGACAGCAGAACCTATATAACACCCCGCACTGGAACCCATCAGCTACACTATATCACAATCTAACCTACACTGACTATCTCCCACTAACTATCTTTAATAAATATAGATAGATAGATAGATAGATAGATAGATAGATAGATAACTAACTATCTAATGTAATGACACTGCAAAGCACAGAGCACAGCAATGACACTGCTGTCTCTCTCAGAACAGCAAAAAAAAACTGCAGAAAATGGCTGCTCGGGAGGTTCTTATATAATAATAGGTTAGGCAACTTTCCTATTGGTTGCTAGGGTTGTTGCTAAGCTCAGACAAAGACATTGCAGCTTTCTGATTGGCCCACAAGCAAGAAGCAGGGAGTGATCATGGGTTCAGAGGGGAAAAAATCTAGAATATTTGCGAATATGAATATATAGCACTATATTCTAAATCTTTGCGAATTCTCAAAGTGGCGATATTCGCCATTAAAATTCGCGATTCGAATATACGCACCCAACACTAGTTAACACCATATCTATCCACATGGTCGGTGTCCTTTTGTGTATATTTGTGTCTTTGTTTACATGTGATGCCTTTTATTAGCGTACGAAGACTTGCTGCTCCTTCACAAATGAGGATGTGCCAGTGTGGTATATACCCGTCTTCAATAATATGCAATTTCACTGAATGGGTGGGTCCATATCTAAAACTGTATGTTGTGTAGCAAGATATATGACTGCACAGGTAAGGTGGAAAGGGGGACCCCAAAAAGTTTTCAGGATGTCATTACAAAAGGAAGCTAATAAAAGCATGGCTGCACAACATTTTACATACAAACAATAGAACTGAGAAATTGGGATCATGCTAAATTAAAATGGTATTATACCTACCATAAATGAAAACATAGAAGCTTTCTGTGCACATTTTTGATCAAACCTGTGTCGGGCCCATCTGCCAGGCATCGGGCCCATCTGCCAGGTGGCTTCTGCAGATGGGTCCCTAGCACTAACAGAAATGCCTCTCCTGGGCTTACCTAAGCCTACAATGTTCAGGGCGGTGTAGGAACCAGCTACATTTATACTCGACACACGTTCCTATACAAAAGGAATACTTAGTGATACAGAAACTACTATGGGGTTTTTCCAGCACAGTCTATCATTGGATTGTATAGCCCAGTGGTTAAGATGCTTTCCTCTAATGCAGAAGGTCGTGACATAGCTATATATGGAGTCAGAGCAGGAAATCCTAGCTGTGGACTCACACTGGGGGATTCACCCACTGTACAGCGATCTTCTGCATAGACATAGAGGCTAAATTAGATTTAAATACACTGACTCAAGCATCGCGCTCGAGCACACCGCTATGTACACCAACCATGCTCGCTCAGTATGTATACTGATATGACCATGATATTGAAGTGATTTGACTAATTCCTACATTAGCTATAAACTAAGATGTAGTTCAAAATCAATAAGATGGAAGCCTTTATTATTCCAGTGCCAGTGTTCCAACCAATACCAGTCTGCACCCCTTAAGGGGGCCAGGTCTTAATGATGACCATCCTCATCTTTTGCTGGCTATACTACTTCCAAATTATCCTTCGAAATCTCTCTGTCCTAGAAAAGTCAGCAAGATGCAGAGAGAGGAGGAGCTGGATGTTTCTAATGACATTTTCCTATCGATATTAGATGATGTTAAAAAGAAGGAAAAGCAGATGACAGAAGAAGGGTTCCCACCGGTAGGACAGGAAAGTGCTGGGGTTGAAGAAGTGGGTATGCCAGATCTGAATAATATTTTGTGTTTACTGTCAAATAACCTGCAGGAGATTGCAGGCAAGAACAGCAATACTATGCATATTGTCCCCCAACCTAACCAGCCAAACCCCATACCAGCAACAGCCCCTGTTTAAAGGTGCCATGCGGCCATTAACAATAAAGAAGGACTATACAGTGCGCTCTTCATTATTACATGAAAGGCAGCTGTGGGCTAATTGGCTGCGAGGTTCTTCACCGCAACATGGCCGCAACCCGCCCGCAGCACGACTGCTCCGTGTGGGCATACCCTAAGGCAGAGTGGCCTGCGTAGACTTGATCTATAGGGATTCGTGATTATTCATTCGGAACAAATAGAACCTATTTGCTAACTTCAGCGCAGTTGCCAAATCGAATTTTTTAAAACTTTGTTCATCTCTAATTATAAGTGATCTTTATTACTTTGTAACGATGTCCAGAAATAATAAAGCTAAAAAAAACCTTCTCAAGTAATTATCATGATGATAATAATAATAATAATAGATGGGGGCTCCATGAAACAGTCGCTTTTGAGGGTGTAGATAAATCTTCCTAACCCCTTTGATTGGACAGTTGGGAATGGTCAGATAAAAACCTTTCCAATCCCTAGCCTATTGCCATCCTAGCCATGGTAGACCTAAAGCCCCAAACAATTGATTGGACTATTTAGTTAATCTATACATGCTACAATGATAGGGGGAAAGAGAGTAGGAGGTAGCCAAATCCTGGTGCCAATGCTCCCATGTGCACTCCTCTTTACTGAGGTGAGTGTCTCACAACAGTTTTTGCTCTTAGGGTCATTTTAATCAAAAACATTGGCATCATGCAGCCACTAAACAACCTAATATTCTTGAGGTACACATTAAACATGGTAACATGGTTTTTGCACACATCGGTGATTAATATTATTAGAATATTTTGTTGCAATATTTTGTATGAGAATTTAAAAATAGTTTCTGCTAATTAACACTACTGAAACAGAATTTTGGATCAGAATCTGTAGTTTAAAAAAAAATCTATAAAATATTAATGAATATATATAAGCTCTAATTCCATAAATAACATTTTTGAAATATTAATTTACACAGTACTGTAGCTTACTTACTAAAGAAAGGCTTTATGCACTGCAGACTTTAACGATCGACGCGGTTGATGTTTATCTGTGCACCAATTCTCTGAACATATGAAAGTGATGGCATGAATTTCAAGTTTGCATACATAATTTTTTCATCAATTAGGGCTGAAATAGGTTGTCTTATGGTCACTTTTACTATTGATTTATGCATAGTTGAGTGAAAAGTTAGTGACTTAACTTAATTTCAGTCTGCACAGTGCCTTATTTTCACCAAGCCCAGAGGTCACTATTCTTTGTTCAGTTTGATTCTGTTCTGCAAAATACTTAGGTTGATGCCCGCTCTCATTTGTTCGATCCAACTGTCCAGGAAGAAGAGCGCCAAATCATTATCAATTCTGCCCACCTAATTTCTGCCACTCGGCTCTGGCAAGGTGTATGTTCTTATGGCCAAGAGAAAATGGGCCTTAACCTGGGCCATCGCTCCAAAGTTTCTAGCCACTAGTGATGAGCAGGGCAATATTTGAATTCGCGATATTTCACGTATATGTGGTAGAATATTTGCAAATATTCCTATTCAAGATTATTCTCTTGTATAGGAAAAATCAACAATGTAATATGCGAGTTAATCGAGTAAGAGTGGGTTATAGGCAACTTTCCTTTTGGGTTGGCTTGCTGGAATTCGCATTTTATTTTTTTTCATCTGAACCCATTAGTAAATGTAATATGTTCAGAGGGAAAAAAAAAGACTAATATTCGTTTTTAAGAATATGTTACACACTATATATTTACATACTATATATTTCACACTATATCCCACATATTCGCGAATTCTAGCAAGCCAACCCAATAGGAAAGTTGCCCATAACCTGCCCTTACTTGATTAATGCGCATATTACATTGCCGATTTTTCGCATTAGACTAAATAAATTGAATAATGAAGAATATTACATTTACTTATGGGTTCAGATGAAAAAAAATGAATATTCGCTTTTACGAATATATCACTATATTCTACATATTCGCGATTTCTAGCAAGCCAACCCAATAAGAAAGTTGCCTATAACCCGCCCTTACTCGATTAACACGCATATTACATTGCCGATTTTTCTCACAAGATGAAATGAATTAAATAATGAAGATAGAATATTCTAATTCACTACAGACTATGATATTGCAGCCTTCTCACATTGGCCCACAAGCAAGAAGCAGGCAGGTAATGGGTTCAGATGAAAAAAAGAAAAGACGAATATTCGTTTTAACGAATATATAATTCTATATTCAAAAAATTCGCAAATTCTTGAAGTGCTGATATTCGCAATAAAAATTTGCAATTCAAATATTCGCACTTAACACTACTGGCCACCCACATCTCTGTAAAATTGCTGACCCCATTTCTGAACATAACTGGTTGCCTATGATCTCTGAGGAAGCCAAAGATTATGTTGTCTTGGTGCCCAGAACAAGATTCCTAAACAAAAACCTGCAGGAATCATGCTTCCTTTGCAAACACCTGAAGCACCATGGAAACACATAGCCATAGACTTGTTCAACGATCTTCTGCCTTCTTCGGGTGTACTGTAATCTGGGTGGCAGTTGAAAGGTTTTTGAAAATGGCCCACTTTGTACCCCTACCAGCCCTTTCTACCACTGGTCAACTAGCCAACTGGTTCCTAAAGCACATTTTTCAGTTACATACATGGTTTGCCTTTACACACTGTAACTGACCGAGGAGTGCAATTTACCTCCAAGTTCTGGAGAGCAATTTGATAACAGCTGGATGTCAAAAATTTGACTTTTCTTGGGCTTACCATCTGCAGTCCAATTGGCAAGTGGAACGCATTAACCAGATAATAGTTAACTAATTACACTTTGTTTCTCCATGTCATGATGACTGGGTTGTGCTGCTTTCTTGGCCATAGTTCTCTTACAGAAACCATCCCTGTGAGTGTTCTAGAAAATCTCCGTGCTTCATTGTGCATGGTCAACATTTGAGTATTCCTCTTCCGATACCTGTCTCCTCTGGCAAGAGACTAAAGCTTTCCACTTACAGGGTGCTGCTCGCTTGAAGAGGTCCGCAAATTTTCTCTTGGGGACAAGGTTTGACTTAGAGTACCCTGATACAAGTTGATACTCCATATCATTGGTTCTGAGATTTTAAGACAGTTGAATGCAGTCAGTTACAAGTTATGTCTTCCTCCATCTCTATGCATGCTTAAATCTTTATGTTTCCCTTCTCAAGCCAGTTGTATTCAACTACTACTCCACAAGTTTGGTTCCTGCTCATACTCCCGTTGGCTCAGAAAATTCATATGAATTTAAGAATATTCTAGACATGAAGAGAGTCAGAGGTAAAACCTTATTTCTGGTTTATTGGGAAGGATTTGGTCAGAAGAACGATCTTGGGACTCTCCTAATAACATGAATGCTCCTGTCTTTCTAAATTTCTACAGCAATCTAGACCAAAGAAGAGAGAGCGTAAGAGATGGGGTACTTTACAGCCATCTTAAGGTACTTAAGGCATGTGGGAGGGTGCCTGAGCCATAGGTTCTAGTCCACTAGTGTCCTGCAAAGCTGTGCTGTTCTACGTTTGATGTGTACAAACTAATGCCTGTTTGCTGGATTTGACCCTTTGCTACATGAACTTATCTCTGCCTGATCTCTGTTCTGACCCTGAGCTGCCTGCCCTGAACTCATCCTGTCCCGGACTACAGTTCTGCCTGATGCAACTCCCGGACACCCTAGGGGTGTTGTGTGCGAGTGCACAAGTGATGATATGCCGAGTGGGGTTAGTAGTACTCACAGTTACGTTGTGCAGAGCAGTGGGTGGGAATACAGCACTGAATCCTCTGGGGCACTCTCTATTGCAGGGAACACCAGCCAGATGTAAGTTGAGGTGCCCTTGATAGTAATGGGTATACTTAGGGTGATTTGGCGGCTGGGCCCGTGTGTTCATGACGCCAGCACTGCGAGGTGCAATGAGGAGATGAAATGGAATGATGAGAGAGGCAGTAGTTAAACCAAACAGGAACTTTACTTGACAGTTGTAGTCCTGCAGTAAATAGCATTTGATAGCAGCACTTTGTATTACATAAGGAAAGCAGGCTCTGTGAGGTATTGTATGTAGGTTCCAGCTCAACTTATACAGGAGTGGTGAGGGTACTCTATTTGGTTCCTGATCTTGCTCAGGCTTTCTAGTTTTGCAATAATATGAATCCTCTGGCACTAATAGTATACAACCCAAGGGTGGTCTTCCTCATGGCAGGCAAACTCTCTGCTCCATTCTTTGAAAGGGTAGTCAGAACTATAGTCCATAAAGAAATGGTAACACCCAACTTTATAATTAGTTGTCAGGCTGTGTCCAGATGATGGAAACTTCTCCTGGTCACCTGGTGCTGTTCAGTCTATAGGCTAGGACTGCTCTAATCTCCACAAGTTCAAGTAGCTTAACTCCTGGGGCAAGGCCCAGGAAAACAGAGACAAGTCTATCTCCTAGACTCCTCACTCCTCTCCTCCCTCAACTCCTCTCCCCTCTAACTTCCTGTGGCTGACCTATATAAATGATGTTATAGTGACCTCTAGTGTTGGTAGTGTGCAATGCATTTTTAACAGCCTATAATAGAAATTTAGAAGCATTAACTAAAGAAAGTACAGTGATTAGTACACTGTAAGTGGGACACTACATTGATCCCTCGGTGCTTCGCACCAGTGTCTCTTGACCCCCTTGGGACAGCTGTCACTTAAACAGAGAATACTACAAGAGGTAGCGGCCTGTTGGTTTTCCTGTGATAAAGTCCAGATCCCTGTATAGAGGTTTAAGTGATACGGCAGATCCACATTTGCTTCATAAAAGAGCTCATGCTTGGCAGCAGATCATATAATCCTCTCTACTGGTCTATCTGGACCGTTTGGAGCCTGTTCACTGTGTGTGCATGCCATCTTGTAACCACTGCTCCCAACATCTCCTAGCAGCTAGGTCAAAGTGGCCTAGATGGCAGGCAATCCATTAAAATTACTCTATCTCAGTCTAATGATGCCCAACACAGAACTTGCAAATACAGTACTAGTTCGTACTACATTTTAAAGCTTCGGTTTTTAAAGCGTCTCTATGGATTATCCACTGCAGATAAACTACTTCTTTAGTTTTATAAACATGGAGTATGAGCTGCATAAGTACGTGCATGGGGTCTGGTATGGGATATGCTTTAGTTTAGGGAGCCTGAATTTAGGGTGTCTGTGGAATCATCTGAATTTATTTAGGAGGTCCATCTGTACTTAGCGAATTTAAATTTAAATATATTTAAGGGGTTCTCTCCTTAGAATGTATTTCTGGTCTGGTTGTGAATTTATTTAGAGGGTCTGTTCTGGGTCTGTATTTAGGTGGTCTGGTTTGGGGCATCTGTATTTATTTAGGGGGGTCTGGTTTAGGGATCTGCATTTATTTAAACAATCTTGTCAGGCTTTTTTTCTGGGTTTGTATATTTATTAGGGGGTCTGCCCTGGGTCAGTATTTAGGGGGTCTGTGGTGTGGATTTTTTTGAAAAAAACATGGATGGCACATCCACATGCTATGCATGCTTCTCAGAATGATTTAGAAACTGTACATAAAGTACTTTATATACTTTTTGATCTAAATGCATACCACTTACCAGATTAAGGTGACCTCTTTCAAGTTGGTTAATAATCTAAAATGTTGCAGTGCCATGTGGCGATCACTGCCAACGCAACCCAGCACATGTGGTTTGGGGCGGGGTCTGCATTTATTTAAAGGGGTTGTCTCACTTTAACAAATGTTTAAAGCTAATACAAGGCACTTACTAATGTATTGTGAATGTCTATATTGCCACCACTGCTGGCTTGAATCATTCTTTTTTTCAGGTTATGGCCACTACTGCAACGCAGATACGAGGTTTTTGAGATGGGATCTGTTACACATGCATGCCTATGCTCACTCCCACAGTCCAAGCCAGCACTTCTTCCTATACTGTGCAAGCACGTTCTCCACTGCTGGGTTACATCGGTGGCTGTAATTATGAACTTGTGAACACATCTTCACCTGCTACTGTTTGCTAAGGGCTCAGAGTGGTTAAAAGAATCAATACTAACCCTTACCCATCCTGTGCTACTCCTGTTTCACCGCTTACTGGGTCCCCAATGGTCTTACTTTCTTGTCTGATTGAAACATGGAATGCCACTAACCTTGATGATTGGCTGGCAGTAAACTGAAATCTGTGGGGACCTAGCAACTATCAAAATAGGAGCAGTAAAGGATCAGTGAACTTGAATGTCATTACTTTAAAAAAAAAAAAAAAACACACACATGTTTGCCTCCCTAGAAAGACCCTTTAAAGCCATTCTGATATTCTGTTACTCAAGAGGGGTCATGATGTAGGATCTCCACAGATCATAGACTGATGACCCATTGTCATCAATGTGTATTGCTACTAAAGCCCTTTATTGTCTCTGACATAGCTCACCAATATTCAGAAATCTGTATGTTTCTATCCCCTCACCTACCAACTCTCACCGGCTGTTTCAACAGTCGATTTTTTATTATTATTATTATTATTATTATGTATTTATTTATTCATTTTTTTATTATTATTTACACAATGATCTATGTGCAAAACAGATAAAAAAATTCAGGGAAAAAAATTCTTCCAAAGGTTCTTTAAAAGTTAATAAGAATATCCAAGACAGGGGATGAGGGATGTAGAGGACACCAAAGGAACCTTAATGGGGCCAGGTTTATTTCACGGGAGCTGTGTGCACACCACTTCAAACTGTAGCTCTGGCCATTTTCTAATGGGCACTATGAGCTCCCAGTGCTATAACATTTGAGCATGATGAACATCTTATAGACACGTCTGTGTAATGACGCACTCAGGACTGGTGCATGTTAAAATGTATATTGATCATACAGTCAGATTTACCTAATTTAGCTGCCAGAGTTCAATCTGCTGCTTTCAATACTTTTAGACTGTGATAAATGTAATACCAAAGTTCTAATAAGGCTACAAATTAATCTTGGCATCTTGGCGGAATGCAGAAATAGCTTCATGATTGCAGAATTCCAACAAGCCAGACTTTCTCTTGCAGCAATTATTGTGATTTAGTCATGTAAGGGAACAGATTTGCAGGTACAGCTATAAATGGCAACCACTAAATACAAAGATGATTACTGCCTATCTATTACAAGGTATTTAGTAATGTATGCTGTAGTTTTCAAACATCCATCCAGATTATGTCGGATTAGGGTGTAAATAAAACTCCCATACTTCTGAGAATTTTCTTAGCACAACATTTTTTCCCACTATTACCTCTTTATGAAAAGTTTTATATGTTTGCAGGCTCGGATTGGCCCACAGGGGTATAGGTTAATCCCCCGGTGGGCCCCTAGTCCCCCACCCCCTGCACAAGTGGCATATAACACAGTAGACTTACTGCACTACATACATATATTCAATGTACAGCGCCGCCCACAACCAGCCTATGTTCATATAAAAAATTAAATTGCTAGATTATTAAAGAAAGTACCTAGTTTATTATTATAGACACATTCAGAGCTGAGATGTCTTCTAGTTATAGAGGAAAGCTAGCCAGTATCCTGTGTTCCCCAGGACCTACCTTCTCAAATTTGCTGCAGGGACCCCCCATAATCCATCATCTGGTAGCATTTTCCCGCTGTGTGTGCAGGTAATATTTGAATGTATCCTTACGGTGGGCCTCCAAAATAAATTTCACTGGTGGGTCCTAAGCACCCCTGTCCGACACTATATGTTTACCATTTTCCACTGGTCAAGTTCAGGGAAGCATGAAATCTATAGCAGCAAATCTATAGCGGTCGTTCACAGTCATTTATCAGTGCTGCATATGTCATTGAAATGTCTGGGAATCACACTTTTCCTAAGTTAGAAAATACATTGATGGTATCAGATTTCATTTTTACTTACAGTAGGTTATGTTTTCATCTGCATCTTGGTTTCCATTATAAATGGGCAATGGCTGCATGGATCCCACTGACTTATAATAGGCTCCACCAGGTTCCCCTCTGTTTGTGCAGAGCCTCCTAACAGAGCTTTAGATGCAGATGTGAATGTAGCCATACATGAGATGAAATCTGTTAGAATTGCCCAAACCTTTCATGCTGTGAGATATGATAACAGTAGCATGGACAAACACATTTCTAATTTGTGGTTTCTGCCATAAAAATGTATTGTACTAGTACTTATGTACTTTTTTTCTGGCCATGATGTAAGTAATCGGAGCTATCACAAGAGACAGACAGAGACAGACAGAGAGGGAGAGAGACACATTTCCAGGAAAGCAGAGCAATATCAATTTGTAGAATTAATTCAGCCCCAGATTGAATGAGATTGTCGATTTGGCTGAAACGGATCTGAATAGAATTTTAAGAAATTCATCTGAAGTAAGTAATTTTTACCCATAAAATAACTATTTATGTACCTTGTCTTAAAACTATGTGTTGTGCCATTCTTCTGTTATTCCTAATGGAAATGTATGAATAGTTGAACAATTGATCCCTAGTGCAGTCCAATCACTGCTTGAGACATACCCTATATACAATGGGAAAGGTAACATTCAGTTTT